>CM041638.1:18923438-18990311 GCA_023333625.1 Bothriochloa decipiens
GGGTTTTGTCGAAAAAAATTTGTAGTTCGAATTTTTGGGTTGTTACATTGAGCACCTCGGCGCCATTGGCCACCGGAGCACAGTGTGGTCAGGGCTTCGGCGTGAAGTCAAGTGACGCCGAGCCTGATCACCTCGGCGTTAATTCACCTGCCTGAGCACAACAGTTTGGCATAAATTTATATCTTGACAGAATTTGACAAGTAGGATTTAACATAAATAAACAAACTCCAAATATAGTGGCTTAGTCCATACACAAACATAGTCCATAGCAAATCCATAGTTCACACACCTACAGTTTGTAGCTATGACACAGTCCATACAAATGACACAAAGGCCATGGTCGCAACACCATTTCATCGCAACACCAACACACACATCGTGCATACACAAAACAGAGCACAAGTTCATCATGTCCTCCATCCATTCATCTACCACGAGCGATAGCTTGCCCCTCCCTAATGTGTAGGTACCTGGAGTGTACCTATCCACTGGTCGGATTTCCCTATGCGGTCGTCCCGATGCTGAGGCTTGACTTCCCATGGGTGTATCATCAAGCTGTGACATGCCAATTTCTTCCCATCGGTCCCACTATGCACCTTGTCCTTCATGCCCTTCTCCTTGTACAGTTGTACTTCATTCTCATCGTCTTGTTGTTCCCATTGGTCCCATGGTCCTCCTTGTAAAGTTGAAGGGCCTACACCTTGTTGACTAGAGCTTGCTCCAACATTCAGCTGTGGGGCTATGACATGCTGTGGGGATATGACCTGCGGGGCGCGTCGGCATCCAAGGCGGGCTACAACTTTACAGAGACGATGCATCGAACGCTGCAATTTGAATTCAGTAAAAGTTAACTTACATGATCGTTATTGTTTTCAAGTTGCTGTTTCTAGGAAAGTGGTAATGAGTACCTAAATGTATTGGCGTAACAAACTGGCCTCATTTGGATCTCCCACAGGAACCATCAATGCCACTCCTTGCTCCGCAACAGTCCTCATTATTTTCGTGCTCTATGCAACAAAATAACTTATTTAGTAACCATCAAAGGGGCAATCTCAACTTAGGGAAATGGTTTAAAAACTTACCGCTCTAGCTAACACTGGGGCAATCTCAACTTGGCAGCCTTGTCGGATACCTTCATCATATGGGTTGTTGCCATCATTATCGCTTGCAATTTCTGCAATGTCCTCCTCCGTCCAAGCTGGTTTCAACTATAGCCGTGTTCGTTCACCAAGCCAAACAAGGTACTCAGTGAAAGCGTTCTCATGATGCCTAGCGAATATGCGCATGTTGTTCTGCTCTATCAAGTTCCACTCATCGATGTACCGCTGGTGCTCGAGCTGCCAGTTGGTGATCTTCTTCTTCTTTTGTCGACTGAACTTGTACAGCGCCCAGGAGGTGGAGAATTCTTCAGGAGGACAAGGCTGCAGCTTACCAAACTTCCATGCTACATGGTGAGGTAGATGGTACTCCACTGCATAGAAACAAATGAGAGGGCACCGTATCTCCCATAAGGCCTTGTCTTCCTTGCATGAGGTGCTCAAATTGAGACCTGTAACTGCAGCCCTGTCATATGGTTGCCATTCAACCTGTACAAATAGTGCTCATCATTTTGTGCTCAATGTACTATGTACTGCGATGATGTCGAGCAAGTTTGAGAAGCTGATGTAACTTACATGTTGTGGCCGTAGGGTGTCTAGCTCATTTGTGTAGCTGACGTACGCGTACCATGACACGTGGTAAGTTCCATGGGCTCTCTCATAGAGGTGTGCCATGGTAGGGGCAACGACAGCATCACCTACTAGAAACCAAGGGTTTGGTGGATCAAGTTGATGCGGTCTCCCAACTGGAAGCCTCTCCCACATCCAAATCTACAACAGAAATGTGAAGGTGGATGTTAATTTCTTTTACATAAAAACCAATGGTTGTTGTAGACAGTTGCATAATATTGATTTATTACATGTAGTAGTGTGATGCATCCTGACATTGTTGCGTGCTCACCTCCAGTACAGTGGCAAGCCTCACAAAGCTGACAGTACAAGAAAGCAAGTATAGCAGAGCCCCAACTCCTGTTCCTGGCATCATCCCAGTTCCAAAGGCACGGGATGTACATCCAAGAAGCAGTGTCTCCAGTGCCGTTGGGGAACAGAACCGTGCCAAACATGTGTAGCACGTAAGCCCGACAGTAGTAGGTCACAGTGGCCTCGTCTGCGTCGTCTGGACAATGCCCAAACTCTTAACGCAGCCACCTCAAGGATACTCCACTGCTGCGTCATTTCCTTCCTGGCTCAGGTGCAAGTAGGGCCCGACCCAAGAAGTTGGCCACACGATCCTCCCATCCTGTAGACTCCGTGTCTTCGATCACTGGGAATCCTCGGATTTTCACTCCAAGGATCATGGCTACATCCTAAAGAGTGATCGTCATCTCCCCACACAGAAGGTGGAAGGTGTGTGTCTCTAGACGCCACCTATCTACCAACGCTGTCAACGCCGCTGGGTTGAACGGTGGCATGCCTCGACGACAGACATGAGTAACGGTGGCAAGGTTCGCCCGCCTCAGGAGAGGCGTGTACCGGTCATTGTAGGCCATGGTGATAGCGGTGTCATGTGTCATTGGCCTCAGCACTTTCAACACCTGCATAAAAAAGGACAACCAAGAAAATGTTGTGTCAATGACAATGTGACGAAGGTACCATACAAAAAAGAATTCTGCTTTACAACCATGTATGAAAATGTAAGGGTTATACCTCTCCATTCTCTATTCTCCGGGCCCGGTGCTGCTCATCGAACCTTGCATCAAGGAGTGGGTACTGATTCATTCTGGAAGTGAAGTAATCACAAAGCATTTAGTATTTAAGCAAGAAAAAAGCATCCATATGTAGTAAGAAGTAATACAAAGTAAATAACAACATAAGGAACCAAACACTTGTAAGTAAAACAAGGAACCAAACTATCATACATAACAAGCAGATGACATGGATGATACCTGCTGTCTAAGTAATTCAGGACATTTCCTTCTATTGTGGCCCGGTTTATGGCACCTTGAGCAACGACTTTTTTGGGTGTCCTCTAAAAAATGTGTCCCAACCTTACTCGCAGTTGATCTACCTGGGGTGGCTCGCTCCATGTCCATCCTGAACCTCTTACGCCGCCTAGGTCCTCTACTCTTCCACAGTAAACCAAGATCAGCCACATACTTGGGGCCATCATAGGTAGGCCACTGGCTCTCATCTAGAAACGGCTTGAACTGAGGATTCCATGTGGCCATTAGGTTCCTCAGAGAGAACTCCACAGCCATACGGGGAGGGACCTCAGCTTCAACACGTCTAATGCGACAAGCTGTAATCATGTGACAGCAAGGCCTATGGTATATGATGGGTTTTCCACAAGAACATCTGTTCTCATTGATTATTACTTTATGTTTTCGAGCATCTCGATCTTCACCACCGATGTTAGTTCCACCTGGCTCAAGAATCTCATATCCATGGTTGATCGGATCAAAACATGATCTCTTCTCTTTTTTAGACTTCTTCTTTAAGAAAGCTAGTTCCCGAGATGCTAAAAGTGGCCAAGCTTTGTTATCGCTCCATAATTTTCTCGCATGCTTCTTCCTCGCAACAAACCAAGCATTTGACTTGTAGAAGGTGAATAATGCAATAGCAGTCACAGGCAGACCACGACAACCTCTCAGAATACTATTGAACATCTCTACCATGTTACTAGTCATGAAGCCCCATCTCCAACCTCCAGTATCGTATGCAAGCGTCCATTTCTCCTTAGACGCCATCAGGTCATTCAAGAACTGCCTGCCATCAACATTTGTGGCCAACTTCAAGGCATCTATCTTCTATTCGAATAACTCTACCTCTTGTTGCCTGCAAACCTCCTCAAACATCTTGAAATTGTCCTTTGTGTGGTCACGCCTTATAAGATTCTGAGCAAGGTGTCTTGTGCACCACCGGTGATGTATTTGCCCATAACTTGGCATCTCTTCTTGTACAACATTAAGAATGCCAGCATGCCTATCCGATATGATACAAACATCATGTCCTCGCCCAATCACCACTTGTCTTACGAGTCTTAGAAACCAACACCAACTGTCTGTGTCCTCTTTTCAAACAATCGCAAAGGCCAGTGGGACAAGTTGGTCTTCTGCATCTGTCCCGATACAAATAAGCATTGTGCCTTTGAATTTTCCTATAAGAAATGTCCCATCAATTGAGACAACAGGCTTGTAATGCTTGAATGCTTCAATGCTCTGCCCGAAAGCCTAAAAGGCCCTACCAAAAACCTGGCTGCCATTCCTAGTTTCACCCTCCTTAGGTAAATACTCGAAGTGCATCCTAGGATTTACAGCTCTCATTGCATTCAAGATTACAGGGAGATGCTCATATGCTTCTTCCCAATCTCCAAAGATTATTTCTAGTGCACGCTGCTTTGCCCTCCATGCTTTTCCATACTTGACATAGTAATTGTAGCGTTGGAAGATGATCTCAACCAAACCAGAAACCGTGATGGTTGGCATATGCTTCACCACGGGGCATAATTGCCTTGCAATGAACCTAGAATTCAGCTGCAGGTGGCTCTCTTCTACCTCAGCCGTGGCACAAAGATGTGGTTGCTGGACCGAGGTAATCTTCCATTTGCCTGCCCTATTCAGTCTAGCACATACTCTCCAACTACACTGTTCTTGTTCGCAAGCCACGGTGTACCTATTGTTCTTCCACAAAGTGACGACCCTAAAGGGACGGTTGTGGAGAATAGAGTACTCTTGCAACCATAATTTTAGTTGATTCATGGTACCGAACAATAGGCCCTGGCGTACGATGATTCAACCGCTATCATCAGGCACTGCTGTATCACTTGGCCCTCCATCAGCTATTCCCTATGAGCATGACTAAGGTCCTCGAAATCACCAACTTCTGGATCCCTCCAAGGCAAGACCCTAGACAATATTTCTATTTCCCTAGCATTGAGACGATGAGCAGGGCGATCATCATCAGAGTCCTCAGCCACGTCCTCTTCGAAATTTTCATCATCTCCAGCGACTTCAATGTCAACCCGGTTGATAGCCCTAGCATCACCAAAGTCTTCTTCACCACTAAGATCATCTTCGTCGCTAAGGTCATCCTCAATAACATCATTTCCGCTATCGTCGTCCGAAGCATCCTCTTCACCACCCAATACATAATCATCATCCTCCTCGTCAATATCATCATTGGCCTCAACTTCACCAACCACATTCTCGTGATCATGTCCATCGCCCTCAAAAAACCCTTCATCACGGGCGATTCATACTAGTGCCACCACCGTAGCTTGGTTGTGTCAGATAAACCTCTTGTTCAAACATTGCACCATCATTAGTATGAGCTGGGGAACATGGCCATGTTTGAATGTTATCATTTCCTAAGCTACACTCCTTAATTATCACTAAATCCAAAGAACGAACTTCTGAGCCCAATACAACTGCCTTGTAATTAATCCAATCAGACTCAGTAGAAATTTTGAACAACCTCTTTATCTGTGGACCTTTGGATGACCCAACATCTATCACACCTTCAAACTTAAGATTCACGTTGACTTCATTCCAACCTAACTTTTCATTCACTCGGTCCACTATATGGTTTAAAGAGGGGGTTTTAGAAAAAATAAACAACTCTTCAGACATGTCCACCAATTTCAAACTATCATCTCTTATCCTAACAACACGACCTCCATGATGCAACCTCACTAATCTGTCCATCTACATACAATGCGCAACAGGAGTTGTCACTTATCATGAAAATGCAATTTGATGCCACATTTTCATAAATAAGAAAATACCTAATAATACTACTAATTTAACCAAACAATAAACCTCTAATTAGTACATAATACTCAATAGTCTACTAATTCAACCAAATCCTAAATATACAATAGAATATGACAACCATGAGTACATAATAAATAATATTATTTAACCAAACCCTAACCGTCATTACAATTTATTATTCTAAAAAAATATGGACACTAAGGTACACCATGGCCACTATTTGCATCTACATACATCATCAACAGCAAACAATGACACTAATGCTAGAATTTCGCAAAAAAAAATTACACATATACCACACCACCATATACCCACAGTGCAACAAATTTGGAGACAATGCAGCAAAATCCATACGGACAGATTGGAGGAGGGGAGGGAGTTTTACCTCGGGGAACCATCGGGATGCGAGATCCGGCCACCTAGAGGAGCATTTAGGGGCTAGGGTTTGGGGGCGGAAGGGAGATAGAGGGAGGCGCCGGCGGCTAAGAACAGAATGGGAGGGAGGAGGAAGAAGGGGCCTCGGCGCGGCCTCTAATGCCCAGACCTCGGCGTTGTGTCGGGCCATGCCGAGGTATAAACCTCGGCGGTAACTAGCCGCACGCCGAGCTTCTTAGGTCGCGGCGCTTAAGTGGGCCGTCAATGCCGGGTCCAAATATCGGCGTATAGCCGAGGTATGAGGCTCGGTGTTGGATGACGCAACGCCGAGCTAGTGGGCCAGCGGAGGCCGACGACCGCGGTCGCTGCTGACGTGGCACGAACCTCGGCGTTGTGTCAGTTGATGCCGAGCCTCGTACCTCGGCGTCATGCCTTAATACGCCTAAAAACGGTGTATTTTTAGAAAATATTTTACCGGGGGTATTTGTAAGAAATATTTCTAAAAGGGACCAAAATACAAAAATTCCACGCGGCTAAGGGGGCTTGTGGGCTCGTGTTGAGTACACAAGGGGTTACATAAACCCTAAAGTAGCGCCATAACAACGATTAATCTCTAATAGATTATCCTAATTATCTAGGTGCTTAGGGCGTCCGCAACGGACCTCTTGAAATAGCTAGCGATATGCAACCCAGATTGAAATAGCTTAGGGCGTCCGCAACATGCACGCCATGCAAAGAGGAGAGAGAGAGACATAAGTTTTATGGGGAATCGCGCGAGTATAGCGCTTGGCTCTGCGCTAGCGAGAGTGTTTCAGGCAATCTCTCTCCTAAAAATAGTATAAATAATGCGTCTCGCTAGCGATTTAAACTCCCGGGGTCGCCCTTAGGGGCTACATGCATCGTTTGTGCTCACGCATACACTCTAGACTACTGCAAAGCCCTACCGTGGGCCATGGTGACGTGGCTCACTAAAGTTCAAGAGAGGTCATTGTAGTTGATTTCCCCTATTTTGGTAGTAGATGAGCCAGCAGACTAGTCCGGCTCGGCTCGGCTCAACAGACTATTGTATTTTTGTACTTTCGCTCGTAAGCCAAAGTATAAAAATACAATACATGATCATGATACATCTCTTGCATACTTATACATATAAATTCAACGATAGAGAATATAATCCATTGATTGATCCACTAACGAACTAGAGTTTTTGTCCAGCCACCACGGCCATGAGTCCATGACCATGATACTGTCAGACTCCTCATACACAGCTTATAGCATCGTCCATTGAACGATTACATTCATCACACAGTTTTCTAGGATGGAGCAAAAATAAATGAGCAACAACTAGACTGAGAAAATAAACAGCAACTGGTCAGTAGCAGGCTTGCTGGTTACACGGTTACAGCAGCCGCATACCGATTGACACACCCAAAGATTATCACAGCAAGTCCAACAGGTCGGTCCCCTGGTTCTCTTCTCCCTTCTATAGCCTGTTACCTATGTGTGAACAACACATAAAGTGAGAACAACATGATATGCCAAACAATACTTTTCATTGTAGAAAATAAACAGCTTACGTAGTAAAGAACATCCTTAGGACGATATGTCTGTCTACGGCTTATTTGACAACAGGTTTCTTTCAAATTGGAAGTTCATAATTTAAATTGGAGTCTTGAAAATTTATGTGGTTAGTAGGTGCCAAAGCCTGTGATTTGATAGCTGCGTGGCCGAGGGATATGTAGGCAATGTCATACTGCATTAACTATCTAACGACATTGGACCTCTTGCCTCAGAGCATTAACGTATATGTATTTCCAGAAAAAAATAAAAAAATATATGTTGATCCTTGTTTTTATGATATATACTCATTTAAAAAAAACATTAAGTAATAATCCTATCATAGAAGAAAGAAAACAGGGGTATTGCAGACAGGTTGCACTAGCTAATAAGTCCTTGCTTTCAAATAATAATAGGAAAAATAATATAATGCATCATACCACTAAGAATCATTCAGCCCGTCATTAGAATCCTCCTTCACAGCCGCAGACTCTGAGGGCATATATGGTGCATTTGACCACCAGCACCTGCGGCACGGCGGCTTGGATGCAGTGGCAGCAGCTTCCTCGGCAATGGCCTCCTCATTCCACTTTTGCTGTTGAAGATCCTGTTTCTCCTTGAGGGCGTTGAAAACCATAAAAATACGCGGGCTGTCCATTTTAACTTGTCGGCCTAAGCTACTTTGGTCTATGAATTTATAAACGCGAAAAAATAGCCTCTGAATTTGTCAGCCTATGCCACTTTGGTCTATGAACTTGCAAACGTGAAAAAATAGCCTCTGAACTTGTCGTCCTGTGCCACTTTGGTCCATAAACAGTAACTGCGAAAATAACACTGGCTGCATGGCACTGTTCTGCCACATGACCGCCTCTGGTAGGCCGTGTATGGCACTGTCTGTGGTGTTGACGTCAGCAATGACATCAACACTTTCTTTTTAATTTGCAAAATTGATAATTTTTTATTCGGAGCTCTAAATATAGCAAATAATATATCAACTTTGATTGTCTCGATGAGCTCTTCGCAATGGTGTACTCCGTTTTGTTGTTTGAGTTAGTTTTATTTCATAAAAAATTAAATATCTAAATATTTCTAAAAAATGAGAATAACAAAACTCGTGGAATTTATTTAAACATTTCAATTTTATCCTAATTTTTGTACAAGTTGATATCATCATAAAACAATTATAAATCAATTTTTATAATTTTTCAATATTTATTTTGGCCTACAAAAATCATAAAAGTTACATTTATTAATTAAAAAAGATAATTTTAAAACATGCAAAAACTATTCGTTTTCTAGGTTTCATATTTTTCCTAGGTAAGTACATCATGAAGAGGCTACACAAAATTTTTTATGAATTTAGCATACAACAATAATTAGTTATGAAATAAACAATTATCAGTACTATAGAAAAATGTCAAAAGTTACTGTTTATTACTGACGTCAGCACCCTAAACAGTGCCATACACAGCCTAACAGAGGCAGTCATGTGGCATAACAGTGCCATGCAGCCTGTGTTATTTTCGCAATTATTGTTCATGGACCACAGGGCGACAAGTTCAGGGGCTATTTTTTCGCGTTTGCAACTTCATGGACCAAAGTGGCACAGGCTGATAAGTTCAAGGGCCACTTTTTCACGTTTACAAGTTTATGGAGCAAAGTAGCATAGACCGATAAATTAAAGGACCGTCGGTGTATTTTACTCAAACCATACTGTAGAAGCACGGTCCCTTCTCCTTGCGAGCCTTCTTGGTGGCCTTCTGCTTGCGAGCCTTCTCGGTGGCCCTTGTAGGTTGTTCCCCTTGCGAACCTCTGTGACGACTTGCTTCTGCGTCTTCTACCTGTGCCTCCTCTTTTGGAACCTTGTGGCCTGCTATGACTCTGGGGCAGTGTAACAAATAGTCGACCTAGAATTTGACACAGGGTATGTCACAAAAAAATGTCTTGTAGAATTCTTTAAAGCCATTTTCGATTTGGTAAACCATATTCCATTTCGGTAAAACGACATGCATTAATAATATGATAAGCCTAAGCTAAAAACATAACAAATTATGATATAGGAGTTAAAAATGAAATATAACCATCTTCTAGTACTAATATTGTGTGAACTACAAATCAATCTCTAATCACTTTTTCCTTTCAAAATCACGCTTGTGCGTTTATTGGTTTAAGGGAAAAAGGAGTTCAATACACGACTAAACGCGATCCTAGGCGAGCTGGTTTGGAGCACGTCGAGTAAACACACTACAAAAGGCACCGGCTTCAACGATGTTGCGAAAAGGATGTACTAACTAAGAAACCTGATTTACGACTAGAAGCGTAGGCTCACGCAAGGCTAGGTGGCCGCCACAAACTGCGGGCCAAGCTTGCTTAAGCCCACCGTGATCCACTCCTCCCCTTCCTCCTTGATGCACTACAGAACTTGCGTCGTGCTGAGGCACGCAGCATCAAACGTTTTGCGGTTGCGTTCCTTCCATATCTCCCACGAGACGAGGATAGGGGAGTCGAATCTGCAGCGCAGAACGGTCGGAACCGCAGCCCTCAAACCCATCCACCATTCGACGATGTTGTTGGTTCCGTCCAGGGTGAGCTGCTGGAGGCCGACAAAGCTGAGTAGGCGGAACCAAACCTCCCTGGTGAAAACGCAACAAGCCAGAAGGTGTGCGTGTGTATCGTCTCCTTGGAAGCATAGGGCACAGACCGCGCTCGTCTGGAGGCCATGTCGCCATCTGCGGTCAGCCGTCCATAGCCGCTCATGCAGCACCAGCCACAGGAAGACTTCACCTTCGGCGGGGCGGAGGCGCCCCAGACCTCCTTGGCTCCAAGTAGCGTGGTGTTGCCGATGAAGAGGTTGTTGTATGCCGAGGAGCTTGAGCACTCACCCCCCGCGGACCATTTCCAAATGAAACGATCTGGGGTGTCGGGGAGAAGCTGCAGGCCTAGAAGGATGTCCCATAGCATGGCGTACTCTATCAGCACGGCCGCCGTGCGAGCCCCCGTGATGTCGCGCGTCCACCAGTGCCCCCTTAGAACTTCCTTCACCGAGCGCTTCCGCCGACGGCTACCCACCGCCATGAACAGCGCTGGTGTGAATGACCGGATAGGTCTGACAGGCAACCATGCATCCGTCCAGAGGCGCGTGCACTCCCCGTAGCCCACCACGACTCGAACCGATGCCTGGAACATGGCGTCGACCTCGTGCTCTAGTCTACACGGCAAGTCCGCCCAAGGAGTTTCGGGATCGGTACGGCGTAGCCACTCCCAGCACAGCCGAAGTGTGAACCCTAGGCACTTGAGGTCCGTAAGTCCTAGACCTCCAAGTTCCTTAGCCAAGCAGACAAAATGTGACTGATCTCCATGATACACAACTGATGTTGGAGTGCAGACTTTTGTAAAGAAGACACAACACACACTACATATCTATCGATTCTCATTCCATTTCATGGCGTATCTCACGGGACACAATAAGATGGGATGGGAAAATGCGAAATAAAGGATGAACTATATCATCTACACCTATAATATTTAGAGGGGATAAAAAATGAAAAGATAAAAACAAAGACACATCTAAGGTCTCTTGAGGCATAACAAGTGGGGATAAAAATAGAAAACTAAAGATGGAGTATTGGACATTTAAAGGGGACAAAAGAATTGGAAATTTAAAATAGCATTGTATATAGCAATAGTGATTATGAAATGATGCCGAAGTGACATCACTTTTATTTGCCATTATATTTCAGTGCGAGTCTCACTAGGGCACAATAACATTGGATAGAAACTACAAAGTAAAGGATAAAATATATCATATATATAGTTTTTAATATCAAGAGAGGATAAAAGACAAGAAATCAAAAACTACTTGCAATTGAGGTTTCACGGCACACAACATGATAGGATAAAAATAAAAAACTAAATAAAGAATGAAATATAGTATCTATAACTAACTTTAAAGGGGAAATAAAAATGGAAATAAAATAACTACAAGTAATTTAGCTTCGATGGGTTGAACTAGTAGCGGCCTCATGGTTAAAAGGCACCATGCTTACCATCAAACTAGGGAGATATATACTTATAACTATTGGTTGTAAAAAAAATTATAAGGATGAAAATCCAGTGTTAAGTAAGTACAAGTCATGCCCCACATGGTATGCCATGGCCCACCTGGCATACCTCGTGAGTCTGCCCCGACAAATTATCAGTTATAGACATTACTAGTTGGGTTGTCTCCAGGCTAATAATACCATGCTATAACACAAAGTCTACTACGCGACCGTCGCGCGGAGTGCGGATGGCATGATGTGGGCCAGCCCACCCTCTCCCTTTCCCATGTGACCACACCCACACTCCCGTGCCTGCTTCTATGTCCCGCTAGAGAGAAAAGAAGATGGCGGCGGCGTTAGGCTTAGGGTTTTGGCGAGTTAAAAAATCAATCTTCGACAAGGCGGTAGAGGCGGGCGAGACAGCGGCAAGGGCAATAGTTGGTTGGTGGCATCGGGGGTGGGGACGAAGGCAGGGCAATGCGAGGCCCACTATCGATCACAGCATATATCAACCTCCATGCTCTAATAGGCTATAGCAGGCTAAAAGAACAAAACTGAACTTGAGTAAAAAAAATAGCAGGAGATTTGGTACCTTGCTCCAAGGACATCTTCTACAATCTCATTGTTCACTTCTTCTCCATATGCCTCCTTGATGACACTAGCCAGCTGCATGAGCCAAGCCTATGCCAGCTGATGCCAGAGTCGGGTCGTGCACGTGCCTCGATGTTGGCAACCTTGACCTCCAATGCATGGATCTCGGCCTGCAGCCCCATTAATATCTCCGGCTTCCGTTGGATCTGAGCCATCGCCTCGGTAAGCCTGCGCTCGCGTGCGACGAGCACAAGTGTTGCGTCAACGAAGTCGACTGTGCGATGGGAGTGGCTCAGGTGGGCAATGATTTCTGCGCCCGGCATAGCCTCAAACTCAGGGTTGAGCTGGGGGGCGATGAGAGTGTTGTTCGGTGATGGAGCTTTGGTGTTGGATCCGCTGCCATAGGATCTAGATCCTGAGCCCATGCTTCTCTATAGTTGTAGATTGAGGGGATCGACACAGCGAGGAGGCAGCAAGGACCACAAACCCAGCAAACCTCTAGAGATGGAGGTGGTTCAGGTGAGTACTAGTTATATACAATGGGCATATGGAACTAGGAAGAATGGGGGCAGCTAGCTATCACTCACGTCGTTGGGTCAATCGGAGGTCTGAAATGGAAGGTTGGTGTGGTTGTGGCTGGGTGGTTGGTATGCGGCCTGGAAATCAGATTTCTATGGGCAGGGAACACTTATACAGTGAAGCATTGTACTAGCGGTTCCAGAGGGAATTGTACCGGCGGTAGCCAGTACCGCCAGTAGTGTTCGGTAGTAGAAAAAATGAACTGAACAAGCGGTTGTGCTATCATTCACACCGCTCAAGCTGAAGAAGCGTGAGCCTATGAGAAATGGAAAGTGGTGAACAAGAGAGGTCTGCTATTGCTATTGTACTAGCTGTAGTGATGTTAGTAGCTTTGCACATGGATGGTGTTGTAGGGCAAGCCTTCCTTTGGTGCATGTCAACTGTTTTGCCTGTCTACAACATTAATAACCTAGACCCACATTGTCGATGAGTTGTCCAACGCGGAGTGCTTAATTTGTGTCTGCCAGCCAGAAATTAATTAAGATGAGTTGTCCGACGTGCAGTGCTTAATTTGTGTCTGCCAGCCAGCCATTAATCAAAAACTGATGTGCTAGCATACATTCATATACTCGAAAAAGGCAACAAATAAATACAAAAGATCAAAACATGTTAGTAGTGTACATGTGGTTCTTATGAGTTGTAAGTAATCGGAATCCATTGTGGTGGCATAGGTTCATAGATGTAAAAGGCCGCAAACACTATGCTAAATCTAATAATCATTGTCGGGTTGGTAGCCCCCGTTAGTGCTAGAATCCATGCCAGTGGACATTAATCGGCTATGATAGGGTGTCCTATCACCATCGAGTAGGTGAGTCAAAAGTGATAATAGGTGCAACTCTGTTAGGTCAGAGAAGAAACCAAAAATGATATTCATGACTATCATTGTTGGATTGGTTCATCAACCGGTAGTGATATGGTGAGTGTCAGGCCATGAGGCGACAATGGCACTTACGACACCACTATATCTTCGTATTAGTGTGCACCAAACAATGAATAGTCAAGTGCCACTTCATGACCAATACCGCACCTGACAATTCTCATTTCTCATTAGGTAGCTACACAATGAAGTCATTAGAAACCAATGCCCCATTACACTAGATTCTGATCATCTTTACACAACTAGTTCCCCTGTTTCTCCACATACAACCCCATGCTTGTGGTACACAAACCATAAACCTTCTTGCTAGCCCTAGGTTTTGTGCAGGAGTTGTCAGGATTAACGCCCTTTCTAGTGAGGTACCCAAGGTGATAGTCCACTAGGGGATATTAAATTAGACACATCTCTAAATAGCTCATCTCAGTACACCCCATAAGATGTACTAAATTCCCACCCTCATCTAGGATCACCAAAGAGAGAGAGAGAAATTACATCATAACCACACTTAAGTTACATCACAGAGTTAAAATATACTTATGTTTACAATCTATAGTCCACAAACTTAGTGCATGACACATGTTCACACATCACGTACTAACATCAAAGTTCTAACGGAAGTCTTTCAAACATAACAAGTTTATTATAACTGATAAGCGGGGGTGCCACATTCGCATATCTATGCAAGCAAGGTACTTCACACGAAGGTTTGGGAGCATAAATGGAAACATCATATCAGCGTTATATCTCCTAAAAAGCTCAAGATCATATAGGGTGCATACTGAACTTTACTCCACAGGACTTACCTAATATAGTATAGAAAGATCATGCATTTGAGTAGTAGTAAGGAGTACATTAGTTTTGCATAAAAACATATGGACATTAATAAACATGACAATCTATAGACTTAGCAATTGCAAGCAAAGCATGGAAGAAGTAAAGTTTGTGTAGAAAGATAGAAAAAACACCTCATCATTTAAATTAAACTCCTAGACATATACATATGTAACAACTTGATTACTTTTTTACAAATAAAAAAGGTATTTAGCTGAACTGCTCTACCAAGGATTGTCTAAACATATTATACGATGACTGTCATGAGCGTCGGGCCACCGCCGGACGAACCAACCCCCGTATGCCGCATGTCCGACTAATTAAAATTAGCCGCTCCCATCTATTCTCATGCCTCTCTCATATCCACCGCATGTGGCTCTCCTCCTCCACTCCGCCTCCTCCTGCCTGCTCATCCACTCATTCGTGCCCTCTCTACTTCTCTCCACGTGACTCGCTGCCCTTGCTCTCAGGCCTGCTTTGCTCCGGTCACTGTTATCCAGCCGCCGTGTTCCCTCCCTCCCTCCCTGCTGCTTCCATCCACCTGAGATGAGGATGACCATGGACATGCCGATGAGGTAGATGTAGGTCACTCAAAATCTAGCTGAGCCCCTCTCCAAATCTGGAGCTCTCCCGCTAGATCTAAAGCCCCCATGATCTTCCTTCTCCGAATCTGAAAGACACTATCATGGCTAGTCCTATTTCCTCCTCTCTCTCTCTCTTTGGCGAGCTCGAAGGTGATGGGCTAGAGGTTGTTTTTGTATGTTTCTTTTGTGTTGTGATGTGTTATTTAGGATATTGCAACATATTATTTTAGAACATTGCAATGTGTTTTTTTGGGTTGTTGCGATAGATATTTTTGCGATGTTGCAGGACTATTGCTTGAGATGTTGCAGTGCATAATTTTTGATATTGCGGCATATAATTTTTTTATGTTGCAGCACATAATCTTTAATGTTATAGTACATGTTTTTAGATGTTGCAGTATATGTTTTCCGATGTTGAGTACAAAGTTCTGTTGTTGCAGTAAATGTTTTTTTTTATGTTGCACTGCATGTTTTTCAATGTTGTATTGTATATTTTTTGATGCTGCAGTGTTTTATATTCCAATGTTGTATTAACAGGCGCATTAAGTTCATGGGCTCATGGGGAGGCGGTCCCCACATGCACGGGTGGGCGTGCAGGTGCATGCTGGACGTGGGCGGTCAGGCACAGCGTGCAGGTCAAGTTAGGCAAGCGTCGCATGTGGGACAAACGCAGCGTGCAGGTAGGCAAGTGCGTCCGGATGGAGGCAGCGTCTGGATATCCAGGCACTATTGCTGCCGCAAATTATAGTGACAATCAATGATAGTACTGTCGCAAAATATAGTAACAATCAATGGTAGGAC
This sequence comes from Bothriochloa decipiens, assembly GCA_023333625.1. Taxonomy (NCBI): domain Eukaryota; kingdom Viridiplantae; phylum Streptophyta; class Magnoliopsida; order Poales; family Poaceae; genus Bothriochloa; species Bothriochloa decipiens. The sequence continues at coordinate 18,939,480 of CM041638.1, forward strand.
TTTACCCCAATAATCAAACCAGACTAAGCTCAAGACTAGCTCAACACATCAGGTTCGTTGACTACTGCTTTTTCAGAACTTCCTCTTACCTTTAGTTTATCCCCTACCTTGCATAGCTCGCTCATATCGAAAGAAGAAATCGGAGGAAATGAAAAACTGAACGGATTTTATGGTTCTTTGTTTTACCAAACTATTTTAGGGGCTGTTTGGATCTTACCTTCTAAACTTTACTACCTCCTTTCAAAAATCTCTATCATTTTAGCCTTTGGCGCAGTGACCAAGGAGAGCCTTGATTTGTATTTAATAGTCATGTATGAGGAGTGAGCAGCGAATGAGCAACACATGCAAACAAGGAGCAATAAATGCTCAGCGAGTATGAGTGGTTATTGGAGCTTTGGGCTTGCACAACCCATGGTCCCAACCTAATATGATGGAGATTCTTGAAAAAATATTTTTTGCTTAGATGATGGAGATTTTTGAAAGGAGGGAGTAGCTACTAAAACTAGTCACTAAACTTTAGTAATCCATGTTTGGTTCCTATGACTAAAAGTGACTAAACAACATTAAAGTAGTTAAAAAAAGACTATTTTGCCCCTATTAAATGCCAAGATCACCCATGCCTTGCGGGTAATTATGAGGGATACATTTTAGTAGTTTTTAGCAGCCCCTTGGCTACTAAAGCCTCTAAGCTTTGTAGCCCTTGAGTGGGGGGGAGGGGGGTGTTGACATTTTAGTAGCTAAAAGTGATTAAACATAAGCAAGATAACCCTTGCATGAGGTGTGAAAAACTTGTCTTTGACTCAAACCGAGATAAATATCTTAGGCAAGTGATCTAGATTGAACCAAAGTGGTAAAAAATCACCCATCAAAAGATTTTGATTAATCTAGTCTCCACAACTTGACCATACACTTTTTAGTAATATATGTCAAAGGGGGAGAGATAAGTCACAAAGGTAGGAGGAGAGAAAGGAAAGGGATCAATTAAACAGTTTGTTGCATTTGCTTATGAATTAATATATGACTTAATCATTGCATTTGTATTTAAATTCATATATACATGCTTGTGTGGTGTATGCTAGTAATAACTTTAATGATGAATGAAATACTAGCATGCTTAGGATGATAGCTAGACTTGTTATTTTCAAGTGGATCAAGAACCTTGCATATAATGTTACTGGGTTATTAGGATTTGATCAATGTTTGGCTACACATGGTGCTAAGGATGGTGTAGATTGGCAACTCCAATTGGGATCATGCTTCAAAGGTCCATTGTTTATACCTTAGCATCATTTGGTAGTACTATCTCTGCCAAAACTCCATTCCATGCATATGTGAACATATTGAACCAAACACATGAATCACTTTCATTTCTTCCAAATTTCTGCTACAAAGTAAACATCAAATAAAACTTAGTTGACTCAAATGTCTTTATAGACAAACAAAAAATTAGAAAATTCATTACAGTGAACATGCTTGTTGCCACAGGCTATCTAAAAATGTTGAATTACAAGACTAAATAAACAAGGCTTGTTGTTTTATATTAAACATCTATACATTCCTGGTAGGTCCAATTTTTTCGTGTTTGCAAAGTCGCTTGGCTTGTTCTCTTGGTTGACTTGGGGTTTTTTTTTTAACAAAACAACATACACTTGGAAATTTATCAGATCACTCGTCTCAGTTCAGAGAAATTGGTTTAGAAGAATATAGTAGATTGGAATTATCCATCACAAACTCGCAAGTCCTTTTCTTTTTTTTCAACTACAGTAATATCTAATCCTTGAAAACAAACAACCAAAATAAACATTTAATTGAAAGACCAACAACAACCAAAGGAGCATTTTATATTACTGTTTTTATATAGGTCAAAGGGTGAAGAATTGCCAAGATACAAGAAAAAAAAATAAGACGTCATCTGTCTTGTCTGCAACCAAATAAGCCAGCTATAGCACCGAAGAATACCCTCAGGAAGGGGAAAACGAAAAAGCCGTGGGCTTGATTTTTTGGTGGGCCCATAATGTTTAGACTCACAAGAATGTGATTGGCTTATAGTCTAATGGTAGGACGGTTCAGTGGGACATTACCCATCAGGGTTTAAATCCTGGTGCTCGTACCTTTTTCTGAGATTTTTCCAAGGATTAACCGGCATTATGCGTTAAGTGGTAAGCTACGTTCTCGTCAACAACGAGGCGTCAGTGGTGACTTTAAGAATCTGCAGATCTGCCGGGTGCTTAGTCCTTCGGAAGTGCTCATAGGTCTGTAGGGGTAGGATTTACGTACATGTGTTCGTAGGGGTGAGTGTGCGTGCGTATTATGAGCGTCTGCGTTGTACTATGTAATTCTAAAAAGAAATATACATGTCTGAATGAAATTTTATGGATAGTGTTAAGACTCACAAGGACATATCTGCAATTAAATTTGATGGATAGTATTAGACTCACAAGGACATATCTGCAATGAAAATTGATGGATGCACCCTCTCATTTTGTAGGTCGATATAGTCAGAGACCCATAATTTCACGGTACATGATGAAACGGCAGCGAGAAACACAAAATTCATATAATGGTTCCTGGAAAATGAACAGAAGTCGTTTTGACAAGATTTAGATTTGAGTCAAATATGAAAATTATATGAATAGATGTCTTAAAAATGCTTTTATAAAATTATACATATATTATTTTTCTCTAAATATTTTATAAAAACAAGACGACAAAGTTGTGTTTTAGAGACCATGTCACTCTTCTAAATGACTTCTAAATCCTATAAAGAGGGAGTAATCTTTAGTGACATTAGAATTTAGTCAACAAAGGTAGATAGCGCATCATCGAATCTGTTCAGACAGTGGTATTACTGAGCATGCGCGCAGCTGCAGCCGCTACTTCTTTAGTCATTCGCAGGAGCAAATTAACCGTACAACATGTGGAATGCAACCCCTCTTACGGCGCCCTTCACAAACCGCAATGCCTCTGACGCAGACACGAGCTGAGGACCCTCCCCTCTCGGCGACTCCCTAGCATTGAAGTGCCCTCTCGTACCAACCAGATTTCTAGTAAAAAAACAAGCACACTAGCAATGCTGCCTATTTGTGACCAGCAAGCACAGCTGTCGATTCTTTCTCAGGCTTCATCAGTACTCAGATGGCGAGATCACATCGTCGATCTTGAGGATCATCTTCACCACCTGTGTGGCAAGTAAGATCTGTTGTTGCTTGCCAATCAGTGTCTCAAAGACGTTCTGCTCTTTCATGTCATTGGTGCCAACGTCATTGCAATCTATGCCACAATGGGGGTTGCTATCCTGAAAAGGTGTTCAGTAAACAAATGTCACCACGGTTTCCAAGCACCAAAGCAGTAATGATTAACAGCAAGAATACCATAATGAAACACTACAAAGAGCATGGCAACCCCAACAGAAGTTCTGAATCAGATGTACAAGCGCACTTATGGTGGAGGGGGAAAAAAGACAATGCTAACAAGGCCAAATTCAAACTACAAATCGAGTATGATCTGGCTGACATGTAAAAGGAACCAGAGCTAGCGCATAGTTTTAATAGGCCACAGCAGCTATTAAAAATTTAAAGTAATATATACTTGAAAAGAAAAGAGATGTGAAATTAAAATACCTTCACTTGTTGAGCTTTCACTGCAGTTAAGGTATCAATAGGAGGCAAACCACTGTTTTCAGCTAAGGCTAGTGGAACAGCTTCCAATGCATCAGCAAATGATCTGAGAGCATACTGCACACCAAAGAAACAGTCAGAAGGTACATCACAGCAAGTACAAGCTCCAAAGACAACAAGCACCTGCTCAACTCCAGGGTGCCGATCTGCTGCAGTTTCAACGGCAATTGAGCAAGATATCTCAGCCGAGCCACCACCATACACAATTGAGTTATTGCGGATCAGATTCCTTGCCACACAAAGAGCTTGGTCTCCTCAATCATCATTTTATTTCCTGTATAGCAGTAGATGATTTTTACCACAAACCAAAATAAGAAATATTTGTAGCTTTGTTCCAACAAATGATTTACCTATCTTTTATTGCACAAAATTGTATACAATATTGGTTCCTGATGCAGCAGGATTAATACCACCAATTATACAAGACAATCCTTGGTTTGAAAACTCAATCAAAATACTGATAACAAACTACATAGCCCCCACTTTTTTTTAATTAATTTTTAGGATAGCATCTACTCTGTTAGATGATATTCACTTTATTCAGAAGAGTTGTGGAGTGTTTCCAAATCATATGAAATTGTGATGTCTGATAAAAGGAGGTGGGCATATATATAGATGTTATATGAAAGCAAGAAAAAGGATGCAAACATCAGAACATACCACCACGAATGAAAATAGTTACAGCTCTGGAATTGGCACACTGCTCAATGTAAAGCATCCGGTCCTTGGTTGTTCCAAATGACTTCTCTCTGACTAATCCAGCCTGTTCAAGCAGAAAAATCAAAATGATGCTTCACATACCTATTTGCAATACATAAAGATGCCTGCGGATTTTTTATGTACTGTATTGTAAATGACTTCTCTCTGACTAATCCAGCCTGTTCAAACAGAAAAATCAAAATGATGCTTCACATAGCTATTTGCAATACATAAAGATGCCTGCAGATTTTTTATGTACTGTATTGTACGCATCCAAATGGGATCAACACAATTTGATAAAAAAGGCTAAACCAAACTGCGAAGCTACTAAGAGTACCATTACAGTTGACCACATTGAAGTCAAGTATTCAATTTATTGACCTGTGATAATTAAATCACCTTCATAAACTCAGAATCCAGTTAAAAAACAGTAAATATCCTATCAATTCAACAATAAACAAGTACTTTTATCCAACAGATGAAATTGCTCATCATGTTTCCTGTCAGAAACAGTAAAGGAGTTGCTTATTATACACAGAAAAAAAAATGCAATGCCCTGTACCCAAGGATGATCTGTTCACTAGTTTGGGCACTACAGATATGTCAACTATGCGGGTTCCATATGACTGAAATAAAATGTGGGAAGAAGATGATACCTTCCCAAGCTTTTCTGGACTCAGCTCTTGAAATCTTGGAACAATCCGTCCTCCTACAGTCAGTTTTCAAATATCAGGTATTGCATTCACAGGTCAGTTATAATCTGAATGAGATATAGGAGCATGTGGACCTGTAGCAATGGCAATCAATTCCAATTCAACGCCACCAACCCATCTGACAGCTGGCAGATTTCTGTGCATCAATAGATGATTGGCTTCATCATCAAAACCCCATTGACAAATAACCAGGGTTGCACCAACATCCTAGAGAATATATGCGAATAGTTACTGAGCAAAGCAAACACGCTGAATAACATGAATACGCTCAATACACGCATATACCTTACTTTGTAATAGTAAAGGAAAATATTTAAAAGCTTTTGAAACATTTACTAGAAAACAATTGTCGACAAATGAAATCTGGGCAATGTAATGTAACAATATAAATTATTTGACTTGAGGATCTCACATCTAGACCAATATGAAGATCATTATCAGCCAGGTACCATAAAACTAGGATATTCACAACTAAACAGTTTAGTGCTTACCTTGCATTTCTGAACCATTTCATCAAAGTACTTCTGCTCTTGCTCATGCAGCGTCTGGAATTTCTCTACAGTATCAATATCAACCTTATGCTTTGTCTTAGGTTTCGGGGGCTCAAATGGGCAGGTCAGGATGGCTATCTTAGCATCCTCAATTCTCTTTGGCATTTGGGGGTGGCTCATATCTTTGTCAACGACAATTCCATATATTAGCTCAGTGTCCTCCAGCTTCCCACCGACCTTGCCTTCTACTTTGATTAAATCCAAGTTAACATCCTTCCTGTCCAAATCAGCAACCGCAAGGACTGCTTTGACAGCAATCTCTGCCAGCGCCCGCTTGCAACGGTGAACACTGTAGAAGAGGAATAGATACCATCAGACATTCTGTTCTACAAAACTCTACCAACAAATAAAGTTACTATAAAGGAGTAGAAAAATATATCTTCTGGTATATGAGCATTACCTGCAACAAAAATCAAACAAGGAACAGAACTACAGAGTTGATAACATGAAGAACAAAGAAAAATCATTGCTGTATATATGAATCAACGAATGGTTGGGCGTGCAAACCAATGCAACCTGCCATCCTATTTATGTTAGGTCAACACAGATAAAAGGAAGAAAACCAGAAAAAAGTTTCATGTGACCATCTCACATCCTCGGCTGACACAAGTTTTTTACTTCAGAATAAAATAAATGACACATGAGCCATACAGGGAAAAAATAAACAAGTTAAAATTCATAATGCCCAAAGAACCAATTCAGACTATAAATTACTAAACAAAACCCTTGCATCATAAAGTTGATGGATTGAACAGAAGGTCCTGTATTGTAACTTACATCTTTGATGACAGAGTCGTCATGCAGGTCTGAACCAGGGGCTCTATATTGTTTGCACTGAACTCAAACTTTGGGAGATGCGCTCAAGGTGATCAAAAGCTACCCTTGACGCCATCTCATAACCTTCGGCAACCCGTATCGGGTGAATACCACGCTCCAGAGTTTCTCAGCCTGCTCTAGGAGTGCCCCTGCCATGACCACCACCCCAGTGGTACCATCCCCGATCTCACAGTCTTGGCTGCGGACAGCTCCACCATCAGCTTTGCAATCTGGTTGTCAACATCCATCTGCTCCAGAATCGTGGCCCCATCATTTACTGGCATATCATAAAGCAGAATTTTCAGTCAAATATAAACAAAGTAACACAAGAATCAACAAACAGCGAGATGGCTTGTATTGCGTGTATAACTGCAAAATGAACTTGTAAAACAAAACTGGATTTGGCGAAGTAACACCCAAAACCGAAACATTGCACAAAATGCCGGGAACCTCGCTTGAGCAACGGTCTGGCAATAAGCTAGGTCTCAAGACATTTACCCGCCACTAAAAAACTCTGGTTCTCAGAGGACTACCACTTCACCAGGGCCACCTGGGCGGATATGATCCAAGGGCGGCGTGTCGTTCCCTGTCAGATCGCCCCATCCCGTACCGTCCAGTACACATGCTACACCACGACCAGCGCACACAATGATCGATCCAATGGAGAAGAAGGGAAGCGGATGCGTACTGATGGTGACGTCTCCGTCGGGGGACTGGAGCATCTTGTCCATGCCCTTGGGTCCGAGCGAGGTGCGGAGGATCCGCGCGACGGCCTTGCCGGCGGCGACGTTGGCCTTGTGCGCGTCGAGCCCGCGCAGGCGCGTCTTCTTCTCCTGCTCCCTGAGGATGATGAAGGGGCGCCCGAAATCGTCGAAGGCGAGCGCCATGGCTGCCGCTAGCGCGGTGCCGCTCGCTCCAGGAGGCGGCGGAGGCGGGCGAGGGAAGTGGCGCCCCCGATGCAGGCAGAGGTGCGTCGTGGAGCGGTAGAGGGAGAAGGCGGAGTGTGACGGCGTTTTCAGAGGCTACTTGACGGCACGCGAGGCCAAGGGTTTCCCCCAGTTCCGTGCTCCTTTTTCTCCTCTTGCTCCAAAATCTTCACATCGGCCCATCCCATCGATTCGAGCCCACCTTGTGCTTACCCTCTTTCTCGGCCCCCTACGGCCCTATCGTTTCGAGCGCTTTTTCCAGTTTCGGTGTGTGTGCCGCCTGGCTTGAATCCGAAATTCCTCCTCGTAACCTCTGCATTGCTGCAGAAATTTCAAACATAATTCAGTGCATAATGCACAATATAGTTCTCGATAATTTATTAAATTCAAAATTATAAATTATTCACTTTATATTACATGGTGGATTTTATTGTTCGTATCATTTATTCCGTAAATGGCGCCCGATACATGTTTTGGGACATTTGAAAGGAATATATGTACCAGATAAATTACGCTAACCTTATTGTTTTGCTTTCTTGGTGTATTTAAAGGTTACTAGATAAGTACCCGTACGTTGCAACGGGTTATATCAGACCCCGTCATCTCGAGTGGAGTGGCAACCAAAGTCGAAAGATTGATGAACACGTAGGGCGATGCTCCGTCCACTGACAAACGAGCACGCATTGCCACGTCAAGTTTCGATTGACGATAAAGACAAGACATCAATTATTATGTGCAACATGTCCATGGAAGGTGAAAAAGGGCAAATAAATATAATGTAAGAAATAGGGCTAATGGATGCAAAGGAAAAAAAATAGAAATATATAAGCTACTTTAGGCAATAGTCAAAGCCTAATGAATGGCGTGAACCGCGCATCCTGCAGTGCCCTCGTGCATATCTTGGTCATGGAATGCACAGCGAGAGCAGAGACAAGAAGATTGTGTTCTGTGTTCTGTCCTCCAGCAGAGACAAGAAGATTGTGGAGGCCTGTGCAGTCCCCTGAAATAATAATACATGGTAATAGAAACACCTGAATCAGAAGTTTAGAACTGATGGAGTAAGCTCCATAACTAAAAAGAATAGGGCTTCATATTTATAGGACAATGAAGTGCTAAATGAACTCCTGTATTTGATGATAGGAATAATCATCGAAACATACCAGAGTGAGACGGATCATAATTATGGGAAGTCCGAGTGTACAAATCATCGATCCCTATAGTAAGCTGAACAGTATCGAGCAGATCACCTGACCAGACGATACAGTCACTCCCTCCCAGCAGGGCGTAAGCATTGCACGAGCAGTTCCCTAAGCACAACTCCCTGCAGCCATCCAAGCTCTTGCCTCGAACCAAGGTGGCATTCAGTGTGTCAGGCACCTTGACAAGTGAGAGCCTGCTAAATCCATTTGCCGACGAGCAAGAAAATGACAACGCACTCCTCATGCAGCCACCGACAAAGTTCCTCTGGTTCCAATCGATCGGTGACTTGGGGAGGAACTCCGGCAGGCATTGACAGACAGTGGTGGTGCAAATGGCGTTTGGACCGCAGAACGCGTAGTCATCACACGTAGACTGAGGCCAATGCCAGTACTCCTCCCACTCGTTGTCGGAGTTGCTGCGCTCGGGATAGGCCATGCCATCTGGCGCCAGGACAAGTCGCCACTGGACTGATGTGTTCAAAGCTGCGAACGAGTAATATGCGCTGCCTTCACGAGTAATATGCGCTGCCTTCACGCACAGTCATGTTAAACACCACATCGTTCGTCTGCTTGAGATATGGCTGGCCGTTGAAGCCCTGGCCATTCCATGGACCAGTCCTGTACTTTAAAACAGGGCCATTGAACAAGAACAGTCCAGGCATTCGTCTCGGATCAATGTTGATGGTGTTCCCCGGGAGACGGGTCCGATTCGCTCTTCCATGATCTGAGCTGCAATAAGCCATTATTCGCCGCTGATGTGTCGTACCCAATTCTCATGTCAGACAAGAATGTGTCGCAGGGATAATAATAAAGTTACCAGAGTCGAAAAGGAAGGCTTGTGGACTGTTGGTGAGTGTGCCTGTAAACCATAGAGGGATTCTTCCTTTCCTTGTATCCAGAAGGTCAAGACAGCTTTGACTGAGGGCAAGGCTTGCATTGCCTCCCTTTATTGGGTTGTCACGGTTTGCCACTCAGACAATTGTTTGAGGCTTCATGTAATTGTACCATATTCCTAGATATGTGTTGTCCCCATTTGTGAAGAAACCCAACACAAAAATACCATGTGCTGAAACTAGTATTTCCCCAATTTGCAAAGACTGTCCTATGGCCAGCGAGCCATCTGGAAGAAGATATATATTTCAAGACGAAAACTGTGCCAATGTGTGTCAAGAAAAAAAGAGAACTAGGTATGTGTATGGGATATATATATATATTTGTCATATTGTTTCTAGCTACTATTTCTTTCTCTCACCCAAATAAAAACATAAATAAAGGGAGACCAAACCAGAAAAACTATGAGCGTGTTTGGTTGTTGCGCCAAGGCCAGCCTGGCTGGTTTGGAGCCCAAAACGTGTTGTTTGGTTTACTAGCCAGAGGTCCGGGCCTGGCTATGCTGGGCCAACCGTACGCCCGTAGCATGCCAGAGAAGAACGACCGATTAGACTATCCGCACTCATATTCATCTATATTCATCCTTTAAAAGAAATATTTCGTCCTGGTCAACCATATTCTCTTCTCTATACTACTTTCTCCCACACCCATTCATCTTTTATATCACTCCTCCATCCATTGTGCCAATGTGTGTCAAAAAAAAGAGAACCGGGTATGTGTATAGGAGATTATATATATATGGTTGTCATATTGTTTCTAGCTACTATTTCTTTCTCTCACCCAAATAAAAACATAAACAAAGGGAGATCAAACCAGAAAAAACTATATGCGTGTTTGGTTGTTGCGCTAAGCTCAGCCTGGCTGATTTGAAGCCAAAACATGTCGTGTGGTTTACTGGCTGATTTGAAGCCAAAACATGTCGTGTGGTTTACTGGCTGATTTGAAGTCAAAACATGTCGTGTGGTTTACTGGCCAGAGGTCCCGGCCTGGCTACGTTGGGCCAATCGTACGCCCTTAGCCTGCCAGAGGACAACGACCGATCAGGGGGAATTTTTTTATTTTAATTTTTTTAATTTTTTTTTACAATTTTAATTTTTTGTTTCAAAATATGACAGAACTAGTCGTCCACAGTGGGCGTTTTTTAAAAAACGCCCACTGTGTGGGCGTTATATGTGACGTGGCACAGGGCCGGCCGCCGTCGGTGCCGGCTTTTGCGGGCGGCCCCCTAGCGCCCAAAAAACGCCCACTGCGTGGGCGTTTTTTGGTGGCGAGGGGGCCGCCTGCAAAAGTGCGCGCTGTTTTGCGGGCGGGCCACGGAGCAACCAAAAAACGCCCACTGTGTGGACATTTTTTCGTGCCAGGGGGCCGCCTGCAAAAGGGCGAGGCCGGCCGCGCACTTTTACAGGCGGCCCCCTGGCGCACAAAAAACGCCCATACAGTGGGCGTTTTTTGGGCTCCGTCTATATATACCCAGCCCTCCTCTTCAGATTTTCATTATATTCACTAAATTTTCCAGAAAAAAAGAAAGAGGAGAGGAGAGAGGGGAAGAAAGTAAACGGCGAAGCCCTGTCAGTTTGAGACCTCGGCTTTTAGGTAAGTTTCTCATACATTACAAGTCTGTTGCTATGCATTAGTAAAATATAATGTGCACTAGAGTTGTTTAGTTTTTAGTTGACTCTGGGTAGATCTGTGAGTAGTATGTATATTAGATCTATAAATAATGATGTTAGAGCATTGCAGTTCATGTTAGAAATAATGATGTTTCTTCTATGCTTTAAACAATGGATTGCATGATTTGAAATATGACGAATATCGTATTTTCTCTGAATAGATATATTTAGGGTTTAGGAATAATGATGTTTATGCTATGCTTTAAATAATGGATTGCATGATTTGAAATGTCACGAATATCGTATTTTCTCTGAATAGATATGTCAACCAAAGTGATGTTTCGGTTGTTCCATGGTAGTGGCACTGTCAGATATGGCCCGTATGGTATAGATCTATCTGAATTTGGGTCAACACTAAAGGGGATAGATAGGCCAGCGGAAAGAAATTTTCGGTCAGTGTGTAACTGGTTAATGAGGGCATTTCATATCAACCCAGAGGTTAGCACAATAAAAGTAAATGTAGTAGTCAACCGTGGCAACGAAGAATGCTTCTGGGAATTGATGTCGGTAGATTGCACCGAAACATGGAAATGGTACATAGAAAATGCATTGCAGCGGGGCTGGGAACCCAGCATTTTCATGGAGGTGCACGATAAAGACAATGCAACCTTGCAAGATATAGAGGGTACAAGCATGGTTAGGACTGATGCTGAAATGAAAGAGGAAAACGACTGTGCTCAGCAAGGAGAAGAACAGGGACAAGATGTGCGGGAACCAGAAAGAGAAGGAGAAGCTAGTGAGCCGAGAGGCTTGGCAGATAAGGGCGAGAGGATCAACTCCATTGTTCAGGCAATGGAAAACGAAGATGCGGTGAATGAGGAAGTGGAGGGTGATGAATCTTCTGATGAGGAAGGATGCAATGTGAATCCATGGCAATGGTCTAATGAAGACTTATCTGGACTTGCTATTTTAGAGGGATACCATGTTCCATGGGAGTATAAGGAGAATGAGGTAATCGATGGAGCGATGTACGCAGAGAAGAAAGAATTGATGGAGGCAGTCAAGCATTGGGCTGTATCACTTCAGAGGGAGTTCTGGGTAGCAAAGTCCACAAAGTGTGTATATGAAGTTAAGTGCATGAGATCTAGCGATGGTTGTCCGTGGAGGGTGCATGCATTCAAGGGAAAGTGGAAGGATTATTGGAAAGTGTCAATAGTCACTGAGCACAACTGTCACTTGGAAGGTGTAGAGAAGTACCACAGAAACATGACATCTGCATTTATTGCTGCAGAGATGTATTCAGATGTTGTGCATAATCTGGGATACGAGCCAAGGTCAATAATAAGGCATATCAAAGATAAATTCAAATACACCATTTCATATGCTAAGGCGTGGAGGGCAAAACAGAAGATTATCGAGATGAGATTTGGCACATTCAAAGCCTCATATGATAATTTACCATCTCTTCTTCAATGTATAGCCGCCAGAAATCCAGGGACATGTACAGACCTTATAACATACCTAACCATGGAGAATGACCGTGCAGTATTGGTCTTGCAACGTGCTTTCTTTGCACTAGGTGCTTGCATCAGGGCATTTGTGCATTGTCGTCCAATACTCTGTATTGACGGGACATTTCTAACAGGTAAATACAGAGGTCAGATACTAACAGCAATTGCCGTGGATGGGAACAATCAAGTTCTACCACTGGCATTCGTTTTTGTGGAGAGCGAGAATACCAATAGTTGGTACTGGTTTCTCAAGCAGGTGAAGGTTAGCATTGTTGGTATGAGGTCTGGTGTATGCCTAATTCATGACCGTCACGCTGGCCTTCTTCGGGCAATTGAATATCTGAAGAACAGTGATGCAGAGATGGGATATGGTAAAGAATGGCCAGATGTTCAAAGTCGGTGGTGTATGCATCACATGGGTGCTAATTTTTACAAGCAGTTTAAGGGCAAGAGCTTGATGGACTATTCAAGAGGCTGTGCGGACAGAATCAAGAGAAAAAATTCAACGAGCTTTGGAGGAGGTTGGACGAACTCACAACGAAGCAAAGGGAAGAGCACTCAAGCCGATCAGCACCTATTGGTGAGGATGGTCCAGAGGCCTTAGGACCGCTGCCCACAGATGGTCCAAACATCAGAAGGAGATCGGCATCTGCTGTGAGAAAATTTTCACACTGAATAGAGAATGAGCCTAAGGAGAAGTGGTCTTTGCTGCATGATGTCGGCGGAGCGTGGTTTGGCATTATGACAACTAATTTGGTCGAAGTTTACAACTGGGTGATGCGTGGTGTTAGAGACCTTCCCCTGGTTGCCATTGTTGAGTTCATCCTGCATGGAACATGTAGATATTTCAGAGACCGGTACCAAGTCGCTGCCCTATCAATGCAAGTGCGAGGTGTTCTCTTCGAACATATGTTGACAAATTATCTGGAGGAAAAACATAAGAAGGCAAAGGAGCATAGAGTTATAACTCAAGGTACTAGAGAGCACCTATTTGAAATCTTGTGTGCTGATAGGGCCAAGCGTAGAATATATAGAACAAGAGTTGTGCAAGAATGCATACTTAAGGAGGATGGGCATTGCGTATGCACGTGCCACAAGCCAAGACTCTACCACAAACCATGTTTCCATGTTATTGTAGCGAGTCCGGAGTGTGGAATACTTGATCGTACTTTTGTATCTCCCTATTTCACCAAGGAAGCCATATTGCATACATGGTCACATAAAATTTATGGTTTTAGCATAGCGGGAAATTTTACAGGTACAGTACCGCAACCTAGCTATATTCTAGACCCAAGTAAGATCAGAGACAAGGCTGGGTGTCGAAAGACAAGTCGTATTCAAAACGCCATGGATGAGTCTGAAGCAGGTGGAAGGTACAAACGTTGCAGCAAATGCGACAAGGAGGGACATACTTACAAGAAGTGCCCGAAGGACTCAGACATGCCCACAACAGCAGAAGCCCCGCCATCAGGATCCGGATTGGATGGTACCCCGCCAACAAGGGAAGGGACAACTTCTAGGCCCACCAGGCCAAGGCGTGCACGCATGCCTCGTGGTTCGGTCGTGTAGTGATGTGTAGTAAGCTTGGTTAAGATTATGTAATGTACGGTTTTTGCTTTGTTGTAACTGAAGTGAACAAACTTGTTGTTTCAACCTATCTTACGGATGTAATGTTCTGTGATGTTCTTAATCTCTGTCTTATATTTAAATATATTTCAGTTACATGTTGTACGTGCATTCTTTATGTTTCAAATTCGATCATTTCTTGTTGTACCTTAAATTTATTATTGTATACTTTTTCGCTTTCTGTTTGCATGTGTCATATGTGTTAACTATGATAATGTCATGTAGGGATGGCGGATGACACACCAGAGCTGCTAGATCGAGGGATCGATCTGCACCACCGTTCGTACCGTATTGCGGTGCAGAACGCCACTCTGCCCGTACTTCGACCGCGACTGTCCAGACGTCTACTTTCAGTGGACCCTCGGTTCTGTTCCAGGTATCCGTTGACTCTTTGAGGTCTCTCAATTAAGTACACATGGCTTGTTAATAACATATAATTTTTATGTGCAGGTTACGTGAGGCAGGCCTCCTCCCGTTGTGTCGCCTTATGGAGGCTCGAGCTGCTGAGGCCGATGAGACGAGGAGGTGGAGTTTTGATAGGTCTCTTCTAGCAGCCCTGGTCGACCGATGGAGGCCGGAGACACACACGTTCCACCTGCCGTGCGGGGAGGTCACACCGACGCTTCAGGACGTTGCGTTCTTGCTTGGCCTTCCCCTCGTTGGCGATGCCGTCGGGCCAGTCGACGGACTTCATGATTGGCGAGACGACATTATGGCCCGCTTCGACCATGTGCAGCGTCACCCTGCACTTCCAGCTATGAGCAGCCTCCCTCCGTACACGACCATGGGCCCGTCGCAGCAGTGGCTCATGCAGTTTACCGTAAGGCCTATTTGAAAAGAATTTTATCAATTTGCAGTTCTACTCAACTTTATTAACTGTATCTTTTTTAGTCCGATCAGCTACACCCAGAGGCTGACGTGTACTCTGTGCGATGGAGCTTGGAGGCCTACTTATTATGGCTTTTTGGCTGGGTTATGTTCACCAGCAGCGCGGGACATGCTGTCGACAAGGTCATGATCCCCTACGCGCACGCGATCGCTGATGCTGACGAGGGAGTAGTGCCACAGTGGAGATGGGGATCCGCTGTACTGGCGGCGATGTATAGGGGGCTTTGCGAAGCGTGTACCAAGATAGAAACAGGTTCTTTGCTCATTGGTTGCCCCCTCCTTCTACAGCTATGGGCAGCTGAACGGTTCACGATTGGTCGACCTGTGGTGGATCACACCGCCTACGAGGACGACCTGTACTTGCAGCATCCGCCCGAGGACTTCCCCACCATGGGTACAGTCTGGTGCCGTCGTCAGGTTCGTGTTCCTAGCTGACGTATATAGTTAATTTGTATCGTACCTTCTAACCTATTGATTGTTATATTTCAGCGACGATGGGCACATGTGCAGGTCACGCTGTCGTACAACGAGTTTATGTTGGAGTTCGACAGGATACAGCTGACCGACGTGATCTGGGAGCCTTACAGCCAGGAGGCTATCCACGCACGAGCTCCCCTTGGGCTGTCCACGTTGTGCACACGTGACCAGATTTCTAGCGACGCTCCGACCGATGGTGTTTGACATATTCGTCGAACCGCACTGCCCAGGGCGTGTTTTGCGCTAGTTCGGTCTCATGCAGCCGTCCCCCGCCCCTATCATCCGTACCGTCCCTGCAGATGCTTACAGGTAAGTACTACTAACAACTGACTTTGAAAAATTAATCGCAATAGACATGTCTTACTCAAATTTGTACTCAGGCTGACTCGGAGGGGACAGGTCAGCGGCAATTTATGGGTTCCATGTCTGTAGCCATACATGGACGACTGGTTGCTTGCCACAGAGGACGTCGTTGAGGAGTACCGCCCCCACACCGAGGACTCGTATATGAACTACCTCCGGTGGTACCAGCCTCGTACCCGCACACGTGTCACCTTCGTTTTTCTGGAGCAGCAGCCACACGTCGCCGTCGTGGATGACACTTACCCTGCGCACCGTGATCAGGATTACTTCCGCGCCGTGAGTACTTGAATCTCTCATATATATCAGTAGTTCATTATGTATATCTTTCATCTAACTTAAAACTAAAATTAGGTCAATGGTGCGCAACTACTTTACACGGAGGTTGACTCCGTGTGCCGCCGCTTGGAGGGTGGCTTGGCGTTGACAGTGGATGAGCAGCGCACCTCGTACACGCGGATGCGTACGACGCTTAGATCCGTGCTGAGGGCTCTGACTTGTCGGACCTCCGACGCAGCGCGTCGAATTTCTGCACCGGCACCCGCAGCACGTCCTCCTGCACCCCAGACCAGAGGTAACTCCGTGTACCCCACCTCGTGTACCTATGTTTTTCTAATCTGGATGACTGTGTGACTTACGATGACACCTTTCACAGCGTTCTCTATGCCGTACCTTTGTTCCTCCGGAGCGGGGTCCTCGGTGCACGGAGCAGAGGCATCCAGGCACTTCACTCATGCTCCACCCAGCGCGTCGGCCCATGGTGAGGGTTCCTCCGCTCAGGGAGCAGCCTGGGGAGCCTGGCCTTCGCCCCATGGAGTGGGTACCTCCTCTCAGGGAGAAGCCTGGGGAGTCTGGCCTTCGCCCCATGGAGTGGGTACCTCCGCGCAGGGAGCAGCTTCGACGTCGGCCCAGGGAGCCGGCACCTCGTCGTGGACCTACCGACTACCTAATGACCCCCCCACTGACGCACCGATCAGCGACGAGGAGGTCGAGATCGGCCCTTCACAGCTTGCAGGAGCACCTCCGCCCTACACGCAGGAGTTATCACAGATGACTCCAGTGCAGCACGTCCGTACGACTCGAGGTGTTCCACCGGACCGCCACACCTACTCGTCGGGGCACGTGCGACCGAGGAGGCCGAAGAGGGGTAGGGGGCAGGGGCAGGGACAGGCTCAGGGACAGTAGTACCCTGTATGATGTAATTACTGTCTTGATGTATGATACGCACTTTCCTTTTGTCAAAATTTACCTTTTGTTATATTCTTCGTTTCCCGTCGGGGCCCTGGCGTATTGTGATGATTCTTTTGAGTACTATATCTAGAAATCCCCGTCGGTTCCTTATTCGTACCCTTTCGAACACAACTAATACATTCCAAAATTATAGGTCCGCTAGGGCGATGAGCTACTAATCCGAATTCATCTAACAAAACGGCCCTAATAATCCGAAACGTAACCGGGAAGCAAGTCTTCATCTTCAGAACCACTATCCTCTCCCACAAACTCATTGGTACGGCTACGCTCAGCTGCGTTGGCCTCTTCTTCCTTTTTTTTTGTAGTAAGCGGCCTCCAAGTCATCGAGGGCTTGGGTGAACGCTTCATCATACTCCTCTTCTTCCTTTTTTTGTAGTAAGCGGCCTCCAAGTCATCGAGGGCTTGGGTGAACGCTTCATCATACTCCTCGTCCTCGTCGTTCATCGGCATCTCCGCCTACGCCATCTTCTGCTTCATCTTCGCATCGGCAGTCCTCTTTTCGGCCTTCTTCATCTTCTCCCTCGCATGCAAGGATGCTTCCTCTTCTCTCTTCTTTTTTCATGCATCACAGTCTTTCTTCCACCGAGCAGCACTTGGGGTTTGGACACACAATCGTCGGGTATAGTCAA
This sequence comes from Bothriochloa decipiens, assembly GCA_023333625.1. Lineage (NCBI taxonomy): Eukaryota > Viridiplantae > Streptophyta > Magnoliopsida > Poales > Poaceae > Bothriochloa > Bothriochloa decipiens. Next base: position 18,957,304 of record CM041638.1, read on the forward strand.
CCTGCACTCGCTTCCATATCTTAATGTAGTTGTCCACAAGCTGAGTACCAGACCTGAACTTCAGGTCCATTAGTTGCTTTTGCTTCAGTGTATCCATGTATTCCCTGCGGTCTTCACCATGGCCAAAAACCTCCCACTTGTATTTTCTAAGGCTCTGTGATCGAACGGAACAATTTAAAGTCAGCAAATATAAAAAGTTTGAATATCAAGTGAGCAACAAGTGGAACAAAAGGACCTCATCGTAATCAACCATATGGCCGCACCAATAGCCTATTCCAAGCTTCGATGGCAGTAGGCCATACTGCGCTTCGACACCACATTTGCACAACACAGGAGGCTTAGGGGTAACCACTTTTCTCTTCTTGTCCACCTTCGGATCCGGCCATTTGTTCTTTGGACCCCACAGCCACTCCCTGAAGTTACACTTCCGCAACAAGGTATACCCACCCTACAATATAAAATGTTAGTATATGCACAAATACTAAGAAAGCCATGACCGCATACAATTTGCACTTACTCCGGCGGGGTTAGGACATTCGAACTCGTTAGGCCTATCTGAACTTATTACAGAATAATCTCCGCATTTGCAACGAGGCGGAGATTCAAGCCATCTCAATTGGGCTATTTTCTTCTCCTCGTCTGTCATTGGGGGGCTCAGGGGGAGGTGCCACCCACCGCTCGAATTGATCGGGTGGATTATGCTTCCCTTTCCACCATTCGTCAAACTGGAGATACCTTGGGTCGAATTTGTCTGGACCGTCAATCCACTAAAAGAAAAAGCACCGCTCATGGGCCTACAAAACATGATTGCTAACGACATTGTTAGAGATGCAAGAGCTGCAATTACTAGCATTGAATAAAGACGCAGTGACAGAGGTGCAATTACTTACATTGAATCCACCGCATGTGTAATAGCAACGGGCAGCTGTGTCCTCATAGCGAGATTGGCCAATATCAGCCGGTTCTCCACAGTCACAATTTGGGACAGGGACTGCAGGAGGAACAAGAGCATCCTTGCTAGACACGTCGGGATACAATTCTCTAGGGCGACCTCGTTTTTTCCAAAACTCCGTCCGCCACAAGTTTTGCATATCTATTTAGAGAAAATATGATTTCGTCACATTTCAAATCATGCAATCCATTGTTTAAAGCATAGCATAAACATCATTATTTCTAAACCCTACACCCTAAACCCTAAACATATCTATTCAGAGAAAATACGATATTTGTCACATTTCAAATCATGCAATCCATTGTTTAAAGCATAGCATAAACATCATTATTCCTAAACCCTAAATATATCTATTCAGAGAAAATATGATATTCGTCACATTTCAAATCATGCAATCCATTGTTTAAAGTATAGAAGAAACATCATTATTTCTAACATGAACTGCAATGCTCTAACATCATTATTTATAGATCTAATATATATACTACTCACAGATCTACCCAGAGTCAACTAAAAACTAAACAATTCTAGTGCACATTATATTTTACTAATACATAGCAACAGACTTGTAATGTATGAGAAACTTACCTAAAAGCCGAGGTCTCAAACTGACAGGGCTTCGCCGTTTACTTCCTTCCCCTCCCTCCTCTCCTCTTTCTTTTTTTCTGAAAAATTTAGTGAATATAATGAAAATCTGAAGAGGGGGGCTGGGTATATATAAGCGGAGCCCAAAAAACGCCCACACAGTGGGCGTTTTTTGGCTGTTCCGAGGCCCGCCCGCAAAACAGCGCGTACTTTTACAGGCGGCCCCCTCGCCGTGGGCGTTTTTTGGCGCCAGGGGCCGCCCGCAAAAGCCGGCACCGGCGGCGGCCGGCCCTGTGCCACGTCACATATAACGCCCAGTTCTGTCATATTTCGAAACAAAAAATTAAAATTGTAAATTTTTTTTAAAAAAAATTAAAAATAAAAAAAATTCGATCAGGGGTGCTTGCGCCAGCCCGCGTGTGTTGTCTCCTCCGTTTCTCGTCACCGCTCGCCTCTGGATCGATGGCGCGGAGCTCCCCGTGTCGATGTTCCTCTCCGTCCCCGTCGTTCCCGTCCGCGTCTGGCGCGGGCAGGCCTGGCCATGGCAGGCAGAGCTCGCGTCCATGGCAGGGGCGGAGCCGCTACAGTCAAGATCCGGAGCAGAGACGCCGGCCATGGTGAGGGGGCGGTGGCGCACGGCCCCTCCTCCTTCCCCATCGGCGGCAGCTCGTCCTCCATCTCTGCGCGAGTTCTGCCCAGATCCAAGCCGGCCATGGTGAGGGGGATGAGATTCGCCCCATCATGGACGCTGTTGTGCGTCGTACGGCGATGCATCTCCACCGCGTCCGCGCGACGACGCTGCAAGTTGCTGCTCCGGTGCTCACGCTCTACAACGGCACGGCGCCAGCACCGCAACTGCCACAGGGGAGGAGGAGGCCGCAACGCGGTGCCTGCGGTGGTGGCGAACTGGCGATGCGTGCGGTGGTGGCGTGCCGGGTGGTGATCCGTGCAGCTATTTCCGGCGTGATGCCAGTAAGTTAGATTCAGAAAGGATTTAGCCTGACTTACTAAATGTTGTCAGATATTGTTGGTTTCAGTATAGATGCATCGAATAGTTGTTTAACTATTACGCTCTTGTTCTATAGAATCCGGAGGATGGCTCAAGCATCACAAAATCAAGCAAGATAAACTTTTGTAGACCTTGCTGGATCAGAGCGACAAAAACTAACACACGCAGCTGGAGTTCGACTGAAAGAAGCTGGATAACAAAGGCATCATATTCCATATCGCGACTCAAGGCTCACATTTGTATTACAAGAATCCCTTGGAGGCAATGCCAAACTGGCAATGATTTGTGCTGTCTCACCATAAAGGTACCCGCAAAGTTGAGCAGCAATTCATTAGTTCTGTGGCCAGTTATTATTGTTTTCTGGATTCCTCACTGCACTTTCTTTGTTGTGATACAGCTGTAAGAGTGAAACGTTAACCACACTAAGGTTTGCCCAACGTGTAAAAGACATAAAAATCAATCCTGCAGTTAACGAAGAGAAATTTGAAGATGTAAATGTGCTGCATGAGCAAATCAGACAATTGAAGGTATGATTGCTAATATTTGTTTTGGCTATGCCTCACCAGCCCTGTTTCAAAAGCGCTGCCTAGGCACTCAGGCGTAATATGTTATTTCTGTGTAGAATACAAACTCATTTGCAGCTGAAATATCAGTCCTAAAAGCTCAAAATGAGGGCCTTCAGGGCGAGCTAGCTGAAGCTGTTCAGGCAGCTGATGAATTGCTTGTTCGGTTGAAGGATGCAGAGAAAGCAGAAATGCTAGCCAAGGTATATATGACTTTCAGACATTTCCTTAGACCTTACAGTTAGACAGACAAAACTAGGATGGAAATATTTATGTTGAAATGCTCTTAGCATCGTTTGTTGCAGAAGCAGGCTTTAGAGGCAGAAGGGCAGCATCTGCCGAAGCATGATGCCTGACATAAATATACGCAGTTATAGTACTGTAGTTAATGATCAGTGTCAGTTTATGTAATAAGGTGTGTCGAGATGTTTTGTAGTTTGGTTAAGTAAAAGTTTCTGCTGCTTCTGTAAGTGCAATAGGAAGATTGGAAAGTTCAGACTAAAAAATGCATATGTACTGAACATGGTGGATAATGGAACAGGTGGATGGAAGGAGCATTTGCAACATTGTCGCGCTCTGGATCTTTGATTATTGTCTTGATGGTTTTTGTTGGGGATTTATGGATTTGTGAAATCAGGCTCCGTTCGAATTACAACGGGTTCGACGAAACGCTTCAAAAGGATAACCTTACCAATTCAAAGAATGGGTGACTGTATCAGAACAAATCAAGCAACCAAACAAGATTTCCAGGCTTGCGCAATACAGACAACCAAGAGCTGGCTTGCTAGAGCCTGGCCTGGTTTTACTGGCCAGGCTACGCTAGCACACAAACCAAACACACCCTATATCTTGCACAATTTATACTACATGTACTGGATCAAGACCAGTTGGCCTGTTCATCTGTCAATGATGCATCTACTGCTACAAGTTGCGGTCGCAATTTGCTCTCTGCAGTTACTGTAGTAGCAGCAAGCTGCAGCAAACACTCTTATCATATACCATGAACAACATGTCACGTCATCAGTGCTATAGCAAGCAGGCAAAGGTTTGTATGATGGACCACACTCAGACAAATCCAATAATTAACCTTGGAGCACAATCTGCAATCAAAGAGGACTAGAACACCTTTAAATTTATGTCTCCTTTGGAACAAAAGATGTACAATATACATAAATAGAGAAAAAAATGTTGGGATGATAAATCCTATAGGATTTCAAGACAAAGAAAAAATTAGAAAGATGCCTTTGGAAACATTGCAGGGAAAACATAGAAAACAAAACAATGTCTGAGGAGTGAGGAAACGAGATATAGCTTATGTTTAGTTTCCTCCAAAACTCCTTTAGAATTCCCTAACCGATATGAACTTCAAAGGAACTATTGGGAAGTATCAACCAAACCATTGCATGCTCAAAAAAATTAATGACTCTACAGAGGATTACTTGTATGTACTGTGAGAGAGAGAGAGAGAGAGAGAGAGAGGTTCTACTTTGTGATTGCGCCCGAAGTAGAGAAGCAGCAGCGAGCAGCAGCACCACCGAAACGAGGAGCATGTCCTTCAGCATCGTCCCCTAGCTAGGGAGCCCCTGGAATATGGAAAGCACTGACAAAATAGTGGACGTATCTACTCCTGCTCCTGCAGTTCCACACGCTTTATACGTAGCTTCCATATTCTCAGGGAAAAAAATATAGGAAAACCATCACAAAGGTCCTCCATCTCTTGTGAAAGTTAAATGGAATCCTTTGTTTTTTGGAGGTGCCCCTGCCTGGTGTACTAGGATATTTGTGCAAGTCTTCAGAAACAAATATGCTTTGACAATCAATTACTCTCACAATATATTAACATTGTGGTCTGTATTAATATTAAAGTGATATGTGAGGTCTATGAAAAGATATTCGCATCATTTTTCTGAACCGACTCGATGAACTTTCGCATCAATTATTTCTCTTGGAATTTAAAAGTGCCCCAAGTCAAGTGGAACCAATTAAACCGAGGAGTTATTTGGATAGGAACTGATGATGACCTGTGATGAGTTGCCCTACCTTCCCGTTTGTATATATTGTGTTAACATCATCTAGACCAGACCATCCTAGCTAATAAGCAGGTCGTCGTCGGTGGGAACACACGCTGTTATGGCAAGGAATGGCAGAAAGCTTACAATGTCCGATGACTGTCACACATTTTAGTATACTGCAATTCTGCCCAAAGCATGCATGGCTTGATACCAAAACTGATAGCAAGAATGACAAAGAATAGTAGTAATCGTTAGGATGCTTCTTGACTTGGAAGCAAAGAAGGTAGACAGCAGACTTGACCAAGCCTGTGGTCTGGTATAACCTATTTACCTGGAACTTTTACACAGATGATTTTTCAGAAGCATTATTTTTTTTTTCAAGGTCAGTTTGAATTACGACCTACCTCTAAATGCTAAGCTAGGCTATAGTTGCGGTTGCGGATCATCCCTGGAAATCCATTTATCTTTTTCAGGGATGGCTGCATAAGAGGACCTGCCCTGGAAACATTATTTTCTCCCATGTTAGAGTTTGCTTCTAGGAACATCCTGTGTTAATGTTTTTTTACTTCAATTATTGCAAAAAAAACTTTTTCTCTGCCGTAATCCATATTTAGTAGTTGCGTCGATATACAGTGTTATCCCCTGCTAACGTTATCCTTATTTTCTGGGTAATTTTGTTATAACATTTATATATTTTATAATTAATGTCAAATGTTATATTGGATCGCCCCCATTTTATGGGGCGATTTATTAGGTCGCTTGGCATAAGGGAACCAACCTCTTATGCCAAAGGCCCCTTTCCAAATAGCCAATTCCTTACAAGCCACTATAAAAGATCCGAGTTCCTTGGTCACCACTGAAAAAATTCATATGCCATGTTGACCATCAAATTATTTATTTTTTGACCCATATATGGACACTGCCATCATACTTGCCTATAATGTCTCCTAAGGGGAGGACAAAATGTCCTTTTTGGCCTTGAATGAACCTGGAGTAGGATTTTTCACTGGTTCCTTGTATGCCAACACTGAGGGCGCGTTTCCGGGGTTGGCCCGAGGGCCATTTTGCGCCCTCCAGCTGCAACTCCTCGTGTTTGCACACCTGGCCCAACTTTGGAGCCTGGCCCGCACAAACTCTAAAGCACCTGGAGCCAGGCCCCCAAGAAACACTGTTTTCCTGCGTTTCTCCGCGGCCAGGCTCGGTGCGGCGCTCGCATCGCTCGCAGCAGCCCCCAGCGAGGATAGAATCATCTCCGCCACTTTCCCTTACCCCGTGTGTGCCTCGGCTTCTTCGCTCCTCCACGTTGGCGATGGCGGCGTCGCTGCCTCTTCCCCTGCGCGCGGCTCTCCGCTGAAGGCGGGCGTGAACCAAGGCGGGCAGGAATCGGTGGAGGAGGGGTTGGCGCACGCGGCGGTGGCGGAGGTGTGTTGCCGGCCACGACCGCGACGGTGGCGCGCAAAGCGCTCGCCGGCCCACCACACGCCGGCTTGTCCCTGTCCCAGTCCCAGCTCACACACTCCCTGTTGGGGACGGCCCCGGTGCCGGCGCTCTCCATCTCAACGGCGGCCTTCTCCTCCGATTAGAGGCGCATTCAGCCATTCCTCGAAGCACGGCGGACGACGGCGAGGTGCGGCCCCGCGAGCCTTCCTCCTCCTCCTCCTCCTCTTCCACCTCGCCTTGGGCCTCGCGAGCGTGGCGGACGACGGCGAGGTGCGCGTGCTGCTGGCGCTGGGGGCCGCGCTGGATCCGACAGGCTGCCTTCTCCTGTCGTGGACGCCCGACCGCTACCCCTGCGCGCCCGGCGGCAGTGTGATCGAGGGCGTCGCATGCGACGCCCGCGGCGCCGTCTTCAATGCCTCGGTGCAGGGGAAGGGCTCGCCGGCGTGCTCCTGCCCGCCGTCGCGGAGCTCTGGTCCCTCACTGCGCTCGACCATGTTCGCCAAGTGCTCGATGAAATGCCAATGAAGCCTTCTCTGGTGGTAAAACTACCCATGTTGTTGTGCAAGGTAGCCACACTTATTCGGTACGAGCACACAAACACGACCTGAGTTCGGCCTGGTTCATTTGGTACATGAAGGCAAACACAAGCGGTCGCAGCAGTTGGGCCTGGCTGAGGCTGGCTTAGCCCTTACGGGCTAGCCGAGCCGGCTGCAGCCACCCTCCCAAACGCACCCTGAGGGCGTGTTTGGAAAAAGAGCTGTAGGGGGCCAGGCCGTGGCCAGCCAGAGCCACACTCCCGGGCTGCAAGGCCCCATGTTTGGTGTGGAGCCAAACTCAGCCTGGTCCAAGGGAGATTGTGTTTGTTTCTTGGCCTGTAGCCCGGCCCAAAGGCCAACCGCCACCAACTGTCGGGCCAAGGACGTGTTTGGTTCCCAGCTCAGCCACCAACTGCCAGCAACTGCCGGCTTCAGGCAGTTTGAACAGACACCATCCAACAGCAGTTTTCAGTTACATGAACATGATGAAAATGATAAGATCCAAGGTGCTTAGCATTGAAAAATTAACAACACAGATAAAAAGTGGCCTCAGGCAAAAGAACTTGTTAATCATGGAGTCATCGCTGCTCTAAAATGAACATCAAAGTCAAAGTACATACAATAACAGGTTCATAGTTCTCAGCAGGAAACAGATACCAGAAAACAGCAACAGACAACAATACCATAGTGAAACTACAACAAACAGCAGATCCTCCTTCAGCTAGTCATCACTGGCCTAACTTGGGCACTCATTGGCAAAGAAATGTTTCCTTAGTGGCCTCATCTTTTACAATAGGTGGTGTTTATTGGTTTTGTGTCATTGGTGGCTCCTTAGGCAAAACAAAATAGAAACCAAGAACAAGAATGAGAAGAAAGATCATGGATGCCATGATATCCATGAGCAGATCCATGCTCTGCCATCAGCACAAAGAAAGAAGGGGTTGTTGCAGGGCATGGATGTGTCCCATGTGTACAATGCCACACATGCCAAAAACATATTACTCAAACAAAAATTAGGGAAAAAAGAGCCACCTCTACTCATGTTGTTTGCATCATTGGCCAATCCATTATCCCTCAAATACCACCAGAATTAAAACATCTTGTAGCAAGTACACAACATCAGCAAGTAGAAAGCCAAGTGAGAAATAGTAGGTAACATGAAAGCATATAGAGTAGTAAATTGGGGCAGCCAACAGAGGCTACCAATAGTGCATTACATAACCATGTTTGCCTAAACCATGTGGGCACAAATAAGTTCCATCTCTCCACTATAGTTAGTCACCATCTTACTAGACTAACCCAAAAGATCAACTGTCAATCAGCCTGCACAAAAGCTACACCTAAGTGTCATCAAAAGGTGAGAGAGTGGGGAGGGGGGTGGAGGAACTATACATCTCAACAGTCAACCCCCTCTCGACCTTGCTGTCCAAAGTGGACAGACCTATTCGTAGTAGGCCTTGGCAAGGTAGGCCCTAAGCCAAATAACCCTGTGGCTGTTCTCCATCTTGACAAAGCCTGTGGCAAGGGCCTTGTTCTCAAGCAGGTAGGTGTAGGCAAAGATGAGGGCTTCAGTGGTGAAATCAGGCATCTCCATGACAGCAAGGTAGAGGTTAGGATCCACATGACCAGCCTCAGTCTCCCTAAGTGCACTAGCAACATCCCTCACAGCATCAGACATGTTGGTCAGCAAGATCATCTCATCCTTAGTGAAGCTGCCCCTCTTCCTCTTGTTTCCCACAGCAAACTGGGCTTGTCACCTGTGGCCTTGCTACCCTCACCCAAATCTATTGGGTACTTGTGATCAGAACCAAGTGGCAAACCAGCTGAATGTTCCACCTTAACAACTTGGCTATCAGCCATGTTCACCCCAAGGGGCTCACCAGAACCCATAGTATACTTGCCTGTGGCCTGGAAGTGGGCAAAAATTGCCTCCATCTCCTGGTAGAACCTAATGGGGTAGTTAAGAAACCCAGCATCCTTGGGGTGATCCTGCATTACAGTCCATAGTATGAAAGAAGGTAGGAAGAGAATAAGAGGGGTGAGCAGGGTTGTGAAATAAATCAGGCTAGAACTACCTTGCAGTGGCCTAGGTAGTGATCCTGGTCAAGCATGATGGCATGGACATCATTGTCCCACAAGGTAGCACTAAGGTCCTTGAGCTTGCAAATCCTAGTCCACTTTTGCCTCCACTTCCTCAGGTGGTTGTACACCTGAGTTGGGCTGACTACATCCTCACTATAGTCCTTAAGGAACTTGGCAACAAAGTTCACATCCTTGTCCTTGAACACCTTGTCAGGTCTAGTTCCATCATTGAGCATCTGGGCCATCCTCCTAAGGACAAACCCAGAGGTGTTGTTGTTCCACCTCATGGGTCTATTAGCAGCTGGAGGGTTGGCTGGCACCTCAATAGCAGCTGGTGCAACATCAACAGCAGGTGCTACAGGCTGCTGACCAGCCACTGGAGCCCCATCCAACACATCAGCAGCAGGGACAGACACACCTTGAGAACCAGTCATCCTAATCTGCTATCATATATAAGAATAGAACAACAATAAGAACACAACAACAATAAGAAGCAATAAAAGACGACAGAAACAACTACCTCACAAACCCAAGACATCATTGGCCACATAATAATCCCACATGAAAAAACAGAATATTGTTCCTTACAACATTGGTCTCAGTTGTCCATCAATTATTACATAACATAATAAAGTTCCACATGTTCGATACCAGGGTGAACAAATAAACAAGGTCAGCAATAAACATGCATGAATCAGGTGCTATGGGTGCCCCTACCCTCCCACATTGCATTACAAATCTCATCTCTCTTCATGGTCATGTTAACTGAATCTCTTGCTCAGGGTCTGGGTGGACAGCAAGGTGGTTTGGTGGAAGCCAGTCCTCATCAGGCACTACTTGGTCAAGGCCAAAACCCAAAATCCAGTTGTGCAGAATGCAGCAGGCAATGACCAGCTTTACTTGGGTCTTGTAGGGGTGGAATGGCTTGCTGTACATAATCCTAAACATGTTCTTTAAAGCCCCAAGAGCCCTCTCCACTGTGACCCTAAGGGAGGAGTGCCTTAGGTTGAACAACTCCCTTGCATTGGTGGGCCTGTTTGTGCTGTTGTACTCGGATAGATGGTACCTAACCCTCCTATAGGGAGGTAGGAAGCCATTGCGACATGCATAGCCTGCATCTACAAGGTAGCATTTACCTACAAGTTGGCCATGGAGCAACTAGTGAGTCTAAGGGCTGGTTAATACACAAGCGAAGGGCAGTGTGTTCTAATTACCTTCAGGCACAGTGAAGCCATCCTCCCTCTCAGTTGCATCAGCAAGGATATGGGCATCATGTGCTGAGCCCTCCCAACCAGCCAAGACATAAATGAATTTGAGGTCAAAATTGACCATAGCCATGACATTTTGTGTGGGATCCTTTTTCCTACCCCTGAAGGCTTGTTGCATTCTCCTAGGAACCCTAGCCAGGACATGTGTTCCATCAATGACGACAATGACATCCTATAAAAAGGTCAAAGTGTGATAAGCCATATGGTTGGGCCAACAACTACATACATCACTAACACTAAAATTGCCAATTACCTTGAAGTAAGGGTTCCATCTAGGGCTACCAAGAATCTTTGGATGCGCGGTAGAGGATGGAGGCTTAATCATCTCATTTCTCAGCTCACCAACAACATACAAGACCTGGTGGAAGTTCCTATGGACAGTCTCAATGGACCTAGCAAATGAATTGTGGACCACCCTAAACCTTTGGTTGTGGCCAACTATGTGGAGGAACATAGCCACCTGCTCCTCAACACTACACCCAAATGTCTCAGGAACCAAGCCCCTATATCTAAACAGGTCACACAGAGCAAAAAATGGAGCCCTGCTCATCCTAATCATGGATACACACTCTCTATCAGTTGACATATAAATCCTTTGTAGGGTACGCTGCCTGTGCTGCTCAGCCTCAGTTTTCAGCTGATACAGGAGTGGGTTAGGCTCAGGGATAGGTCTCAGCTTCCTAATCCTACTGGCTACAAAACCAATCATGACAACAACTAAGGTGGAAGCTTGCTTCGCCAACACTTCTCTTTTCTGGGCACCATCCATCTACATGCATGATTATTGCAGACCAAATAAATTCAGATCAACCAAGGCAGGCATCACAATAGAACAAAATGTATGTATGATAAAAAAATAGCCACGGCTACATGCTGAAACATGCCTCCCTGTGGCTAATGGACATCATCATTGACCATAAACAAGAGAACCAAACAAAATGGCAGTAAAATAACAGCTTCAATGAATACTGAATAATGAACATCAATATGTGAAGCATAAAACAAATCAGACTAACATGCCACCCTGTGACTAATGGACAACATCATTGACCATGACCAAAAAAATCCCATCAACACTGCAGCAAACCATCAAAACCATGGTCCATTAACAGTAAAAACCCAAGCATGTACATCACAGATGAGGGCATGAACATGACCATCAAAGACGACATCAAGAAACCCTAACCATGAACATCACAGACCCAAGCAAGCAAAGAAATGGACCATAAATCATGAACAGAATGAACATTAACATCATGGACAGTATGAACAAACCCTAGCAGGCAGGTCCAACTGAACAACTAAGATTAACAGGAACAGGCAACTGAGTAGGTACGAATAACAGCAAGACAGGGGTCCTCTGGGGTGCATTTCACCTCGGAAAGGTCGACAGACGAAGCAAGAACGATGCAACCGAGAAGACGACGACGAGCGGACGGAGAAGTAGCAGATCCAGACGTAGAGGAAGTAGATCCGGTCCACAGCACCGCCGCGAGCACCACCGGAACAGAGGAAACCGACGAAGAAGACCTGCCGCCTCCCGGAGTCCCTAGGACGCGGCAGGAGTGGAGCGGCGCCGAAGCAGATCCGGCCACGGGGAACGGAGACGAAGCCCGCCGGTCACCAACTCCGGCTCGCCGTGCTCCCAACTCACCACACCGCCGCCGGTCTCTCACGAGATTTGGGTGGAGAAGGATTGGAAACGGAGAAGCCAGGAGCGCAGAAGGGGAAGGAAGGGAAGCTTATAAAGGCGGCGGAAATCGGCAAGGCGGAATGGTGCGAGGAGGTTTCACCCTTCCTGCGCGAGCCCGCGCGAGCGCGCGCCTGCCACCGCCAGGAACCCCGAAATCGCCATGGAGAGGCCGTGCGGAGCCATGCCCTAGAAAAACGATTGGGGGGGTAGTGTTTCCCTGGAGCCTGGCCGAGAGGCTGTTTTGGCTCCTGGGGAGCCAGGCCGCTGGTGGGCCCAAGGCACCCAAACACAGGCCGCTGCAGCCCGGGAGCGTGAGCCACCCTCCTGGGCTGGCAGCAAACGCGAGAGCAATTAGGAGGAGGAAATATCACAGAATATTAGGAATATTGCTAATCTATGGTAAACTAAAACTGTTGTGATAATCTACAGTGTAAGAAGGGAAAAAAAGAATGTTGCATGGAGTGTTACCAGACTTTCGATTTTTATTCTATCTCTGACTCAGCCTTTGAAAGTTCTACTATTAGTTATATCAGTTCCAGCGTCCAGTAGAAACCTTGGTTGTGACATTTAAAATGTCTTAGGACTTCAGTTCTTAACATAGATTGCAGTTTGAATAGAACATCTATGAACCCATATTCAATATTTGCCATGTGTTCAGGCAAGAAATATGCAGTAACTTAGCACAAAGGATGAAAGAAAGAAGAGACACAGATTTCAAAACTAGCCCCAAGCAAACTGTCCAACTTCAGTTAATGCCGAAACAGAGGAGTGGACTTTGAGGACTGATGATAATGTACCTACTTTAATTCGAGAAAAAAGATAATGTACTTTACACACAACAACACAATAACTGACTAAATATCTCCATTATTATCTGATGTTCTAAATTTAATGTAGCTTACATTTCAGATTACACGGTAGTAGAAGCAGCAGCTGCAGCAGCAGCAGTAGGTACACTCTAATTGTAAAAGTCTAAAAGAAATAGCTGAATGAGATTCAGAAGGATGCCTTTCTTTTCTTTGTTGTTAGTCTTACTATAGTCGGTAGTAAGGCACACAGTCTTTGTGAAATGAGTTGATACATATTAACAAACCAAATATGCAACAGTTATATATACTTAAATACAAGAGGGAAAAAACATTGTGATTACCTTTTTTTGGTGGACTGCAACTGAAAGCTGTTATTCTACCTGGTAAGAGCAATCTTTTATTTTCATCACTGCAGAAAAATGTAGTTTGACTGCTTGAGCCATTCAGGTTAGACAAAGAGCCAAAAGATTTCAAAGATCCCAAAGTAGGAAAGCAAGACAGTATTCTGACGCTAAACACAAGGAAATAATATACAGCAACCAGATTTAAAAGGTGCAGCAATCCAGTTTATTGCATCAGATCTCTACTGATATACAATGCAACATACTAATCACTAAACTACAGCTTACGGAACTAGGTAGCATAACCTTGGCCAACTCCCTGAAACTGAAATGAAGATGTTTCAGAAGGTAATGGAACCGGGGACAGCGGCCCCATCGCCGTCGCCGTCGTCGGGGCTGGCGTCCTTGGGGACGGTGACTGACGACGAGCTCGCCCTCGGCGTAGGTAGCAGTGGCCATGGCGTGGCGCGTGCAGGGCGCGGGAGGCGGAAGCGCCAGCGGTTGAGCTCCAAGCCGGGGGCCCCGTCGTCGTCGCAGTGGGCGCCGAGAGCTGCATACCCCCGTACCCGCTGAGAAGACTGTCGGCCATTCCTCAACCTCAATGTGGGCCCCGACCCTTATTGGGCCGATAGGCTCTATCGGCCGGCGGAGGACCGACAGGCCTCGATTCCAGCGATGGCTGAGTCACATCCAGTCCGGCCCGTAGATAATTAAAGGAATGCTACGTGGGCTGCTCACACCCAGTCCGGCCCGTAGACGCGAGAGTTGGTCCTTCTGGCTCGCCTGAAGCACTTCTGGAATTCCCTTTTCAGTTTCTTCAGCGCCCTCCCCTTAAAAAAAAAAAGAAGAGTTTCTTCAACGCCCCTTTCAGTTTCTTCAGCGTCTTCAGTAAGTTCAGATCAGCTTCTTCAGGTTCAGTACCTGACGCTCTGGTGTTGGTGACACAAGGGTCATTAACACAAAAATCTGACATCTGCGTGTACAGTTACGGTATTTCTCGCCAACGGATATGAGGTATTAAAAAAAAACTTGGCCTACCCTACAAATAAAGTTTTTTCTTCAATGGTGATCCAGAAAGCAGGATCTTTTATAATGACTTGTAAGGATTTTCTCTCTCTCTCTCTTTCTATGGGCGGTTCTCGTACCTGAACCTCTCTTCTAGCACGGGCTTCCTGGGTTGGAGGTGACTTAGGCTAGCAATTTTAGTTTTTTATTTAGATTAAAAATACACACTAGGTCCTCGAACTTTTATGGCATTCTCATCTGAATCATCCTCAGACTAAAAAAGTGTCTATTTAGGTTCCATCTACTGTGACCATGTATGAAAGGTCCATAACCCGCCACGTGAGCACCAACATTCCGATGTGGCCCTGCCATGGTCTGACTCCTCTCACCAAATAAATTCTCTGGTAGAGCTAAAGCCATTTTTAAAACCATTTGACAAAAATGACTAATTTTGTTATAAATTTATGTCAAGTTTGTGAGAAGAAACCATGCTTTTATAGCTTTGTCTCAATGAAAACGACTCTGGCTCCTCCAAACTTCTTGCAATGAGCATTCCAACACCCACCCTTTGCCACGACTTTTGCGGTAGGAGCTGCTTGGAGCCAAAGTCGGCATCGTAATACCAAACTGTGGATCTCGATTCTCGAAGATGTTTTAAATCCTCACAAGTGTAACTATAGAGAATGCCACAACTAGATGATTAAGTGGCCACCGAGGCAAATGACATGTCAGACAACATGACTAATGGTGTGGCAAAATATTAGTGATGAATTTGATGTCATAATTATTTTATTAAAATGCCCATGTATTGGGTTATTGGGGCGAAGAAATGGAGCGTGGTATATTTTTGGGTTGTTGGGTTCGTGCCATTGCCATCTTCTACGTGTTGTTTCTCTTTTTCTATTACAAGAAGCACTACTTATCCCGTCCCATTGGAAGTGCATGTAGATGGATGCACGGCAAGCCAAGGGAGAGAATAATATTAATCCATTGTGTACGTTGCACTCATCCTATCACCACGCACATACAATGGTGCAGACCCAAGGCACCAAATCTGAATCGTCATCCAAGGCAAAGAAGGAAACTCCAAAAAAGCACCTAGTCTGAAGAGATCCAAGAAGGCAACTAACGATGCAGTCACTGAACGGCAAAGCTGAAAATACAAAATAGCCACCGGCCATAAACGCTCTCGATCTGTGACTCTGAAAAATAAGCGCGTCAGGGAGGGAGCTAAGCGGCCACAAACTCAGGAGATTGGATCGAAGTGCTGTACAGGAAGTGGCCAAGAAATGGAGTGAGCACGTCGTATCGTTTGTATATTCTTGGGTAGTCGGGTTATTAGGTCCATCCATGCCAGTACCAGCCAAAGGCCAACGGTATTCTGTTTCTCGTTTACTACACGGCAATGTCAGATTCAGACGCGCACACACAAACACACACAATTACAACTACTGACGCCAACCAGTCCACCTCCATCCGTTTTCAGATGCACCTCCACTTTTATTATTAAGATACAATTGAAGGTTATTACTATAAATTATTACTCAAATAATGAATCAGGATTCTGTACTTGTGCAAGCAAGAATGGTTGCACAATGCACACGCCGCACGGTCCCGGCCAGTTCGGGTAAAAGTCATGAGACGACGACGAGTTGTTGATGCACTCACGCCATGTGTCGCCATCAATGCCGACAGCTAGCTATGTGCCACGCAGAGTTCAGAGCTTGCTCCTCGTCCCTGACGACCCTGATCCTCCCGGCTTCTTGGAGCCGGAGCTGGAGATGCTGCCCATGGCCTTGGCCTGCTCCCGGAGCGCGAACTTCTGCACTTTCCCGGTCGCCGTCTTAGGCAGCTCGGCCACGAACACCACCGTCCGTGGCGCCATGTACCGCGGCAGCCGCGCGCGGCAGAACGCCATGACCTCCTCAGCGCCCACGCTCCCTGCGCCCTCCCTGAGCACCACGAATGCGCACGGCATCTCGCCCCAGTACTCGTCGGGGCGGCCCACGACGGCGGCCTCGGCGACGGCCGGGTGCGCGAACAGCGCGGCCTCCACCTCGATGGTGCTGATGTTCTCCCCTCCCGAGATGATGATGTCCTTGGACCGGTCGAGTATCTTCACGTAGCCATCGGCGTGACGCACCGCGAGGTCCCCGGACTGGAGCCACCCGCCGGCCATAGCCTCCGCCGTCGCCGCGGCGTCCTTGTAGTAGCCGCTCATCACCGTGTTGCCACGGAACATGACTTCCCCCATGGTGCGCCCGTCGGCGGGGACGCTCGTCATCGTGGCGGGGTCCTTGACGTCCACCTCCAGCCCCAGGTGGTGCAGCCCCTGCCGGGACTTGATCGCCGCGCGCTCCGCCGCCGGCAGCGCGTCCCACTCGGGTTTCCACGTGCACACCGTGGCAGGGCCGTACGTCTCCGTCAGTCCGTACGAGTGGATCACCAGGAACCCCAGCTCCTCCATCCGGAACAGCACCTGCGGCGGCGGCGGCGCGCCGCCCGTCATCACCGTCACCGGACGGCTCAGCAGCCGGCGCTCCTCCGCCGTGGCGTTGACCACCATGCTCAGCACGGTGGGCGCGCCGCCCATGTGCGTGACCCCGTGCGCCGCCAGCGCGGCGAAGATGGAAGCGGAGTTCACCTTGCGGAGGCACACGTTGGTGCCTCCCTGCGCCGCCATGCCCCACGCCAGGCACCACCCGTTGCAGTGGAACATGGGCACCGTCCACAGGTACACCGGCAGCGCCGCCATGCCGTTGAGCAGAACGGAGGCCAGCGAGTTGAGGTACGCCCCGCGGTGGCTGTACACCACGCCCTTGGGCCGCGACGTCGTCCCCGACGTGTAGTTGAGCGCGATCGGCTCGTTCTCGTCGGCCGGCCACCGGATCGCGAACGACGACGACCCGTCGACTCCGCCGGCGCTGGTCAGAAGCGCCTCGTACTCGTAGCACCGGTCGAAGCCTGGAAAGTCTGTCGCTGTCGACGGCGGTTCGTCGAGGACCTCGTTGATCAGCACCACGATGGGCACTCTGCTGCTTGCTCGGCCGCCGGCAGCGGTATGCTGGGAGATGAGGCGGAGCGATTCTTGGGCAACGCCGAGCAGCGCGGCGTCGACGAAGACGACCTTGGCCTCCGAGTGCTGCAGCAGGACGGAGGCCATGGCGGCGTCGAGGCGGGAGTTGAGCGCGCAGATGACGGCGCCGGCCATGGGAATGCCGAAGTGGAGCTCGTAGAAGGCCGGGATGTTCTGCGCGAACACCGCAACCTGCACACGGACGGCACCAACGGCCAACACCTGCGATTCAGAACCGGCCAATTCG
The DNA here is from genome assembly GCA_023333625.1 of Bothriochloa decipiens. Taxonomy (NCBI): domain Eukaryota; kingdom Viridiplantae; phylum Streptophyta; class Magnoliopsida; order Poales; family Poaceae; genus Bothriochloa; species Bothriochloa decipiens. The sequence goes on from CM041638.1 coordinate 18,974,922, forward strand.
ATTCGATTGCTGAACCTACTACTACTAGTAGCAGCAGCTTATTACTGATGAATGAAACAGTACATTGGTTGCGTGCGAGTTCAGGTGGTCGAATAATTGATGAATTCGGACAAGAACAACACTATCTGTCTACTCGCATCCAGAGAAAAGAAAACGGAGCTTTTTTTTCAACCAAGAACAGCAATACAGCAGTAAAAGTGAATGCTTGGACGGCGGGAGGTAAATGATGTCTGAATCTACCACTCCGTAGCTGGGAAGAGGAAGAGAACAGAGGAGAGGAAAGGCAAGCAGAGGCTGGAGACTGACCACGTCGCGGCGCGCGACGCCGAGCCCCGCGAGCGCGGCGGCGAGGCGAAGGCAGCGGTCCCGGGTCTGCCTCCAGGTACGAGGCAGCGGCGCCGCGGCGTGGCCGCACGCGGCAGCGACGACGGCGGGGCGGTCGGGGTAGACGAGCGCGGTGCGCTCGAGGAAGCTGATGGGCGTGAGCGGCGCGTGGTTGGCCGCGCACAGCACCGTGCCTTCCATCGCTCCGCCGGGGTCTCCGGCCGGTTCCTCCGGGCTCTGAGAGAGAATTGGGCGCGGAGCTAGGCGGAGCCGACTGCAGAGCAGGACTATAATGGAATGAGAACAAACAAGCTTGCGTCTTTAACCGTGTCGTCGTCGTCCAGCTCCGGCAAGCAGCACCAGATGTTGGTGACGTGGAACCAACGAAAGCCACCAAGGATTTGTTTGGAAACTACTAGTGCGTTTATCACGCACGCACGCACACACAGAGCACACTGCTTGCGTCTCTCCTTCCTTCGATAATGATGAATTGATGATGCTGATAGTATCGTTCTCTAGCTAGACAGTGATCTTGCTTGCTCGCACAAAATCGAGTTCCTTTTCCATTGCCTTTTTGTTTGTTGTCCACTGCGGTAGGATCTAGGATTTGTCCTAAGTCATTGAAAACGGTTCAAAGCACCTCGAGTCAAGGCTGTTTAGTGCGGCTCCCGCCGCAATTTTCTCAACACAAGAGTCGGAGAACCAAATGCTCGCACGAAAAGAAAAAAAAAAACCTTTCAAAGTATAACTATATGATGTGCTCGTTATGTTTTCACCGTATTTGGTGCAAAAAAGTTGGGTTTGTCATTATTAGTTGATGTTGCAAGAAAAACCACCGGTAGATGGGATATGGTTCCCCCTCCCCCACACTTTCTTCTTATCCCTTTTTCAGTGTTCATCAACAACATGCTTTTTGCATTTTTAATGGCTTGATATATATTCTAGCAAAGTTAACCACCCCATGCAAGCAAATCACGAGACCTGTAATATCATACGGTAGAACAACATGTGACTTTTACATTAATGGTGTCTCCTTAATTAGAGGCTAGACGACTATTCCAACTTTAAAAACATAACCCATATATGATAACATTTTGATCTTTACTTGTAACTAATAATAATGGAGTTCAACTATTTTACTAACAACCAAACAAGATAGAAAATTCAGAACCGCCGCATATTGGTCATCAATACCATGATTAGTTTTTAAGGTAAAATTCTGTCACAAGTTTCTCATTTTTGTTGACATGACTATTATGGCTAGCTACACACACCATGAAATGCTTAGAGCACCTCTAGGCTAGCATCGAACCAAACAAGTAGAATCAAAGGCGTGTCAGAAGGTTCTATTCGCATAGCATGAGTATCGGTTGGTAGGACCCGCCACTCACTCTATAAATAAGTAAAACAATACTTCACGGTTCTTGTTTTTAGTCACTAGAGCTCTTCTATCTCTATTTCTTATTTACTACGTACTACATATAGATATCGTGTCGTCATAGAAAGTCATCGAAAGAGTTTTCAACCATTATATTTCGTTTAGATGAAAACGGAAACCGAAGATCTCACTCTCCGGAAACCATTTCTGTGACACCGACGTCTATGATCGCTTCTTCTGTTTCAGCACTGTATCTCACACCTTATCAAAAAAAAGGCACTGTATCTCGCACGACAGCCGGCTTTCAAGCTTCGCTTGTCTCTTGTACTGTAATCAGCCGGCCGCGATCTGAACCGTCCATTCGCGGATCCAACGGCCACCAACCTATCACCACCTCACGAGCCCCCCACCCAATTCAAACGACGAAGGCTACCGTGCAGCCAACCCCAATTCCTCCGCCGGCCGCCGGCCGCCGCCCGCGATGTCGAAGGCCGCGGCAGCGTCCCTCCCGCCGCCGCCGCCGGAGGTGGCGCACCTGGTGGAGCAGCTCCAGCGCCACCACCTCGCCCCGGACGCGTCCCTCCTCTCCAACTCCGCGCACTCCGACCTCCTCCAGGTACGCACGCCGCACGCACGCACTCGCGTCGCGCCTGCCACGCTCCTTCCCGACCGCTGCTCACCTGAATTCCCTGTGCCGGTGCAGGCGCGCGAGGAGGTCGCGGCGGAGCGCGCGCTTTACCTCGAGGCACTGGTGAGTCACGACCCCCTGCCCGCTCGTCGGATCCGCATTCTAGGTTTTGCTCGTCGGGTTCTCATCAGATCTGGTGGCGCTATGCTGTGCTAATGCCGTAGGCGGTGTACGCGGAGGCGGTGGCCATGGTGGAGGAGTATCACGCGGCTGGTGGCGCCGGCGCCGGCAAGAAGCTTAATTGCTCCCCGCAGGTTCTGCTGCTTCTCTTTGACAAGTCCTCTCTTTTTCATTCACTGGTGCAAGTACATCTTCAAATGGGACTTGGGTGGGCAGTACTAGCTGAATAGTAATAGACTGTGGAATTACTCGTCGCTGGTTCCATTGACTTAGGACCGTAATCCAGAAATTGTCCAGCAAAAATGACACTCAGTCAGTCACTGTAGCTTACTCTGTCAGTTCTGAACCTCTGATCCTGGTATACGAGTCTTTGGATTTCCTTCATTGACTGGTGCAAATACATCTTAAGATGTGATCTGGGTGGGCAGTAATAGCTGATTAACAGACAGTGGAGGAATTCCTCATTGTTGGTTCAATTGACTTAGCACCGTAATCGAGAAATTGTCCAGCAAAAATGACACTCGGATTCAGTCACTGAGCTTACTCTGTCTGTTCTGAACGTATGATCCAGGTGTACGAGTCTTTGGAGCACCGGTTGGCCGTGGCGGAGGCAGCGCAGAGGCTGAGGCTCCCTCTGCTCTCTCAGGACGGGGAGGTCCATGAGCAGGAGATCGAAAAGCTGAGCACCTTTTCAAGGAGTTCATTCGAAAGCAGCCTCACAAGCACGACACCCAGCTCAAGTTCAATCTCGACAAGTTACAACAATTATAGCTGCAGTGCTAGTGCGGTGACTGTCGTTGCTGCACATGGAGGTGGTAGTTCAGATGCAGTTGAACATGGGGTTGGCGGTGTTCCTGACCGTTTTCTTGGGATCACTTCTGATTATCTCTACCAAGTGCAACTAGAGCAGCCAGCCATGTGTGTGGTAAGAACGTTTTTTTTGCCTAAATGGTCAATTAGTATTTAGTACCTTGTTACTTGTTTGATTTGATGAACACAATTCGATATGTACCTTGAGAAGTGCGAAACTATTTTGTAACCAATTATTAGACTATGATGTGTTTTACTCTTTTCGTCAATGAGTGAAAGAATATAAAAAATCTTCACCTGAACTTTGAAAGCTTCTGCTTTTGTGCCGCTTACAGGACATGGTTGATTATCAGAGAACTTTGGCTAGGGAGATTGAAGCCCGGTTAGAAGCCAAGTGTGATGCTTTGGCTGATCTATTTTCTATGGATGAAAGGGGTCAGTAACTGAAATTAGTGGAAGAATAGAAAAGAGAGAGAGAGAGAGAGAGAGAGAGAGAGAGAGAGAGAGAACAGTCCAATTGTGCTTCTGGTTATTATTTTGTCTTACCTTAACATCTTTGCTGCAGATTCGTCATCCCTCAGTCAAATCTCAAGTGCTAGGCTTCCTGAAAGGTGGATTTTCTCATCTTACATTTTAAATCAGACTGTAACTGTACCAATCACATGTTTAGTATTAATAATACCATCTAACATCACTTCTTTGCTGCAATCACATCCACTTACATATCTAACTTATCTTGGCATGAGTGCCCAATTTTCCGTCTTTGTTTAGAACTGGAATTCTGGAAACTAACATGGAGCTTGTGATAGGATGAAGTTGGACAGGCTTCTCTGATAAGTATTCTCATGATTTTGACTTCCCATTTGACAGGGTAAAGTTAATCATCGAAGAGATAGAAAAAGAAGAGGCACATCTACTGGAGGACCTCGCTTCAATGGACAGAAAATTTGCTGAGCATTATAATGTATGTTTGTATGTCTATGCTAATGCTTAATTTTTAAGAGGTGCAACCCACTTTACCTTAGCACAGATTCTTTCTCGTACTTCTAACCATTTAGTTATGGTTATGAAAATTCCAAAGGTCTTGGAGCAAATACTTGCTGTGCTTATACAGTTTGTTAAAGACAAGAAATTGGAGCATCAGCACCAATTTGTAAGCATTCTCATATTCTATTCTCTGCTTCAACTTCATTAAAGTAGACATGTCACCTTTCCATATTGTTAGTATTGCTAGTCAAAGTACTTAACATGTCTCCTATTGTCTAACAGGATGATCTGAAGAAGACCTGGCTTATCAAAAGGTGTCGTACAATGAATGCTAAACTAAGGTTGGCACCCACATCAGTGACCATATTATAAGTGTATAACAGATGTTATTCTATACTCAAATAGCCGGTTCCCCCTTCTCTCTCTCTATACATATATATATTTTGAATTCCAAATGCAAAGGGATTCAAAGATTAGGATAACTATACCTTTTTTACTTTGATTCCAGCTATCTGGAGCACCATCTATTGCGTGACACTTACACCAAGGACACGGTACCAGCACTGCACAGGATCAGGTATAGTTAAGGCAATAGATCTTTAGTGGATGTATGCTTTTTTGAGTTATGTGTCACACTTGTTAATCATAAGATGGATTTGATTTGTTGAGTGCATTTTGTTTTCAGCGAAGGACCTTCTTGTAACATATTAATTTCTTTTGCAGGAAGTATCTTGTAGAGGCCACAAAAGAAGCATCCAATTCCTATAATGAAGCGGTAACATACATGATTTTTCTTCTTGTAATACTTCTAATGTTTGGTTCTATAATCAGCCAAGAAAAAGCTCTCAAAATTGTGGCTACGGCTTACAAAGCGTGGAACTGTACAAATCATAAGAGCCAATGCCAGCAGCTACTTTTTAGTGAAAAAACAAACTAACTTAATCATTTATGACTAAGCAAAGTCCAGCTTAAAAAGGTTAACCTAACAATAACTGGGCATATGGTATTCTGTGTTTTTCATTCTTAACTACATGTTTGGAGAAAGAATAGGTGCCATACTGCCATCTCGTTGAATATTCCATCTGAAAAGAAATCATGAAACCCAGTGTTCACTTCCTGTCAGTTAACTGTTTGCTCTGATGTTTGTTCTTGTGTCAGGTTTCGCGGTTGCGTGAGTATCAGGGTGTAGATCCACATTTCGATGTGATTGCCAGGCAGTACCATGAAATTGTAAAGGTAATCTGGCTCCCAGTGTCGTCGCCATTAGTTTGACATATGTTCCATGCTATTATTGCTAACCCTGGTTGAGCTTCAGAAACTGGAGGGGATGCAGTGGACAATCCACCAGGTGGAGATGGACCTGAAACCTCACCATGGTCACACAGCTGTTTAAGTACATATTTTGTTGAAGACCATGTTTATTTATTACCTGAATTCAGTGGATTTGAGGGGTTGCTGTGATGTGATTTGGCTTAGGATCTTGTTCCGTTGCTCCAGACCGGTCAGTCTTTTTTTTCCTTTTCCCGACGCCAGACCGGTCCCGGTGGACAGCTCTTGATGTATATGATGTATAAGTTTCATCTGAACACGAAATATATATGGAGGTTGTTTCTGGTTGTGCTTGTTTTTAGTCTTCCATATTTATTGAATAATAGCGTAATGCTTGTTTAGTTATACGCTCATGTATTCGTTTGTTTTGATAATAAAAAAAAGAAAAACTAGAAGAGAGGTAGACAGAGAAATAAATCTGAGAGATCTGAAGAAAGTTGGAGGCTTACTTATTCTACGAGTAGTGCAAGGTGAAGAATCGGTTAGGAAAACATAGCATAAACCAATATTTTTTTGGTAATGCAATATTTTTTATTTCATTGTACAGTAGGTTTTTTTGGAAGACCATTATCATATTCACTGTACTACCATCCTCTCTGCATGTCATGCAAAACAAGGTAGATGACCTTTATTAGGAATCCTATTCGGCGGCCCATTTGCCACGGCATAATTACCTGCTAAAGTACCATTGTACTTGCAATATTTTGTTAAATAGATGTTAATAAATAAAATTGAAGTGCCAAAAAATAAATGAGATACTAAGCTAGTAATAGAAACAATTACAGTTAGCTTATTTTAGAAGCATATACCAACATTTCCATCCTTCTCCACATCTCATGTAAAAAGGTAAGTTTAGATGACATTATTAGGAATTCTATTCGATGGAGGCATCCATTTGCCACAACATAATTACTTGCTAAAGCTATCGTTCTATTCCAAATTATAAGTCATTATGCAGCTAGACTTGTGCAACGTCTAAATGCATAAAAAAACTTATGTGTCTAAAAAACTAGAATGCCTTATAATTTGGAATGAAGGGAGAAATTAAATTTTATGCCAAAAAATAAAAAAAGAAGTTAAGCTAGTGATTATAACAATCACAAACATCTTATTTAATCCAAACACTTTTAACTATTGTTGAGACCAATAAACTCATTTTCTATGTATAAATATAGGTGCAGACCATGGACGTATATGATAGATATCAAGCTCGATCACTTGCTTCGTCACATCTATATCCATCTCAGTTGCCAGTACAACAGCGATGATGAGGACAAATATAACAATGAAGACGCAGATGATCCTAATTTTCCCATTGATTGTTCTGCTAACGCTGAACAGCGTCCTCGTTGCCTCCCGTAAATCTTGTTGGTTATTACAACATCAACCCGTGACTAACGCCACATACTTCCTCCGTCCTGAATTAAAGTGCACTATGGCTAGTCTCAGACAAAATAAGAGAGATGACAATAGACGCATGTATCCCTCACTTAACTTTCTAATATAATTAAATCTGATCTACGATTAAAGAGAACAATCTAAGCTTTATTATACAAAATAAGAAGAAAACATCAATCAGCTAATCACGTACTATTTTTATTAAGGAAAAAATATCCTAATATTTTATAAATGCACTATATTTAGAGACACCAACCAAAAACTAAAATACACTTTAATCCAAGACGAAAGGAGTATATGATTACATTTGATTTCTATATTACATAAAAGTCTTTAGAAATCATGGATTTCTAGGGACGACGAGATATGAATTTCTAGGGGTGTTTGGAAACCCCATCTAGAAATTGATTAAAATGGTTTCATTCTTAATTAACATCTGGACGCATGTATGATCAGGTTATGACGTTTCGGAGAAGCCTTGGAACAGCAAGGACCTTGACCCTACATTGTGCGTTGATGTCGCGGAGTGTCCTTTGTTCGGTTGCTTCCATAAGGGTAGATGCGGCCGCTGTTGCAGGGGTCGCGGCTGGGTCCGTGGCAGGTGTAAGGCGTTTGAGTGCCAATGCTGCAACCCTAATGGGACCTTCCCATCGCCACCACCGCCGGCATTGCTATCGCCATCGCCATTGCCACTGCCATTACTAAAATAGTGTGCATGGTGTGGTATGCATGCTTGGATTAGATTGAACTGGTGAATGATGAATAAAGTGACCGACCATTTCTTCCTTCCTTTTGTTTGTTATAATAAGTCGGGACTACTAAACCGGCCAAGCAGGCGTTCTGTCCGCTCTATCATGAGCGTATTTTGGCTCTTTAGCCTGTTATATATGTCAAATCATTCATCTCATCGCTTTTCAAGTTCATTCGGCAGTTCTCAGCTTAGCTGAATAACTTCGGCCTCGAAGAGTTACAACGATTGATTATAGCAGGCCAATCAAGGTGAAGCGGTTAGGAGAACATATAGCAGCAACCGAATTGTTCATTTCAATATTATTACTGCTTTTTACTTTTCTGAAAGACCATTATTATTGTAAGTGATCACTGCTTAACAGTGTGGATGGACTGTTACATTTACATTGCACCGGTGAACCTCTGTCTGACTCTGAAGAGGCAATCCGGCATGTATCAGTTCATCTGCTCGGCGGTGCTCGCTGCTCGGTGCAGTCGTCCACACACATCAGCTGCCCCTGCCACTGATATGCCTGCAATAAATTTTAATGGCGTCGCAGCCTGCGACTGCGACAGACTCGCTGGGATTGGGAGGGTTGATGCACGCTCTGCTCTGTATAAAGCTGCCCACGAGTCTCAACACAAATCTTTCAGTATTTGCAGTATTTATATTCTCACAATTTGTTGAAGAATTCGTTGCATGTATGCACGTTTTGCTTCCGTGCATTGCGCGTTAGTTCAGGTGTTAGGTGCATTGCAGTGTCTAGGCGCTTAGAGTGAGAGTCCTGATGGATTCACCCCAACAAGATATGGCAATTCACAGAACACTAATATACTACCCATCCTTCTCGGCACCTCATGCAAAATGAGGTAAGCTAAGATAACTTTTATTATGAATCCTATTAATTCTGATGCAATGTAGCGAAAGCGAAGGCTTCGGCGGAGGCATCCATTTGCCATGCCATATTAATTTACTTGCTAAAGTGTCACTATAATTTTAATTGCAACACTCTAAATTATTTGATTATAATAAATTAAATAAACTGAAGCACATGCCAAATTATAAAGGAGGTGTCAAGTTATGTAGTTATAGCAATTACAACTAGCTAATTTACAAGCATTGATGTATATATGGCATATCGGTTGCCAATACAATATAGATGACGAGGACCAACACAATAATGAAAATGGAGAAGATACTTCTTTTTCCATTGATTGTTCTGTTGATGCTGATCATCCTCGTTGCCTCCTGTAAATCTTATTTGTTACAGTGTCAAATCCACGACTAACACCACTATAGTTATAGAAACGATTTCTAGTTAGTGACTTGATTTGTAGGATGTTTTATTCAAACAGGCATAAAACTAATACCGGTTTTTTCTAAATCCGCCCACTAGCGGAGAGGTACGTTTGGATCCATAGGACTAACAATTAATTCACTAATTTTTAGTTTCCAAGGATCAAGCATGCAAAATAATTGTTAGTTCATTAGTCATGGGCTAGTTGTTTGTCTACTGGTCCAAATAAGAGCTAACAGGACTAGTTGTTAGTCCACAGGATCCAAAGAAGGGCGCCTAAGCCATAAGTCAAACGAATTTTCATGCATTTGCATTTCCTAGTAGTCGAATCTGTGCGGTCAACTCTTCTTCACTACCAAGCCACACAATCATTTGTGATGAGGTATAGGATTTATATTTTGTTGTTAACTTTTATGAATATTGTATTGGATATTCAACTACTAATTAATAGTCTGAAATGAAACAAGGTTCAACTATAGAGTTTTAGAGTTCATTGAGCACTACAACCTTTTGGTAAATGTGTGCCTCCATTTCAGGTTGCTTCAAGAAAATAAAAGTTGAATATCAGTATGAGTGTAATTTAAATTAGATGATAATAAACACTTTCTCTGTTCCATTATGAGTCATTATGCGACTATAGACTTGTGCTATGTCTAGATGCATAATAAATAAAGTTAGGTGTCTTAAAACCAGAATAACTTATAATTTAGAATTTGAGGGGTGGGCGTGTAAAATTGATTTACATGCCAAAAATAAAGAAGATGTAAAGATTGTAATTATACCAATTACATATAGCTTATTTACAAGCATATTCCAAAATTTTTAGCTATAGTTGAGACTAACACACTTATATTATATGTATAAATAGGTGCATGTGGATGGATTTATATGATAGGTATCCAGTTCACTCTCTTTGTCACATCTATATCCATCATGACAAGGACAAACATAACAATAGAGATGCAGAAGATCCTAATTTTCCCATTGATTGTATTCTTGATGCTGAGCAACATCCTAGTTGCCTCCCGTAAGTCTCGTTGGTTACTACAACATCAACCCACGACTAACACCATATATACGGTCAAATTTGATTTCCATAGGCATTTTACATGACAGTCTTCAGAAATCATGGATTTCTAGGGATGACTATGAAACCATCGTCTTTAGATATGAATTTCTATGGGAATCACTAATGTGGTCCACATCTAGACATAATTTCTAATATTTCAAAACGGGGCTAATAAAATAACATTTTCTTAATCCCAGAAGAAACCTACTAGTTGAGTCGCAATTTTCAAGCGTTTGTTTTCTAGAATTAAAATCCATGTCATCACGCCACACAGCCATTTGACTAGGCACATGCTTTTGTCTTTTTTCTTTATTGATTTTTGTAAACGTTGTATAGAATACTTTGGCCCCTAAGTGATTTGAAATGTTAGAGGTTCATTGAACTGCAAAGTTCAAAATCTTTTAGTACTATAAGTTTTTTGATACACGGTGTTCCTTCTTCTAGTGTTGCTTGAAAAGTTCAAGATTTGAACTGGAAAATATTATATTTGGGGGGCATTAAATGATTCAAATATAAAAGTTTAGATATCGTTTAACATGTAGAATTTTGATATAGAGTTTGTTTCATCCAAATAACATGAAAAATTGGTAACTTTTTTGTGCGGCACGTATTATCAGCCTTCTCTAAAAATTGAGTTTTTACTAACCTTTATTTTTAGAGAAGGACGGACACACAAATCATACGTATAAACATATATCATTGATTTCTATGGTCTGTTGATGACACTGCCATCCTCAAACCTAAATTTTTATAGGGGCAGTGATACCCCATCACATTCACATGTAAAATTCAAGTCCATTTCTAGCTAGGTACGGTGTGCTCGATTAGTGATACAATACAACCTAGAAAACATGAAAATGACCGAGATCTACAAATTAAAATTAATTAAAATGGTTACTCAACTAGCTAACATCTAGATATGCATGCATTTTGTCAACAGGTTATGTTTCAGATGGGCCTGGGAACAGCAAGGGTGTGAGTACTGAAAACACTTTGTGCATGGATGTCGTAAAGTGTACTTTCAAGTGCTTTCATAAAGGTGATTGCAACCGTTGTTGCAAGGGTCATGGTTGGCCCTATGGTAAGTGCGAGGCGCTTGAGTGCGTATGCTGCAACCCTGCTAGGATTGAGCCACCACTGTCACCGCCATCACTAAAATAGTTTGTATGGTATGGTATATGCATGGGTTGAGTTACATGGATGCATGACTGGAGGATTTGGATGGATGAATAAAGTGACCGACCATTTCTTCCATAATTAAGTTGGGACTAACTTGGCCGGCAGGCATTCAACCTCTCTATATCATGACATGGTACTAGCATAGTCCAACCCTTTTGATCCATGGATAAAAGTTTTCCTTGTACTTGAAGTATCACTAATCATTAACCATGGAAGCAATGAATCATGTAATAAGTACTAAAAATCACGTTACAAATAAACACCTAGTATTCATTGGTACCATGATGAAATTATAGTATGGACAATCATGGGTTGTAAATTGTAATAGTATAATTACACCACAATCTTTCGTGGCAATCGTTGTTGTTCTTTTGCAACATTCTAAACTAGATGTTGTAGTCTTAGAGATCCGAAGAAAGTTGTAGTCTTGACTTCATTTTACGAGCAGTCCAAAGCAAACAAACCATTGGGAAAACAAAGCAGGTACCAATATATTTTATTTCATTACGATTGTAGTTTTTAGAAGACCAATATCATTGTGCCACCACCCTCTGCATGCCATGCAAAACAAGGTAAGTTTAAATTAGATGACCTTTAGTAGGAATCCCATTCGGCTATCCATTTGCCACAACATAATTACCTGATAAAGTGAAATTGTTTTTTTGCAACATTCTAAACTAGATGTTAATAAAGAAAATTGAGGTACATGCTAAAAAATTATAGAGATGTAAATTAGTAATAGAAAACAACTCGCTTATTCACAAGCATATACCAACACTTCCATCCTTCTCGATCTGTATCTCATGCAAAATGAGGTAAGTTTAGATGACCATTATTAGGAATTAGATGTTAATAAAGAATATTGAAGTACATGCTAAAAAATTGTAGAGATGTTAATTAAGTTAGTAATAGCAAACAACTCGCTCATTCACAAGCATATACCAACACTTCCATTCTTCTCAATCTGTATCTCATGCAAAATAAGGTAAGTTTATATGACTTTTATTAGGAATTAGATGTTAATAAAGAAATTAAAGTACATGCTAAAAAAATATAGAGATGTTAAGCTAGTAATAGCAAACAACTCGCTTATTCACAAGCATATACCAACACTTCCATCCTCTCGATCTGTATCTCATGCAAAATGAGTTATTAAGTTTAGATGATCTTTGTTAGGAATTCTATTTGGTGAAGGCATCTATTCACCATGACATAATAACTTGCTAAAATTATAGAGATGCTAATTAAGCTAGTAATAGCAAAAAGCTCGCTTATTCACAAGCATATACCAACACTTCCATCCTTCTCGATCTATATCTCATGCAAAACGAGGTACGTTTAGATTACATTTATTAGGAATTCTATTCAGCGAAGGCATCTATTCACCACAACATAATTACTTGCTAAAGTTATCGACATATAATTTGAGATCATTGTAAATTAGATGGTAATAAATACTTTCTCTATTTCAAATTATATGTCATCGTAGATTTTAGGTACAGTGCTTTTGTTATGCAACTAGACTTATACTATGTCTAGATAAATAACAAAAACTATGTATCTAAAAGAATAGAAAATAACTTTTTATAACTTGGAGTGAAGTAAGTGAAATTGAAGCACATGCCAAAAATAAAGGAGATGCTAAGCTAGTAATTATAGCAATTACTGGTAGCTTTATACAAGCATATCCCAACATTTTTACCTATAAATAGGTATCCCACTCACCTGCTTTGTAACATCTATATCCATCCCAGTTGTCTATACAATACCGATGACGAGGACAAACAGAAGAATGAAGATGCAGAAGATCCTAATTTTCCCACTGATTGTCCTGCTAATGCTAAGCAGCATCATCGGTGCCTCCCGTAAGCCTTACAATATCAAGTCTTTGTTGGTTATTACAGTATATCTCTCGGTGTAGAAAAAATAACGACCGAGGTCTGCAAAATTAATTAAAATGGTTTCTTAATTTAACTAGCTAACATCCGGTTGCGTCAGCAGGTTATGTTTCAGAGGGGCCTAGGAACGGCAAGGACAGACACGTGCACGCAGAGTGTCGATCAGTGTAATTTCAAGTGCTTTCATTCAGGTGACTGCGACCGATGTTGCAAGGGTGACGGTTGGGGCCGTGGCAAGTGCGAATGCTGCGACCATCAGACGGACTAAGCTGCCACTGCCATAGCTAAAATAGTTTTTTTTGAGAATGGATGGACAAATAAATTGACCGACCATTTCTTCATTTGGTTTGTGTCTTCGCTAAAATCTTATATAGAGACTAAGAAATCAGCCCGGCTGGCATGTTTTGGGCTCCCCGGCCTGCTAATTGTGTCAAATCAACCATCCAACACTCGGTCATGCATGCCCTTTCGTCGCATCTTTCCATGTCTGCACTGTTGTTGACCAAGTCCCTGCAAACTCGAGCCTCTTTCTTAAATTAAAATAAAAAAATCAAATCCAAGCGCCCTGTCTCTACCGTACGAGTTCTGGACTATCGTGACCACGGCGCCAGGGAGGAGGATTACATCTACTAGTTCGACGACTGTGACGACGGCGCCGGCGAGGAAGATTTCATCTACGAGTACGACGACTACGGACAGCACACACAACAGGCCAACCACATGGCCATCGGCTGGCTGTACTTGGCCATGGCCTCCAGGCGACGACAAACTGTAGGCGCGGCGCGAAGGAGGAGAACCGCGCTGGAGGGGTCGGGTCCCTGGCTGCTGTCGGCTGGGAACCGCAGGCGATGGACGACACAACGTCCATATCAGTTGGCGCCGTTTTTATATTTTATTTGAAATTCTCTTTTTCTAATACAAAGATATACATATTCGTATGTATTCGAGAAAAAAATATCGACAACTGAGGTCTGTAAATTAACATTAATTAAAATGATTTCTAACTAACAACTGGATGCATGTATGGCCAGCAGGTTATGTTTCAGAAGGGCCTAGCAACAACAAGGACGTCAGTGCTGAAAACACTTTGTGCTTGAATCTCGGAAAGTGTCTTTTCAAGTGCTTTCTCATGGTGATTGCGACCGCTGTTGCAAGGGTCACGGCTGGACCTATGGCAAGTGCTCGGCGCTTGAGTGCGATTGCTGCAACCCCGATGGGACTGAGCCACCACCGCCACCGCCACTGCCACTGTCATCGCTGGCTGTGTTTAGTTCCCGTAAATTTTAAAAAAAAATATCACGTCGTGTTAACTCAGCGCACTGTAGTATTTTGTTTGTATTTAGTAAAAAATATCTAAATTTTAAATAACTAGACTTAAAATATTTGTTTCGTAAAGTATAATAAAACAGTGTAATTAGTTTTTGATTTTATCTATATATTTAGTACTCTATACATGTGCCGGTATTTTGATGTGACGGGTGATAGGAATTCTGTATAGTGAATTTTAGGATGATTTTTAGGTAACTAAACACAGCCGCTATAATAGTTTGTATGGTATTGTATGCATGGGTCGAGTTATGTGTGCATGGCTAGATTGGATTTAGATCGATGAATAAAGTGACCGACCATTTCTTCCATAAGTTGGGACTACATCGGCAGGCATGCATTCTACCTCTCTATATCATGACATGGTACTACCATAGTCCAACCCATTTGATCCACGGACAAAAGTATTCCTTGAACTTGAAGTATCGCTAATCATTAACCATGGAAGCACGTTATAAGCACTAAATATCACGTTACAAATAAACACCTAGTATTGATCGGTACCATGATGAAATTATAGTACAAAAAATCATTGGTTCTGGAAGGATTGGGAGGTGGGCGGCGGCGGCAAGGATCGGGACAGATCGCTGTGCGTCTGTAGTGCGGCCGCACGGGATCGATAATGAAACTCCAGCTGTCCTCAAATGCGAGTTTAATACGGTTACTGATGTCTTGGGAACGCCGCGAATTCGTTTCGTGGGGATGAAACTTTTTTCTTATCTCTTCTTTTTATTTTGTGCAAAAAGTGTAAATCTGCTGATATGATAATTCATTTAATGTTAAGCTAGCTAGTAATAGCAAATAGCTCGCTACCAACACTTCCATCCTTCTCGATCTGTATCTCATGCAAAATAAGG
>CM041638.1:18990321-19024080 GCA_023333625.1 Bothriochloa decipiens
CTTCCATCCTTCTCGATCTGTATCTCATGCAAAATAAGGTAAGTTTATATGACCTTTATTAGGAATTAGATGTTAATAAAGAAAACTGAAGTACATGCTAAAAAATTATAGAGGTGTTAGGCTCGTAGTAACAAACAACTCGCTTATTCACAAGCATATACCAATACTTCCATCCTTCTCGATTTGTATCTCATGCAAAACGAGGTAAGTTTAGATGACCTTTATTAGGAGTTCTATTTGGCGAAGGCATCTATTCACCACGACAAAAATACTTGCTAAAGTTATCATCATACTTTGAGACCATTTTGAATTAGATGATAATAAATACTTTATATGTTCAAAATTATAAGTCATAGTGAATTTTAGGTACATTTTGCTTTTGTTATGAAACTAGACTTATACTATGTCTAGATGCATAACAAAAACTATGTATCTAGAAAACTAGGAAAATGACTTATTATGACTTGGAATGAATTAAGTGAAATTGAAGTACATACCAAACATAAAGAAGATGTTAAGCTAGTAATTATCGCAATTACGGATTGCTTTTTACAAGCATACCCCAACATTTTTAACTACAACTTATTATATGTATAAATAGGTGCAGACGATGGATGCATATGACAGATATCCCACTCACTTGCTTTGTAACATCTATATCCAACTCAGTTGTCTATACAATACTGATGACAAGGACAAATATCATAATCAAGATGCAGATCAAGATCCTAATTTTCCCATTGACTGTTCTGCTAATGCTGAGCAGCATCATCGGTGCCTCCCGTAAGTCTTGTTGGTTATTACAGCATCATCCATCTCTCGGTGTGCTCGATCGGTGTAGAAAAATATGACGATCAAGGTCTGCAAAATTTATTAATTAACTGAAACGATTTCTTAACGTGGCTAACATCTGGATGCATGTATGGTGAGCAGGTTATGTTTCAGAGGGGCCCATCGTGAGTGCTGAAGACCCGTGCGCGGATGGTGTCGAACAGTGTAATTTTAAGTGCTTTCATTCAGGTGACTGTGACCGGTGTTGCAAGGGTCATGGCTGGAGCCGTGGCAAGTGCTCTTCACTTTCGTGCTATTGCTGCGACCCTCAGGTTGAGACTGAGCCACCACTGCCATTGCTAAAATAGTGTGTACTGTATGGGATTGGATTGGATTAGATTGGATGGACGAATAAATTGACCAATCATTTACTCATCTCTTTTGTGTCTACGCTAAAGTTTAATATTAAGTTGAGACTACATGTGTGTTGGGCTCTCCGGCCTGTTAATTAATTATGTCAAATCAACAACACTCAGCGGTTTGCATGCTACTGGATTCAGCCTCTTTGTCGGGTGTCAAAGCACCCGGCAAAGACTTTTTTTGCACCTGGCAAAGCCTTTGTCGGGTGCCACACTCGGCAAAGAGCCTCCGGCAAAAAGTTAGCCGGCAAAGATTTCTTTGCCGGGTTCTTTTTATCGGGCACCCGACAAAGACTTTGCCGAGTGTAAACTCGGCATCTGGCAAAGAAAAGTGGCCGAGACGGCGCCAGTCCGTCAGCCCTTGCTTTGACGGGTGCCATGTTAGAGGCACCCGATAAAGATTTTTTTATTTTTTTAAAATTTCTTTGCCGGGTGCTGGCACCCGGCAAAGAATTTTTATTTTTTTCGTAAATTCTTTGCCGGGTGTCCTGTCAAGGAGGCACCCGATAAAGATTTTTTAAAATCTTTGCCGGGTGCCCTGGCCCTAGCACGCGGCAAAGCTGGAAATTCTGAAAATGAGGAATTCCTAGCTTTGCCGAGTGCCAGGGCCAGGGCACCCGGCAAAGCCTCTAAAATTATTATTTTTATTTTTTTATTCTATAATCACAAACACTGCATATAAAAGATATATATCACATCTATGACATCACAAACACAATATAGCACATATATATCACATTCATCTCATCACAAACTCAAAACCACATATATATAACATCGCGAGCACACAATATCTCACATACACGACATCGTAAACATAATAGGTCCAATATCCATCGTAACAAGTCGATAGTCGTTCACGGTGCATCACATGTCCATCAAGCAGTGAAAATAAAAAACAAACTATAGGTGATGAGGAAACTGAGTGCTTGGTGAAGGAAAAGCGCCGCCGTCACCTGGTTGCCCCTGAGATGGGTCATTCGAACTCGCCGACGGAGGCTGCATAAAGGATAAGAAATTACATCTGTCAGAGTGGGTCATCTAATGAAAGCACTAGTCGAAGCAATATGGAACTCACTGGACTAGCTAAAACTAGTGGCGGCGATGGAGCAAACTGCGGCATAGGTACAACGTTCACTTGCCCAAAGTTCTGTAGGAACATCGTAATCTCCGCTAGCTGCTTGGCCTGTCTCTCCCGCTCGGCCCGCTCGGCCTGTCTTTCCCGCTCGGCCTGCGCATGCCACTTCACTAGCTCCCGCACCTCCTGAGCCAGCCTCTCGTTCTCGGCCTGCAACATTTCAATCCAATGTTTCAGTGAAGCAAAGGCAACTAAGTTATGTAAAGATCAATGAAGAGTTAAATGGGACAAACCTGGAGTGCATCGACCCACTGCTGTGAAGGGGACGGCCGTTGGCGTATGGCCGGCCTGCCGCTCAGGGTCTATGCTCGGACCTTGGAGAGGGTGGGAACAGAGCTGGACTCAAGGGTGCCATCGCCAAGCCAGTACCGCCCATGCTTCTTGCCTTGTCCGAGCCTCATGACCATCGTCCCATCTATGTCGTCGGTGCTCGGATCCCAGTCTGGCCCATGGACCGACCTTGCCTCCGACGCATAGGAACTGATGCGAGTGTGGACGCTCGGGTTGCTGTACGACTTGGGTGGGTCATCTGGGCTAAAGGTGACAACGGAAGTCGCCTTTCCCTTGCGGGCCAGTCCATATGCCATGAACGTGGACAAAGACTGGCCACCATGCGACGCCGACTGCAAGAAAGACAACAAGATGATTAGAAGAAACATGCAAAATGGAGCGTCAGATTACTAAAAATGAATTCACGTACCCATAGTTTCTTGTACGCGCCTAGGCTACGGCTGCCTTGATGGTGTGTGGGGCCTGTCGCCTGCAAAGCCCGCTCCCGGTGGGCTTCATGCTCCTGGATATAGCCCTCTGTGCACCACCTGTCCACAACCATCTCCCAGTAGTTGGCAAAGGACTCGCACCACCATGGAATCATCTACATGTCATAAAGAATTTGAAATGTAAGATGACCAAATGAAAGCTACTTAATCTCAAAATGAATCAGTATTATTCTTTTTCATTTACCTCAAGGAACTATTCCTGGGTCAGAGGCATCTGTCATGCCTGTGTCTTGCTGACTTCCTGACCAAGTCGCGTGGCGTAGTACTTGATGATGCAAATGAGGCGCTCCTCGTAGTGCATGTCGCTGATGCGTTTCCTGGCACTTTTCACCAAGTTCTTCTCTGCTCTCTCCTCTTGTCCCTCTTCACACCTGAAAAAAGTCTACAGACAGACACAATGTATGAATTCACTATGTCAAAAAGTGTGATGCGAGTGTGGTCCCATGACCCGCTAAGTTGATCTAAGTTGTGTTGATCAATGTATGAATGCAATGTGTTGATCTAAGTTGTGCGAACGAGACTTACCTAGAACTCTCTCCTGACCCGCTCCTGCTTGTCTCCATAATCTGCGTCGAGGGCAGATTTGTAGTGGTCCCATGATCTGGCTAGCCCCACAGTCCCCTTGTGTGTGACAATGCTGGGGTAATAGTGCCTACACACAAGGCCCAATATGTGGTTGGGGTTGCCTGAGTCACCAGGCGACACAACCTCCCAGTGCCTGCACAAGTCATTAACAAACGTTATTAGTTTCTCTGACAATTTTCAACAGGTTATATGAAGTAGTTTGCTGGAGGCCTTTCTTTGCCGGGTGCCGCCGGGCCTGGCACCCGGCAAAGAGTTCCTTTGCCGGGTGCCCGATAAAAAGCCCCCCAGCAAAGCATGTTACACCTGACAAATCAGTCATTTTCGGTAGTGGCATGCCTTTCATCGCATCTTCCCCGCGCTGTATATGTCCTTCCCCGGCTGCCACTGCATCGTTGTTGACCAAGGTCGTTCCAAACTCGAGCCATTTTCTTACAACAAACAAAAGAAAAATCAAATCTAGTGAGAGCGAGCAAAGAGCACCGCTGTCTCTACCAAGTTGTATACATATACATGGATACATCTATCTATTTGATAATACATGAACAAAAGAATGATTGGGCAAGCATGTTATTGATTGATTTAATTAAGAGTAAAATGCATCACTGTTCCATTCATTTTATTTACTCCGCAGAGGCAGGGCATGGGGCCGGCCGTGGCTAGGGTTTATAGAGAGAGCTGGAGAGCTTTAGGGTAAAAGTCTTTGACTATTCCTTTCTTGAAATTTAATGGTTACAATTCCCTTTGTATTTATAGCTTGGGGATTTTTTAGCCCTTAAGCGATCTAACCCTAGCTTAGCACTGAAGCAACGACGACGACTGTGGCGTGGCCGCGTGGCCCCTTGCGTGGGTGCATGGACCAAGGCCCATGTACATGTTACATCACTCTCCCTTTTCCACGCTCTACAGGAAACTAGAATAACCTTGGCAGCCAGGAATTTTCATGTTAGGGGGTCCTCGCGTTGCAACCTCGGTGGCTCCTTGATGCTGTTGGTGGTGTCAATGTGGCTGAACACGAAGTAGATGTAGTCATTCGAGATCACGTTGCTGTCGCAGATGTCGCATGACGGCGTGCTACCGTCCATGTCATCAGCGATCAGCTTGATGATGATGATCGGAGAACAGATAATGTCGTAGATCTGTTGTTCCTCCACAACAGGGTTGTCGATGGCGGCGTTCACATCCAATCTAGGTTGGACCTTGATGTTGGCGGTAGTATTGATTCTTACAATGAAATTATAGTACAAACAATCATTGATGATAATAATATAATTACAGATAGCTTATTTACGAGCATATACCAACACTTCCATCCTTCTATATACTCCCTCCGTATAGGAAAAGGAACTCATTTTGGACAAGGTTTGAGTCAAATATTGAGAACATAAATCATGAATAACTTTGAAGTTGTTGAGTTTGGAAATGTGAAAACAATATAAATAGATTTGTCTTGAAAAACACTTTCATAAAAGTATAAATATATCACTTTCATGAGTATTTTTTTACAAAAATATGAAGCTAAAGTTGTACTTTAGAGACCGTGTCATTGTCCTAAACGCTAAATCATATACGGAGGGAGTATGCATCTCATGGAAAATGAGGTAAGTTTAGATGACCTTTATTAATTAGGAGTTCAATTCAGCGGAGACATCTGTGTGCCATGGCATAATTACTTGCTAAAGTTATTGCACTGTTACATCATTTTAAATTAGATGATCATAAATACTTTCTCTGTTCCAGATTATAAGTCATCGTCAATTTTAGGTACCTTGCTTTAGTGATGCAACTAGACTTGCTATGTCTAGATGCATAGCATAGACTTGTGCTATGTCTAGATGCATAGCAAAAACTATGTATCTAAAAAACCAGAATGACTTTTATAACTTGAATGTAGGGAGTGAAATTAAAGTACATGGAAAAAAATAGAAGATGTTAAGCTACTAATTATAGCAATTAAAGATAGCTTATTTACAAGAATATATATTCCAACATTTTTAACTATACTTGAGATTCACACACTTATTATATGTATAAATAGGTGGAGACGATGGATGCATAAGATGGATATATCCAGCTCACTTTCTTTGTCACATCTATATCCGTCTCATTTGCTAGTACAATAGCGATAATGAGGACAAATATAACAATGAAAATACAGAAGATCCTAATTTCCCATTTATTATTTTGCTACTGTTGAGCAGTATCCTCGTTGCCTCTCGTAAGTCTTGTTGGTTATTACAACATCAATACGTGACTAACACCATATATACAATTGAATTTGATTCCTTTAGGTAATTTTACACACTGGTCTTTAGAATGAATTTCTAGGGACTGCTATGCAACCGTCTAGATATAGATTTCTACGGGTGTTAGGAAACACCATCTAGAAATCGAACACCATCTAGAAATCGATTTTTAGGAAATATCTAATGTGGTCAGTATGTAAAAATTATTTATTTATTATTTTTTAAAACCAGACTAATAAAACAATATTTTCTTTATCTCAGAAGAAACCCACTAGTTATGTCACAATTCAATCAATTTTCAAGCTTGTGTTTTCAAGGATTCAATTCCATGTCCTTGTTCTCATGCGATCCTTGCTTACCACCACGTCACATAACCATTTGAATAGGCGCATGTAATCCTCTTTTTTATTGATTTTTTTTTATAAATGTTGATCTGAAATGTAAAAGTTTTTTTTTGTTTAGAATCTTATCTAATGGAGCCTATATATTGGTGACTCCTCTAAACTGGATGTTTATAGGGGTGGTCCTGGTCAATACCACAATCCACATTCATGGATTCACCTCTAGATTTCTTCTCGATGTTCTCAATCGGTGATATGATATAATCGTGTCTATTTACAAAGAAAAATAATAATGGTCGAGGTCTGCAAAATCAATTAATTAAAATGGTTTCTTAACTAACATCTGGATACATATGTATGGTCGGGTTATGTTTCAGTGGCAGAGGGGAACAAGGACGACGTGAGCGGTGAAGCCACTTTGTGCGTAGAAGTCCAGAAATGTTCTTTTACCGGTTGCTTTCACACAGGTGCTTGCAGCAGCTGTTGCAGGAGTCACGGCTGGGCCCGTGGTAAATGCGAGACGCTTGCGTGTAACAACCCCGGAACTGAACCACCACAGCCATCGATGAAGTAGCAGTGTGTATGGTATGGTATGCATGTATGGGTCGAGCTGCAGGCATGACTGGATTGGATGGATGGATGAATAAAGTGACAGACCATTTCTTCCTTCCTTTTGTTCCTTAAGTTGGGACTAAATTGGTCGGCGGGCATTCTATCCGCTCTATCATGAGTGTGTTGAGCTCTCCGGCCTGTTACTTCAAATCAAGCCAACACACTCGGTCTGCATGCCCCTTCATTTATCGCATCGCTCCCACGTTAGGTTTTGTCCAGCCGTCACCATTCTCGTCCACTACGGTCGCTCCAAACTCGAGCCTTTTTTGGGCTAGGGAACAAATAATATCATGATGATTTTAAATTTATAGGTCTGTCATACTGTTACAAAAAAATTAGACAATTTAGTTCATACGGTGACAACAGTGTTCACTATGACAATCTATTCTACCATGTCTTTGACGGTGAAATGCTTAAGATAGTCTTCTAATTCCATATGCTTATAAATTCTTAATTTGTGTTGGAAAAAGACTATATAACCACAAACTAATGGGGATAGACTACTTCACCCCAAAACTATAAAACGGATTTTCTACCACCCTGAATTTTTGAAAATTGGTCAAAATATGCCCCCAAGTGGTTTTGCATGGTGGTTATGCTAAAGTGACAATGGTTTTATTTTTTATTTATTTTTACTGAATCTTTAAAAAATCATAGTAAGTAATACAAAATTTAAAATGAAAAAAATCTAATTTTGTTTGACTTCATAAGTGTAGATCTACACAGTGAATACATAATATGGTGTGCTTTAGTATATAGATTTTTTTAGCTTTAGAACTCTTTTTTTCTATAATTAATTAAAATAATTCATAGTTGCAGCTTCTATGGTCTAAGTATGATAGCAATTTAATGGTCGGCTAATTATTGTATGTTTAAACTATAGTAAAAATTTTATACTCATTGGATCATGTATAACTTAGTTATAGATTTATTTAGGGTTGACAACCAATATACTTTATTTAATTATGACTGTAGTTTTTTTGGAAGACATCTATAACGCTAATAAAGTTAAACCCTACTAGATGATTTCTCTCTTCATGCAAGGTGTCCACATCATTCTTCACTAAATAGTCCACTAGATATTCTATCTCTTCATGCAAAGTATCCATATCATTTCCACTACGTCCTTGTCATCCCTTATTTGACCCAATAAATATTTTTTCTCTTCATGGCAATGCACAGAGAATCCACCTTATCATTATGCTACCACCCTGGCACCCTCTGCATGTCATGCAAACTAAGGTAAGTTTAGATAACCTTTATTAGGAATCTCACTCGGCAATTTGTTTGCCACAACAAATAATTACTTTCTAAA
Source organism: Bothriochloa decipiens (assembly GCA_023333625.1). Classification (NCBI taxonomy): domain Eukaryota; kingdom Viridiplantae; phylum Streptophyta; class Magnoliopsida; order Poales; family Poaceae; genus Bothriochloa; species Bothriochloa decipiens. The sequence continues at coordinate 18,998,525 of CM041638.1, forward strand.
GTGCTATTATACTTTTGCAACATTCTAAACTAGAAGTTAAAAAAGAAAATTGAAGTATACATAATAATATACCAACGGTTCCATCCTTCTCTGTGTCTCATGTAAAAATGTGCATGCAGCTCACGTGCCGGCGGCCCGGCCCGAGGCACGGTAATTTGGCCCGGCCCGAGCACGGCCCGGCCCGGCCTACTACCGTGCCCGGGCTGGCCCGAGGCACGTAGCAGGCCGTGCCGAGGCCAAGGCCACGGCACACCAGGCGGCCCGTAGATCAATAGTCGGGAGGGGGTCGGGGGTTCATATAAAAGCCCCCGCGCCGGCCCCCATATAACCCCCAAACCCTAATCCCCATTTCATTCCCCACCCGCCCCGCAGTCGTTCGCCTCCTCTGGCCTCCCAGTCTCCCACCCAGCCTCTCGAAACCTAACTCACTAATCTACTCCCTCGCCAGACGCCGCCGACCACCTGCCACCGCCATCCTGATGCACTCCGGCGAGGTCTCCACCGCCGGATCATGAGATCTCCTCTACTCTCTGTCTCTCTCCACCCCTCTCGTTCTCTCTTCTTCCCCCTTGCCTCTCTATGACCGCTCGTTCTTCACTACTTCTTCTCCGTCTCTGGTCTCGGGGAGCTGGGAGGTGCTGTTTTCACCGCCGTCTTCTCCATTTCTCCGGCGTCGGGCTCCGTCTCCATGCGGCTAATCCCCTCACCCTCACCCTCCTAACCCTAGATCTACATCTGCCTGGCTCAGATGTGTCTTCTATTCTAAGTTCTAACCTCCTCCGTCTCTGTCTATTGCCGCTGCCGTCTTCTCCATTTCTCCGGCGCGGGGCTCCGTCTCCGTGCAAGTAATCTCCTAGTCCTTACCCTCCTAACCCTAGATCTACATCTGCCTAGCTCAGATCTGTCTTCTATTCTAAGTTCCAACCTCCTTCGCTGTCTTCTTTGTTGCAGTGTTTGCAGGTCGTCGGCGTCTAGCTGGTGGCGTAGGAGCCATTGAGGAACGGTGCCGCGCGGAGAAGAAGAAGATCCGGGCTGGTGACCATGGCCGGCGCCGGCGCTGATGGCGAGTATGAGTATTCGTACTTGCCAACCCTGAATGACGAGCTCAGGGACTATGGACACACTGGCGAGGATGACAACGGCATGACTGATGCAGCTGCACTCCTGTTCGGGAAAGTGGCCGCCCGTGCTACTGCTACTGCTGTGACTATTACTGGCCATGGCCTTGGTGCGGCTACGCCTGGTTCTAGCCATGGTGCGGCTGCTTCTGGTGCTGGCCATGGCCGTGGCCGTGGTGTGGCTGCTTCTGGTGCTGGCCGTGGTCGTGGCTGTGGTGCTGCCGGTGCTGCACCTGGTGCTCCAGCTGGTGCAGCGCTGGGTGCTCCTCCTATTGGTGGAGCGCCTGGTGCTCCAGCTGTTGCAACGTCGGGCAGTCCTCCTGATGCGGCAGCGGCCCCAGCTCCTAGAGACGCAGCTTCGCTGGCATCCTCAGCCACCCTTAGTAAGCGCCGCTCAGTTTGGTGGGAATTCTATGATGAGGTCATTGAGAGAATGTGTGTTTGCAATTTGTAAGACCTGTAGATCTCATTTATCTGGTACTTCTGCTAATGGCACTGGACATTTGAAAAGGCATCACCTTTCATGCCGCAAGAAGGCTGATCATGCTCATATGATTAAAACTAGGATTGCCTTGAACCCTGATGGCTCATATAGTAATTGGGAGTATAAACCTGCAGTTGCTAGGCATGAACTATGCTGTTTGATTGTTGGATTAGATCTTCCTCTTTTTGTTGCTGATAATGATGCTTGGGATGAGTATATTAGCGTTCTTTCTGTCCACAGTATAGGAGAGTCTCTAGATTCACTACAGCTAGAGACCTGGCTAAGGTTTACAATGAAAAACTGCATCATCTTAAAAATGAGGTTTTGCCTGTTGTGTCTTCTATTTACTTGACATCTGATATCTGGTCTGGTAATGCTAAGGAAGATTATATTACTGTTGTTGCTCACTATATTAGTGCTAATTAGGAACTTAAAAAATATGTCTTTGGTTTCAAACTGATTGAAGTGAGTCATAATGGTATGAACATTGCTGATTGTATCTCTGGTGTGCTTAGAGATTGGGGTATGCTTGACAAAGTTTTTTCTGTTAGCCTTGATAATGCTTCTGCTAATACAACTGCTATGCTTGCTTTGACTCCTATGCTTGATGGTTACTTAGGCTATGATGTTGATCCCTTAGATCATAGTAAAAAGATTTATCATGTTGTGCATCAGCGCTGTGCTTGCCATATCATTAATTTGATTGTGAATTCTGGTTTGAAAAGGCTTAAAAACCCTCTCTTGGAGTTTTTAGAACTACAATAAATTTTCTGAATTCATCTAATCAACGCATTGCTAAGTTCAAGAACTACTACATTGCTAAGGACATGAGGCCTCGTAAATTCTGTTTGGATATGGATGTCAGATGGAACTCCACCTATCTTATGCTTAAACATCTGATGCCATATAGATCTGTCTTTTCTGTGTTCATCAATTCTTGTTCTGGCTATGCTCTGTTGAATGAACAACACTGGCAGGTTGCTGAAAAGGTATTAGAGTTTGTGGAATTGTTCTATGATACAAATGTTGCACTTTTTGGTGTTTATTACCCAACTAGTCCTTTGGTACTGCATCACATACTTCTGATTGCTTCCCACTTGCATGATTATGAACATGATAACACTCTTTCTGATGTTGTTGTGCCAATAAAGGCTCTCTGAGCTCACTGTTTACTTAGACAATGACAATGTTGCTGCTTTTGATGATGATTTTGATGTCCTCAATTGGTGGCACGAGCATAAACTAACATATCAAGTTCTCTCAATCTTGGCTAAAGATATTTTGAGTGTTCCTGTCTCAACAGTTTCTTTGGAGTCTACTTTTAGTCTTAGTGGCATGGTCATTGAGGAGTGGCGACATAGATTGGGTGCCGACACTGTGGAGATGCTGATCTGCACCAAGGATTGGGAGCTTGGCGAAGAGGGTGGACAACACACTGTGGTGGACCAGGAGTTAGAAGATTACTTCAAGTACCAGTTTCTTGATGAAGAACCTGGTGTTTCTGCTGCAGATGCTTGAAGAGAGAGTACTAGGCACTAGGCAGTGAGATGAGAGTATGAGACTGTGAGAATCTAGACTTTTGAGACATTTGAACCTTGGCTTGTAATAACTTCGATACTTGAACCTTTCCTGAGCTGTGCCGTACTCTTTTCCTTTCTAGGGTTTTATCTCACCAGGTGTGAGTTTTACCTAGAAAGGTTTTTAATGAGGCAGCATTGCACACAGCTCAGTTTAATCATCATTTTGGTTATCTTCATCTTGTGATTCTCATTCTTTTGCTGTAATTTGGAATAGAATGTGTGGTTTTTCAAACTCTGGGCCTCGGGCTGGCCCGTGGTACTGCTGGGCCGCGTGCTCGATGGGCTGGCACAACCCGTAAATCGGCCCACGGACCGTGCTTGGGCCGTCACCTAGGCACGGTAGCCTGTAGAGGCCCGGCCCGGCAACACACGGGCCATACGGGCCCGTGCCCTATCGGGCCGTGCCTATCCCAGGCCCGAGCCATGCCGGGCCGTCCGGCCTGTTGCTCATGATTAGTACTCTCATGCAAAACGAGGCACGTTTAGACGACCTTTATTAGGAATTTTATTCGCGGAGTCATCTATTTGCCATGGCATAATTACTTGCTGAAGTTATCATCATAATTTTATCATTCCAAATTAGATGATAATAAATACTTCCTCTATTTTAAATTATAATTCACTATAAATTTTAGGTATATTATATTGCTTTTGTTACGCAACTAGACTTACACTATGCCTAGATGCATAATAAAAAAACTATGTATCTAAAAAAACTAGGATAACTTATTATAACTTGGAATGAAGGGAGAGAAATTGAAGTATATGCCCAAATAAAGAAGATGTTAAGCTAGCAATTATAGCAATTACGATAGTTTACAAGCATATTCCAACATTTTCAACTCTACTTGACCAACACACTTATTATATATATGTATAAATAGGTGTAGACAATGGATGTATATGATAGATTTCCAGCTCACTCGCTTTGACACATCTATATCCATCCTAGTTGCTAGTACAACAGAGATCACAAAGACAAATATAACAATGAAGATGGAGAAGATGCTAATTTTCCCTTTGATTGTTCTGTTGATGCTGAGTAGCACCCTCGTTGCCTCCCGTAAGTCTTGTTGGTTATTATTACAACATCAATACATGACTAATAACACCATATATACGGTTTATAGGGGTGGTCCGGTCGATACCACCATTCACATTCAGCTGCAGAAGTCTAGTCAATTTGTTTTCGTTGTTCTCAATCAGCTGTGATACAATACAACCGTGGTGTCCTAAAAAAATCAAATAACGATTGAGGCCTGTAAAATTAATTAATTAATTAATTAAATTGGCTTGTCTTAATTAACATCTGGAAGCATGTATCGGAAATCCACGAGCAGGGAGATCGATCGACAAAGCTGAGCATCTTCTCAAGAGTTCATTCTCACAAGTGCAACACCCAGCTCAAGAGAAGTTCAATCTGGCCGAGTTACAACGATTAATTTATAGCAGGCCAAGAGTGAAGCGGTTAGGAGAACATGCATATATAGCAGCAACCGAATTGTTCATTTCATTATTACTGTTTTTTTCTTTTCTTAAAGACCATTATGGGGGTGCTAAAAAAGGTACCCCCCTGCACGTTCCTCGCGTCCTCCCCTTCTCCGTCCCCTCCCTCCTACTTTTCCCTATGGCGCCTGTCGAGTACCTGAAAAAGGGGTACCCTAAACCCTCTTTCTCCATCAGAATTAGCCCCCGATCAATTAAACCTAAATCACTAAAAAGCCCACAACCGCTCCTAAGCAAAAATGAAAGCCAAACATAGGGCCGTCGAGTGATGCTGGGCCGGCCTACAGACGGGATGAACTGGACCATACTGAGACAACTCAACGGGGACCCTCGAGTGACGGAAGTCCGCCCGAGCGGATGACCCCCCCTCGAGTGACGGAAGTCCACTCGAGCGAACAACCCCCCATCGAATGACGGACGACCCCTCGTCGAATGACGGAAGTCCGCCCGAGCGGACGGCCCCCGTCGAATGCTATCATACCCCTTGATCCACATGCTTCCGGTATGGGAGTCAGTGCCTTTAATGCTCCCACCAACTTCTGCCTAACCGTATGGCTACAGCGGTGTTACAGTGATTGGGTACAGCGGTCGAATCCTACTTTTTACTGCCCATCTCTGGACGTGCGGTGATTTGCCTGGTACTGCTACACCTTACCAGCACTATTCCACCTCCAACGCCCCCTCGACACGCTACGCGACAGCCGCCAGCTTTGGGTTCCCTGGGGCTCGATCTCATCCACCCGACCACGACCCCCATGGCTACCCTTCGACTGGCCCTCAAGCATCATCAGCCACCCCTCGAGTCAGACCTCGAGGCCTCCGATCAGCGCTCCAATAACTCCAGATGCGACATCCACAGGGATTCACACACCCACGCATGGGCGCTGGTCTTTCACCGACCGCCTGCGGGATCATCGTGACGCCCCCGGAGGACAGCCATTGACTCAAGCACATCGTTATAGGATGAGCCATGCCTGATGCACGCCTCTACAACAACCATGACGTCATCAAGCATCACCCCCTCGATGTCACACCTACACAGCTTTAGGACTCTATATGCCCGTGCCTTTCCTTGGTCTATAAAAGGGGACACCAGGCTCGTTGTAGAGGGAGGGAGCTTCCAGAGCCCAAAAACGCTCAAGTCCTAGCTCAATCTCACTCTCTACACCCCTACTTTCACGCGCTTGCTTGTATCCCCCTGTACAAGCTGTCTACACCCCTATAAATGCCGGTGCATGAACCAGCCTCAGGGTGGCTAGATCTGCCACCCAGCCGACCGGTGTCCGCCGACGTTGTCGGTGTTTGGACCCGGGGGGCCTAAGCCGACGAGTAAATGTGGATTGCGTGCTCCCTATTTTGGATGGTGATGCAAGATGAACACACGGTTTTTATCCTGGTTCGGGTGAAGAAGGCCCTACGTCCAGCAGGGGAGCGGGCAAAGAAGGCCCTACGTCCAGCGGGGGGGAGTGATTGTATTATCTTGCACCGAAGTTCTTGTGCAGGGGGATACAAGCGAGCAAGTGAAAGTGGGGGTGTAGAGAGTGAGATTGAGCTAGGACTTGAGAGTTTTTGTGCTCTGGAAGCTCCCTCCCTCTACAACAAGCCCAGCGTCCCCTTTTATAGACCAAGGAGAGGCACGGGCGTACAGGAGTCCTAATGCTGTCGTTGGTGGTGACGTCAAGGGGGTGATGCCGATCACATCATACCCGCTGTAGAGGCGTGCCTCGGGAGTGGCTTGCCCTGTAGCGACGTGCTTGGAATTGATGGCTGTCCTCCAGGGGTGTCACGATGACACCGTAGGCGGTCAGTGAAAGACCCGTGCCCATGCGTGGGCGTACGAATCCCTGTAGGCGTCGCGTCCGGAGTTGTTGGAGCGCCGACTGAAAACGTCAAGGTCTGACTTGAGGGGTGGCTGATGATGCTTGAGGCCCAGTCGAGGGGTAGCCATGGGGGTCGAGGTTTGGTGGATAAAATTGAGCCCCAGGGAATCTAAAGCCGGTGGTTGTCGCTAGCGTGTCGAGGAGGCGTCGGAGGTGGAATAGTGCTAGGTAAGGTGCAGCAGTACCGGGCAAATCACCGCACGTCCAGGGATGGGCGGTAAAAAGTAGGATTCGACCGTTGTACCCGATCACTATAACCGTCAGGCTAGAGTTGGTGGGAGCATTAAATGCACAGACTCCCATACAGGAAGTCAGTGGATCGGGGGGTAGTAGCAGTTGATGAGGGGTCGTCCGCTCGGGCGGACTTCCGTCACTCGATGGGGGGTCGTCCGCTCGGGCGAACTTCTGTCACTTGAGGAGGGGTTGTCCGCTTGGGAAGACTTCCATCACTTGAGGGTCCCCGTCGAGTTATCTGAATACGGGCTAGTTTGTCCCGTTCGTGGTCTGGTCTAGTATCACTCGACGGCCCTGTGTTTGGCTTTTGTCTTTTGCTTAGGAGCGGTTGTGGGCTCTTTGGTGATTCGGGTGTAATTATTCAGGGACTAATTCTCTTGGAGATCGAGGGTTTAGGGTACCCCTTATCCAGGTATCGGACAGTAGCCCCTGAGTCTCTGCGCGAGTGCTGGCACTCACGCAGAGGCTCATGAACTGGAGTCATAGCGTCTGTTGTTCTCTGAAGGGTGCGTGCGAGTGTACCCTTCGGGGGTAGCCCCCCGAGGCCTCGGGGGAGTAGAATACTCCCTTGAAGGCTTTATGCCTTTCTTGTCAAGGGGTGGTTAAATGGTCGAGCCTCCGGGTGGTTGGTTCCTCTTTCGTCGAGGCCATCTGGTTGCGAGCGAGGCCCCGAGCCTCTTTCATCAAGGTCGATCAGGAACAAGCCCATCTTTTTCTTTTGACCCTCGTGCTCCCTTTCGTTGGGAGGAGGGGTGAGAAGTGCCATGCTACCCTTGCTTGGGCGAGCTCCGACGTCCTCGGGTGAGCTGTTATCGGGTAATTCAAGCAAGAGCTCGTGCCCCGTTCGATAGGGGTCGACTGGAGGCCATGGAGGTGCTCTTATTGAAGCAAATCAATGGGTCCCATGGATGCCAAGCCCTTTCGATCGGGTTCGGTGGCTCAATGCCTCCCTCCGAGGGGATTCCAAAGTGGACCCTTAGTTTTGCTTAGAATATGTCTGAGGGGCCTCGAAAGTTCATTCTCGAGCAAAGGACTTGTGTCAGCTCTGCCTCGGTCATCCCTTACTCAGGTACTCGAGGGCGGCTGTCGAACCCTGACCGAGGACCAGCATTGGCTCCCTTGAGATTTTTATGTGGGGCCGAGGCTCGCGCTCCTTACCGTGGAAGGAATCATCTGCGAATAGCTCTTCCCATCCGTTGGGCGCGCCTTTTGAGGTAGGAGTCATAACGGCGCAGTCGTGGGGGGGACAAGGGCTAGAAGCTGAGCATTCCACATGTGTCCCTGTACCCTAAATCGAGGGAGCGGTTAGGTAGGTGCAATAAATGCGAGATTTTACTTGCCTCCCGACCGGATCTGCCTGTTGATTTTTGGCCTACTTATAAATTTGGAGGAGGGGAAGGGCTTCATTCGTTCCCTATCTTGCCTTCCTGCTTTCATCACCACTGCCACCAGAGAGCAAAGGCGCCGTGTCAGTTAGCACAAAAGAGAAAGAGAGCAAGAGATTGGGAATCTTCCTTCCCGTCCATCTGCCAAACAGATCCGCGCAGCTGCCATGGGGCCCGAGCTTCTTCCTCCGGAGGATTGGCTCCCATCAGCTGTGATGGAGTAGGAGCTCGAAGAGCTAGTGGAGAAGGGACTTTTTTGCCCAGCCGTCTTGGCCGATCGGCCAAAGTGGCTGGTGCTATCGAAGAAGGACCAGGAGCCGAACCCACCGGAGGGTACATGGTAAGCTTCGTCAAGTACCACCGGATGGGGCTCGGGTCACCTCAGAGCCAGTTCATGTGGGCGCTGACCAACTACTATGAGGTCGAGCTCCAGCACTTCTTCCCCAATGCCATCTCCAACACGGTGATCTACACCGCCGTCTGCGAGGGATATCTAGGGATGGAGCCACATTGGGAGTTGTGGCTCCATCTCTTCAAGGGGTAGCTCTTCACCAAGCCAGTCTCGCAGGGGAGGAGGAGGATCGCTTGTATCAGTTGCTGCAACCTGTCCTTGAAGCGGGCGAAGCTGTTCATCCCGACGGGGTTGATGTCCAGCCACGGCGGGTGGCACGCCCGATGGTTCTATGTCCGCAATGACGAGGACTGGCTGCCGCACTACACCGGACGCACCATCGCGGCGCGCCCGAAGCACTGGTCGTGTGGCATGGTGAAGGAGCATCAGGTGAGGCTGAATCCTCTCCTTGATGTGTTGAGGACTCTGCGTGAGCGGGGGATGAACGCCGGGATCGTCGTTTTGGTGTTTCATAGTCGGAGGGTTCTTCCGCTGACACGGCGCCCGCTGCGCCTGGACCAGATGGTCCCCGGGGCGCCGCTCGAGGGGTGCCGAATGTCAATCGAGACGCTTCCTCCTGAGGAGGTCATGAGGCGGGCGAGGGGAGCGGTCACCGGCGCCTTCACACCGTGCGAAGTGAACTACATCCTGATGCTGCTCGATGATGGTCACATCCAGCTGGTGAGTACGTCAACTTATCCTCATGCCTTCTGTCATGGGTTTGTGTATAGCGGGCCATAGACTTTAGGGCGTCGACGCCCCCGGTCAAGGAAGATAATCCCAACCATCAGGCGAGATGTTTCACTGCCCAGCAGCAGAAGAAGACCAAGGATGACGAGAAGAAGAAGAGGAAATGGGGCCTCGAGCGCCAGGCGCGTGAACAGGACAGTCCCCCTCAGAAGAAGAGGAGGAGGAGGATGAGGATAGTGATGACGAAGGGGTGCAGGCACGTCTCAATGCCTTGGTGCCCTGAATGGCCTAGGCTGACGCCCCCTCTACGCAGGAAACCATCGGGGCGGGGTCGTTCTCTCAGTCCTCGAGGGCAACCTCGGCACCCGTCGAGGGCCGAGAGACAAGGGCCTCGAAGCAGCCCTAGGAGCAGAGGGCAAGTAACCCCTTAGCTTGGGGGAGGTCATCGTCGTGTCATATGCGCGGCGGGATGCCGCCGGCCCCTTCGCAAGGGCGGTCCAGCACGCTACCGCTTCTGACCAGGTCCTCGGCACCGGTGCGTAGACCCAGAGCCGATCGGCCTCGGAGAAGCAAGCAACGCTGAGGATGTATTCGGTGGCGGCTCCGACTGGCTCGGGCTCTGACAAGGGCCCATCGAAGAAGGGGGTCAAAAGCCCCCGAGCGATTCAAGGATGGGCAGGAGGATACCCCTCATCCCCGTGGGGTAAGTTTCTGGTATCTTGGGGCTTCTGTTCCCTTTTTTTGACATTTTGGTTGTTCTTAGCATCTCTTGCTTGTGTGTGTTCCAGGGTCAAGCATGCGCCAAAGACGGCAGCTCCCTCCCCCTTCAAGCGGCTCAAGACCGATGCCGCGGCGAGGGTGGTGGCATTGGCACCAGGTGCTATTTCAATGCCCCAGGTGGTGGCGGTGGCTACTTAGGTTGTAGAGGCCCATGTCGCTATGACTCGAGGTAGGCTGATGGGCGCTGCTTCCATTGCAGGCTCGATCGCCCTGGGTCTGCACGAGCTGGAGGAGCGGCAAAAGCAAGAACAGCTGCAGAAGCAGTAAGGGGAGGAGCAGCTAGCCTCCAACCAACCTAAGTGGCTACAGCAGGGGGAAGAGCGGCTGGAGTCGAGCCAGCCATAGCAGCTGCAGCCGGTGGGGGCGGCCTTGGACCTGCCACAGCCGGAGGAGATGGCCTCGTCGGCCCAGGGCGGGATGGCGGACAGTCGGGGCTATTGGTTTTGAGCCAGCCGGAAGGGGCTCCACTGAATGCGGGCCAGGAAACCAGGTGGCTAGAGTCACCGACCTCGAGTCGTCCAGAGGAGCTAGCGACCAAGGACACCCCGGTGTGGGGGAGGGTCAGACAGCCGATCGTGCAAGCAGTCCCAGCGGAGGCGTCGGCGGTTGGGGCGGTTGCGATTGTATCGATGCCTCACCCGCCGTCGGCTGGGGCATCGGCCGGTCGGGGATCCTCGTATGGACCCGACTTGTACTCTCTCAGCCTCCTCACCAAGGGGAAGCAAAAGGCAGGGGAGGCTGGGTCATCGAGGGTTGAGGTACAAGTAGAGTTGCCATTCCCCACGCTGGCTGACCGAATGCTTCGTCACAGTGGTTCAGTCGAGATCAGGGATGGCATTATGGCGGTGGTGCTGGAGTGGATCGAGGAGGATCTCCCTCACTGGGGCTGGGAAGTTCTTCGACTCAGGGACCTAACAAATCTCGATGCTCCCATGCTCAAGGTGAATGATCCGGCGGAGGTCGAGAGATGGGAGCACGTCGAGGAGTTCTGGGCCTGGATGCAGCATGCCCTGTGGTTGGCGGTCGACGTCGTCTCCAAGGACTTGGCAAGATGCTTCCAGGTATGTGATCTCTCTTCGCGGTGTGGGGGTCAATTTTCTTTCTTATCTAACATCACCCCATTTTTTTGTGTCTTTTTGTTCCCAGGACCTGTGGGGGCGCTCCCAAGCCAAATCCCAATTCATCCACCTGGCGAGGGGTGGATGGGAGCTGATTCCCAAGCTGGAAGCGGCGGTCAAGGCTGCCCGGGCCGAGGTGGAGAAGGTAAAAGAAGACGCGGCCAAGGTTCAGGAGGTGGTGGAGAAGGCTAAGAAAGACGCCTCATCGGCTCGAGGGGAGGTGGCCCAGGCCAAGGAGGATGTCGCCAAAGCCCGGGGTGAGGCGCAGAAGGCCAAGGAGGATGCCTTGGTGGCTCGAGGGGAGGTGACCCAGGCCAAGGAAGTAGAAGCCAAGGCCAGAGACGATGCCACCAAGGCTTAGGAGGAGGCGTGAAAGGACCTCGAGGCCTTGTCCGCCGAGGCTGCCATGCTGAAGGAATCCCTCCAAGAAAAGGGGGAGGCCCTCACATTGGCTGGCAAGGCGATCGAGGACCTAAGGGTGGAGAAGACAGAGGCAGTCCACACCCTGAAGGTGGCCAAGAAGGAGTACACCGAGCGGCAGGAAAGGTATACAACCCTCAAGGCCCACGCCGCTAGTGAGTCTTCTTCTTTAGCCTTTGAATTTTTGCCTCTACCGCCCTTGTCATGGCTGACCCCTGTCTTATATTTCAGATCTCAACGAGGAGTTGATCAAGGCTCGGGACAGCGCCAAGACGCTCTAGGACGCATACCGGGCTGAGGTGAGGTTGACCAACAACCTGAGTGCCGTGATCACCTCGGTCAGTTGATCCTCAAGCGTAGGTCGAGGGGGACATGCGTTGGGGCTCCTTCGTCACCCGGTTGTACAAGCTCAATCACGTCGCAAGGGAGCAATCTGGAATGCGCTCCATGTCGGTGTGAAGCGGGCTATCAGGTACCTAGAAAAGGGGTACCCTAAACCTCCATCCATCAGAGCTAATCCCGGAGCAATCAACGCAAACCCTCGAAAAAACTCCCCACAAATCAAGCCTTTCACCACCCTCAGCAAAACAAGGCCCAACACTCGGGACCAACTCATACTGGGCTGGCCCAAGTTTGAGATGCACCAATCTGTGTGCACCCCTTGACTGGGCCCTCGAGTGATTGAACTCGGTGTGGGCGGACGACACCCCATCGACTGACAGAACTCAGCGCGGGCGAACGACCCCCCGTCGAGTGATGGACCTCCGCGCGAGCGAACGACCCCCCGTCGGGTGACAGAAGTCCACCCGAGCAGAGACCCCATGTCAGAGTAACGAAGCACATCTCAGGCGGTCGACTCCCCACCGAAGTGATGGATCTCCGCACGGGCGAACGACCCCCCGTCGACAGCCATGACCCATCCCACTCGATGGGGGCCTTGAATGACGAAGCTCCGCACGAGCGATCGAGCCCCTGCCGAGTGACGGACCTCAGCGCGGATGACCCCCCGTTGACTGCTACTACCCCCCGATCCACCTACACCTACTTCCTGTACGGCGCTCAGAGAATTTAATGCTCCCCGCCTCACCTACTCCGCGTACGGGATCCAATAGGTTAAATACTCCCACCAACTCCTGCCTATCCTCATGGCTATAGCACGGTTGCAGTGGCCGGGTAAAGTGGTCAAATCCCACTTTTTACCTATAGTGGCCGAGTACAATGGTCGAATCCTACTTTTACCGCCCATCCCTAGACATGCGGTGATTCGCCTGGTACTGCTGCACCATGCCAAGCACTATTCTACCTCCGACGCCCCCTCGACACGCTAGCGACACCCGCCAGCTTTGGATGCCCTGGGGCTCGGTCTTATCCACCCAACCTCGACCCCTAAGGCTACCCCTCGATTGGGCCTCAAGCATCATCTGCCACCCCTCGAGTCCGACCTCAACGCCCCCGGTCAGCGCTCCAACAACTCCAGACGCGACGCCTATCGGGATTCGAACGCCTAGGCATGGGCACCGATCTTTCACCGACTACCTGCAGCATCAACATGACATCCCGAGTGGACAACCGTCGACTCAAGCATGTCGTTATAGGACGTGCCATGCCTGATGCATGCCTCTACAGCAACCATGACATCATCAAGCATCACCCCCTTAACGTCATAACTACATAGCTTTAGGACTCCTGTACGCCCGTGCCTCTCCTTGGTCTATAAAAGGGGACACCGGGCTCGTTATAAGGGGACTCGGAGGACTCTCTCTGACTCTCTCTCTCTCATTCGAACACACTCAATTGCACCACGCACACAGCAAGGCATGGGGCTAGTGCTTCTAGACTTAGGCCTTGTTCTCCACCTTCGTTCATACTCACTCGCTTGTATCCCCCCGTACAAGCACCTCAGTACAAGATAACACAATCGCTCCCCCCTGTTGGACATAGGGCCTTCTTTGCCTGGACCAGGATAAATCGTGTGTTCTTCTTGCGTCACCATCCGGATTAGGGAATGCGCAGTACACATTTACTCGTAGGTTTAGGGCCCCTGGGTTCCGAACACTAACAGTTGGCGCGCCAGGTAGGGGGATCTGCATGTCACAACCACTTCCCCCCATTTTTCTGGATGGCAGAATCCGTGCCATTGCTTTCGTTCACCACGGTGATCTAGTTTGGGAGTTTGGAGTTCATGTCACTAGGCCGCGACCAAGACATGGTCCTGCTCTCGACTGGGGATCTGAGCAGAAGCCATCCCGGGTCCCCGCAACAGGCCCCTCGCCGGTCTCGTCACCATGCATCCACACCCAGGAGGAGGCGTGGCCGGCGCAACCACCATCGCCGCTCTGAGTCGACATCCACCTCAGCCTCCCCATCCCTGGCTGTGGTGCAGGGTCCCTGGTTGGGAACCTGGTAGACCTACGCCTGGGGTCGGAGGAGCTGGGAGGTGTTGGCGGCAACCCCCACTTCGCCTTCGCGATAGGCTCACTGAGGGGCACCTCCTTCGTACCATCAAGGACTTGCTGGCTCCCACGCCAACCTCTGGGCACCCAGAGTCCTCAGAGACTCCTGGCCCAAGGCGCTACACCCTCAACACGATACAACGCCAGTTGGAGTAGGAGCAGCGGGGGCAGTTCCTCGTCTTCTACTCCGGCGACCCCGACTCCGACTCCAACCACTACGACCCCACTCGCGAGTGCTTCTAGTCGACGGAGCTGTTGGGTCGAGTAACGACAACGCAGACCCCACAGCCGCGGCCGTGGCTATAGCTGTAGTAGGAGGCGCCCTCGTCATGGGGGATCATGAGGAGAAGCCACCAGCAGTGTCGAGCAATGCGCGATTGCCTCAGGACACCCAGCTCGTGCAAGTTTGGGAAATGCGAGCCAAGCTCCATGAAGACCGGGAGCGTCTATGCCAGCTCGAGCGGACCCTCGAGCAGGAGCACAGATATCCGCTCAGTGGGAGGGCTCGAGCCAGAGCCTGAGAAGTCCACCAGCAAATCATCGGAGAGGGCGCGGTCAAACGCCCCCTCTTCAACTATGCCAGCCAGAACATCGTCGCTGCGGCCATGCTTCTTTGCAACATCTCGGATCCCTCAGACCCCGAGGCCCGCCGCATCCACCAGGAGATTTAGGGTCTCCTTGAGGTAGCTGCTGTGCAGTAGGCCAAGAACTTAGCCTCGAAACATTGAGGGGTGGCCTCAGGTCAACCCCCTGAACCCTTCCATCATGAGAGGGAGGGCTCAGTCCATCAAGCAGATGTTCCTTGACCAAAGAGGGTGATCCCCATCCGTGAGCGCATCCATGACAACCGTGATCCTCGAGACGTGTGCCACGACATCAACAAAAACCGTCGACGCAAGGTGGTGGTGCCATGGCTCGAGGCTATAGCGCTCACAGGGGCGGGTGCTACGATAGCGACGAGGATCGACGGCGGTCCCTCGAGCCACCGGGCCCTCGAGTCTTCAGCAGGACGATTCAAAGGACGCTGCTACCAAATCACTTTCGTCCCCCATGAGCCTCGTTAAGTACAATGGCGAGACTAAGCCCAAACTATGGCTAGTCGAATTCAGGTTGGCATACCAGTTGGGTGGGGCACGCAATGATCACGCCATCATCTGTCAGCTCCCCTGTTCCTATCAGGCACCGCTCGAAGGTGGCTCGAAGACCTCCCCCTGGATAAGATCCACGACTGGGCTGATCTCGTCAAAGTATTTGAGGGGAACTTCAAGGGGACATATGTGCACCCAGCAACAAATGGGACCTCCGGAGCTGCAAGCAGAAGCCCAGAGAGTCTCTCTACGACTTTGCCTGACGCTTCTCCAAGCAGCATACTGAGCTTCCCCACATCCCCGACGATGACATGACCCTAGCATTCATTGCCGAGACCACCAGCAAGGAGTTGGTCCGGGAGCTGGGCGTAATCCCCCAAGAGCGCCAACGAGGTAATGGACGTTGTCACCAGTTACACTGCTAGAGAGGAGGCTGTCGGTGCCTGCTTCAACAATAGAACAACAAGGGATGCCACCAGCTAACTCCACCATGGGAGGGCCCCTTCATCGTTGTAGAAGTGTTGAAGCCTGGAACCTACAAGCTATCCGACGAGAAAGGCGAAACCTTCACTAATGCATGGAACATCAAATAACTACGTCACTCTTACCTTTAGAGCCTCGAGGCTTTGTACATATTCTCAATTCATGAATAAAGAGTACATCTGGTTTCAAACCTTTCTTTCATGAAAAACAGGTGGGTTCGACCCTGTCCTCACAGAGTCAAACCTCCCTCGGGGGCTGGAAGGGGGAACCCTCCGCGTCCCTAAAAACTTGCATTTTTTGAAAACTTTTACAAAGTCGACAAAGCCGCAAGGGCACCCTAAGGCTCAAGGGGCTATCGAGCTATGAGATCACCAACGCGTCCGTGCTATGGTACCTCCACTCACTCCCTCACACCAAGAGGTGCAACGGCGTGCTAAGAAGACTTAGTAAAAGCACACGATATCGAAGAATCAATGTCTGACGTTCCTATATGCTTCGATGTGAGTTCTTGCGCAGTGGACATGGCTGCGAGGGCACCCTAAGGCCGAGGGGCCGTCGAGACGTGAGATCGCATACGCCTCAGGGCTATGGTACCTCCACTCGCACCCCACATCTAAGGGCGCAACCGTGCGCCAAGAAGACTGCGTAAAAACTCAACTCAAGCAAGATAGGAATGACAGACTCAAACTCACAATTTTGAAAAATCAATGCCTGACATTCCTATATGCTTCAACGCGAGTTCCTACACAGTCGACATGGCCGCGAGAGCACCCTAAGGCCGAGGGGCCATCGAGCCATGAGATCGCCTATGCCTTAGGGCTATGGTACCTCCACTCGCACCCCACACCTAAGGGCACAAACGTGTGCCAAGAAGACTACGTAAAAACTCAACTCGAGCAAGATAGGAATGCAGACTCAAACTCATGATTTTGAAAAATCAATATCTAACATTCCTATATGCTTTGATGCGAGTTCTTACACAGTCGACATGGCCACGAGGGCATCCTAAGTCTGAGGGGCCGTCGAGCTGCGAGATCGCCTACGCCTCCAACCTACGGTACCTCCGCTCACACCCCACACCGAAGGGCACAACCGTGTGTCAAGAAGACTGCGTAAAAACTCAACTCGAGCAAAATAGGAATGATAGACTTGAACTCGAAAGCATTCAAAATGCATATCAACATCATGTTTTGAGGCCCTCAAGACCACATCAACACGAGTCAAAATACTAACTTATTACACAGGCCTTCGTGCCCAGTTCTTGCTCACATGCCTTTGTGGTCATTGCCAACAACAGGAAGGTGCACCTCGTCCTTGAAAAACGTCGCGATTCGACCCCAAGGCTCATCAACTGCCTCGATCGGCCCAAGACACATGTCCTCCAATTGCTCTCCACACCGACCATGACTGCGCCGCTCTGACACTCACCTAAAAAGACACGCCCGACGAATAGCAGGAGTCATCCATGGATGAAATCTTCTACGGTAAGGAAAAACAGGCCCAGGCCCCACAAAAATCTCGAGGGAGCGGAGGCTGGCCCTCAGTCAGGGTTTGACAGCCGCCCTCGAGTACCTGAGTCAGGGATGACTGGGGGAAAGCCGACACGAGTCCCTTGCTCGAGAACGAACCCTCGAGGCCCCCCCGGACATGTTCAAAGCAAAACTAAGGGACCACTTTGGAATCCCCTCGGAGGGAGGCATCGAGCCACCGAGCCCGATCAAAAGGGCTCGGCATCCATGGGAACCATTGATTTGCTTCAATAAGATTGCCTTTGCGGCCACAAATCGACCCCTATCAAATGGGGCACGAGCTCTTGCTTGAATTACCCAGTAACAGCTCACCCGAGGACATCGGAGCAGGCCCAAACAAGGGTAGCACGACGCTCCTCACCCTTCCTCCCGTTGAAAAGGAGTGTGAGGGTCAAAAGAAAAAGACAGGCTTGTTCCTGATCGACCTCGATGAAAGAGGCTCGGGGGCTCACTCGCGACTGGATGGCCTCAATGAAAGAGGAACCAACCACCTGGGGGCTCGACCAATCGGAGCACACCTCGACAAGAAGGGTATAAAGCCCTCGAAGGAGTCTTCTACTCCTCCGAGGCCTCGGGGGCTACACCCAATGGGTGCACTCGTGCGCACCCACTGGAGGACAACGATGCTAAGACTCTAGTTCATGAGCCTTCGCGTGAGTGCCAGCACTCGCGCAGAGAATCAGGGGCTACTGTTGGGTACCCGGAAAAGGGGGTACCCTAAACCTCCATCCATGAGAGCTAATCCTCGAGCAATTGACGCAAACCCTCGAAAAAACTCCCCACAAATCAAGCCTATCATCACCCCCAGCAAAACAAGGCCCAACACTTGGGACCAACTCATACTGGGCTAGCCCAAGTTCGAGACACACCAATCCATGCGTGCCCCTCGATGAGGCCCTCGAGTGACGAAACTCGACGCGAGTGGATGACACCCCGTCAAGTGACAAAACTCGGCGTGGGCGAATGACCCCCCGTCGAGTGACGGACCTCTGTGCGGGTGAACGACCCCCCCCCGGCGGGTGACAAAAGTCCACCCGAGCGGAGACCCCACATCGGAGTAACGGAGCACATCTCTGGCAGTCGACCCCCCGCCGGAGTGATGGATCTCTGTGCGGGCGGATGACCCCCCGTCGACAGCCACAACCCATCCCACTTGACGGAGGCCTCGAATGACGAAGCTCTGCGTGAGCGAACGAGCCTCCGCCGAGTGACAGACCTCAGCGCGGATGACCCCCCGTCGACTACTACTACCCCCCGATCCACCTACTTCCTGTCTGGCGCTCAGAGCATTTAATGCGCCCCGCCTCACCTACTCCGCGTACGGGATCCAATACATTAAATACTCTCACCAACTCCTACTTATCCTCATGGCTACAGCACGGTTACAGTGGCCGGGTACAGCGGTCAAATCCCACTTTTTACCTGCAGTGGCCGAGTACAGCAGTCGAATCTTACTTTTACCGCCCATCCCTGGATGTGCGATGATTCGCCCGGTACTGCTGCACCATGCCAAGCACTGTTCTACCTCCAACGCCCCCTTGACATGCTACGTGACATCCGCCAGCTTCAGATGCCCTGGGGCTCGGTCTTATCCACCCGACCTCGACCCCCAAGGCTACCCCTCGATTGGGCCTCAAGCATCTTCTGCCACCCCTCGAGTCCGACCTTGATGCCCCCGGTCAGCGCTCCAACAACTCTAGACGTGACGCCTACAGGGATTCACACACCCAGGCATGGGCACCGGTCTTTCACTGACTACCTGCAGCGTCACCATGACATCCTGAGAGGACAGCTGTCGACTCAAGCACATCGCTACAGGACGAGCCATGACTGATGCACGCCTCTACAGCAACCATGACGTTATCAAGCATCACCCCCTCGATGTCACACCTACACAGCTTGAGGACTCCTGTACGCCCGTGCCTCTCCTTGGTCTATAAAAGTGGACGCCGAGCTCATTATAAGGGGGACTCGGAGGACTCTCTCTGGCTCTCTCTCTCTCTATCATTCAAACACACGCGATTGCACCACGCACATAGCAAGGCATAGGGCTAGCGCTTCTAGACTTAGGCCTTGTTCTCCACCTCTGTTCATACTCACTCGCTTGTATCCCCCTATACAAGCACCTCGGTGCAAGATAACACAATCGCTCCCCCCACACTGGACATAGGGCCTTCTTTGCTCGAACCAGGATAAATCGTGTGTTCTTCTTGCATCACCATCCGGATTAGGGAACACGCAGTACACATTTACTCATCGACTTAGGGCCCCTGGGTTCTGAACACTGACACAGGCGATGGCAGTTGTCTGCTCTGGCTTCACCTATGACATGGGGGTGGTCTCCCACGGCTTTGTCTACGATCGCTCCACAACCGACGTCGAGAATGAG
Source organism: Bothriochloa decipiens (assembly GCA_023333625.1). Classification (NCBI taxonomy): domain Eukaryota; kingdom Viridiplantae; phylum Streptophyta; class Magnoliopsida; order Poales; family Poaceae; genus Bothriochloa; species Bothriochloa decipiens. The sequence goes on from CM041638.1 coordinate 19,018,053, forward strand.
GAGAGGCACAGGACCTTAATTGAGGCTGCTGAGGAGCCCGACGGCCGTCTGGCTGAGCTGTTCGAGCCTAAGGTCCTTCCATCAGGCGTTGACGAAGACGAAGAAGTCGGCCTGTGTTCTGGGCAAGAAGGCCCATGTAATAGGTTAGCTTTTATGAATTATTGGCGGTGTGTCCCTAGGGGCCTTGGAAACATTATGCATGTATATGTGTGTATATATATATTTGCGAGTTTTATGTCCTTTTCTTTCCTGCCAACCTGACTGTATCTTCACTTAGTAAACTCGGTGCACGGTCGTGCCCCTTGAGGGGGGAGTGAGTGGAGGTACTGTAGCACAGAGGCATAGGTGATCTCGTGGCTCAACATCCCTCAACCCTTGGGATGCTCCCGAGACATTTTTGACTAAGTGCTGACACATATCGAGGCGTGTGAGGAAGAATAGACGTTGAGTTTTGAAAAAATGTACGAGTTTTTTATGGACTTCGGGGTGTTCCCCCCTTTGTAGCCCCCGAGGGAGGCTCGACTCTGATGAAGCAGAGATAAGGCTACCTTATGTATTTGAACAAAAAGTTAAACTTGTAAATGAAAGTACTTCTTATTCATTCATGATATGAGAAAATGCACAAGCCCTCGAGGCCCTAAGGGTAGAAGCGACGTAGCTGTTCGATGTTCCATGCGTTGGTGAAGGTTTCACCCTTGTTGTTTGATAGTTTGTAGGTTCTAGGCTTCAATACCTCGGCGATGATGTAGGGACCCTCCCATGGTGGAGTCAGCTTGTGTCGGCCTTTGTTGCTCTGTCATCGACGGAGGACGAGGTCGCCGACCTAGAGGTCCCTCTTGCGCACATGCTTGTCATGGTAGCATCGGAGCTTTTGCTGGTACCTCACAGAGTTGAGGAGAGCCACATCTCGAGCCTCCTCAAGTTGGTCAACGGCATTTGTGAGTGCTTCCTCGTTCGTCTACTCATTGTAGGCCTTTATTCGAGAGGACCCGTACTCAAGGTCGGTGGGGAGGACGGCTCAGACCCATAGACCATAAAGAACAGAGTAAACCCCGTGGCTCAACTTGGCTTTGTTGTTAGGCTCCACAGGACCGAGGGTAGCTCGGCGGCCCACTTCTTGCCATGCTTGTTCAGCCGGTTGAAGATCCGAGGCTTGAGACCTTGTAGAATCATGCCGTTGGTGCGCTCGACCTGGCTATTAGTTCTAGGATGAGCGACGGTGGACCAATTCACACGGATGTGATGGTGGTCACAGAAGTCCAGGAATTTCTTGCCAGTGAACTGCGTGCCGTCGTCGGTGATGATGACGTTGGGGACCCCGAAGCGGTGGATGATGTCAGTGAAGAATAGAACCGCCTACTCAGAGCGGATGTTGGTGATGGGTCGAGCCTTGATCCACTTGGTGAACTTGTCAATGGCTACGAGCAGGTGAGTATAGCCCCTGGTTGTCTTCTTCAAGGGCCCGACGAGATCGAACCCCCACACGACAAAGGGCCACATGATGGGGATCATCTGTAGAGCGTCAGCGGGGAGACGCGTTTGCTTGGCATAGAATTGGCATCCCTCGCACGAGCGGACGAGGTTGATGGCGTCGGAGACAGCGGTCGGCCAGTAGAATCCTTGTCGAAAGGCATTTCCAACAAGGGTCCTCGGAGCAGGTAATGACCGTAAGCCCCCGAGTGTAGATCCTTGAGTAGCTTTCTTCCTTCCTCAATGGTGATGCAGCGCTGGAGGACCCCGGTAGGGCTCCATCGATAGAGCTCCTTGTCTTCACTATAGAGGACGTAGGTTTTCACCCGTCGAGCGATGCGGCGGGCCTCGGTCTGATCTTCCAGCAGCTCCCCTCGAATAAGGCAGTCAAGGAAGGGAGTGCGCCAGTCTGGCTCAGGGGTTGGTGGAGGAGGCAACCCCTCGATCTCCATGGCCTTGGCCCCGGTCGAGGGGGCCTCAGCCCCGGTCGAGGGGGCCTCGGCCGAGGGAGGGGATTCGACTTCCTGCGACTAGATCGACCGAGGGGTCGTACAAGTCCTTCAAAAAAACATCAGGTGGGACAGTACCTCGAGCCGATGCAATCTTCGCCAGCTCGTCTATGGCCTCGTTGTATCTACGGGCAATGTGGTTGAGCTTGAGGTTGTAGAACTTGTCCTCCAGCTTGCGGACCTCCTTGCAATAGGCCTTCATCTTAGGGTCATAGCAGCTCTAGGCCTTCATGACTTGGTCGATCACAAGCTGCGCGTCGAGGCGTCGAACCCCGAGCTCGATGGCGATGCGCAAGCCATTGATGATGGCCTCATACTCTGCAACGTTGTTAGAGGCGGCGAAGTGGAGTCAGATCATGTAGCATATGTGGAATCTGAGGGGCAAAATGAAGAGTAGGCCTGCGCCCGCTCCCGTCTTCATCAACAACCCGTCGAAGAACATCGTCCAGAGCTCTGCTTGGGTCTGAGCTGGAGGGAGTTGGGTATTAGTACACTCGGTGATGAAGTCGGCTAACACCTGAGATTTGATGGCCTTCAGCGATGCATAAGTGAGGGCCTCGCCCATGAGCTCGACCGCCCACTTGGTGATTCTCCCCGTGGCTTCCCGGTTCTGGACTATCTCCTCAAGGGGAAAGACCAAAGTCACCGGGTGGCCGAGGAAGTAGTGTTGGAGCTTGCGTCGCGTGACCACGATGGCGTAGAGCAGCTTCTAGATCTGTGGGTAGTGAATCTTGGTTTTCAAGAGTACCTCGCTAATGAAGTACATGGGCCGTTGGACGGGCAATGCGTGCCCCTCTTCTGCCCTCTCGACCACTATGGCCGCACTGACCACCTGGGTGGTCGCGGTGACATAGAGCAAGAGCGGCTCGGCTGGAATCAGAGGTGAGTTCAACACAGCTTTGAGCTTGGCGAGGGCCTCTCAACTTCAGGGGTCCAGGCAAAATGCTCTGATTTCTTCAAGAGGCGGTACAGAGGCAGTGTTTTTTCTTCAAGTCGTGAGATAAAGTGACTGAGGCCTGCAAGGCAACCTGTGACTTTCTGGACACCCTTGAGGTCTCGGATTGGCCCCATCCTAGTGACTGCGAACATCTTCTCGGGGTTGGCCTCGATACCACGCTGAGAAACTATGTACCCTAAGAGCATGCCTCGGGGAACGCCGAAGACACACTTCTCGGGGTTAAGTTTGATGTTGTTGGCGGTCCTTACGGATCATTTCTAAACCGCCAATTTAGACTAAAAAGAAGACAGACAAACATATTCTAGCACATATGCCTTTACTACTGACAAGTTCCACTTGTACCTCTAGTATTTATGTTTTACAGGTTTAAGGTGCATCAAGTGGAAATACACAACATAATCGAGAAAGCGCAAAAGGAAAAAGATGAATTCAACAAATGCGCATACAAGAAATACAAAGGAGCCCACCTTCAGTACATACCTGGGCCTGATCATAACCACGGGAGAGGTCCAGGCCCAGGGAGGAACCGACCACCCGAAGGCGGTGGCCAGTTGGCCCCACCAGGGGGGCGGCCGGTCCCAGGGGCAGCCGCACCCCCAGTGGGCCCTCCTGGCCCCAGCCTTCTCAGGCGGTGCTCATGGCGGTTCCCCCAAGGCGGTTTTACCTCCTTCCATATTTGTGGAGGCCGAACCATCCTAGTTTGTCTATAAAAGAGAAGGATCTCCCCCATTCTAAACACACACATCATTTTGGAGTCATTCACCTCACACCTCTCACTTGTATCTTTAGAGTAGTATTATTAGTTTGTGAGCAAGGCAAGAGCTATCAAGGAGAGCTTGTCTCCTTGGAGGAAAAGGATCATCTAGGTATGAATACAATTCGGTTTTCTTCCATGAGCAAGTTCTTATCATACTTATATAATCATGCATATGAACTGGAGTATAGTTATGATCATGTGATGAGCATAATATATGATCTAGTACATAGTTTATGTATTGTGTTCTTGACTTGTTCATCATCGTTCTTCATCGTTCATCGAATTAGTATGAATAGAGGAAGAACTAGGGATGAGATGATGGTTCGTCGTGACTTCTTGGTTGCTTTTAACCTAGCCTGTCAATCCGAAGGGTTGGGGTCCGCGGGGGTTAGGAGTTGTTTCCAATTACACGGGCATGGTGCTCGGGTATGCGGAGATCGGCGAATATGTCGGTATCCCACGGGCAGAGGGGTAGGTGGGCAGGTGGTGATAGCCCTGTTCATCCCTAGCATTCCCCCATGTTCTGATATTGAGTAGGAGTTCGTAAAGTCTCTATCGGCTGGTAGACCAGCTGCGGGGATCTCCCTATCATCCCAAACTTAGTTCTGATACTAGACTTACTAGTTAGATGTTCTACTAACAGTTCTTTGCATAGTTATATGTGACCAATGCCTGCTTCATTTAGTTATATTCTTTTATTCCTTATTTCTCTTTTATCCTTGAGGTTGACCCCGATGTGTGTCCACTATCTTGAATATCATGTTTTATTCCTATTTACTCTATGCCTACCATTGCACTTAATAAGTAATCATGTTTACACCACGCTTGATGCATATTGCCCTCCTACGGGAAATTATAAATACGACACCCTTGAATACTCACCGGTTGAAATGCTACAATGATAGTTCTGTGCGCTTGCAGATTTATTCTAATTTCTTACTGAGCTATCGATTAGCGTACCTAAGTACCGTTACTTAAGGATTGTAATTCTTGTTGCATCCCACGGCGTCGTGCCATAGTTTTGCATATCGTAAGTAATGATGGTTAGGAAGGCCAATCCGGCACTTCTAACTGTTATTACCAGACTGCATTACCTAGGCCGGCACCATTAAGGGCCAAGGGTTACCTTTCTAAAGTAATGGTGGTTAAAAATGTCAACACAAGTTTCTAATATTATTATTAAGGACGGACTTATAGTCTATCTTTAGTAGTAATGTTAAGAAACGCCAACAGAGGTTGTCGGCCTTCTTAGTTTTGACTACGATGTCGTCGACATAGGCCTCGACCATTGGCCCGATGTGTTCGCTAAAGACATGGAGCATGCATCGCTGGTACTATGCAGATGAAACAAATAGAAGAAATTAGGCCAGGTGGCTCCTGGGCCTTACATCCACCAGCTAGCAGGCCTAGGCCCAACTCAATGCTCCGAACGATGTGGTAGCGTTGGCACCTGCAAGGCCCAGAGCAGACACATGTTGTGGAGGGTCGTGGGCCGCTTCTGGCCCCGCAACCACGACGGTGCCAACTCGTAAGCCCATCGCCCACCAATTTCTTGCCTGCTCTTGGAAGAATAATAGACGGGCCCACCAAGAGTTTGACGATGATAAAGCCAACCAGGGCTGACAGGCAGGCCAAGGTGCTACGCCCCACTTGGAACGCCAACAAAGTTTAATACTTGCACCGCGTGAGCTAGGCCCATGCATCCATACAAGTAACCAAAATTGCATCCCAGGAGCCTGGTTGAGCCACATACAGAGAACTAAACAAGCCCTAAAACTATTAGAGGATCGTTCTATTTCCATAAGCCGCCCTACTTACTCATATATAGGTTGTTTTTACTGCCTACGTAAATTTATCGGCCTTCATAAATTCATTTTGCATGACGGGCAAGTCCAATGGTAGGACGATCCAGTGAGATATTACCCACTAGGGTTCAAATTCTGGTGCTCGTAACTTTTTCTGTAATTTTTTTCTAGGATTTATCGGTATTATGCGTTAAGTGGTAAGCAACGTTCTCGTCAACGACGAGGCGTCAGTGGTGATTTCAGGAATCTACAGACTTGATGAGTGCTTAGTCCCTCAGATGTGCTTATAGAGGTAGAGGTAGAATATGCGTACGTGTGTTTATAGGGGTGAGCATGTGTGCTGCGTTGTGTGATTCTTAAAAAAAAACTATAAATAAAATGTCAGCCTTTATAGATCCATTTTGTAGTAATGTCTGACACTTCGATTTGTCGTAGTAGTGTCCAACGCTTTTGGTTTGTTGGAAAATATCAGTGCCATTTATGCTTCTAGTTTTAGAGCGCATGTGCACTGCATACAAACATATATGGT
>CM041638.1:19029080-19039922 GCA_023333625.1 Bothriochloa decipiens
CCGGGGCTGACTGAGTTCGTGGCTCACGTCGGCGAGCGCGGCCACGTGCTGGTCGGCTGGTCCTCGGCGATGCAGCAGACGCCGTCCTATGCGCGCGCCACGCCTGATAACGCCCATTGCCGCCGTCATCGGGGTACTTCTGCAGTTGGCGTGGTGTGGCTCCACGTCCACCGCGGGCAGCAGCCCAGGTACGGTCCATGTCATCAATCCTATTTGGCACTTAAAAAATTGGCAGGAAATTTCAGGTGTCTGGTGCTCACTGCCTCTTCGCATGGGAAATTGTATGCCGAGCCAAGGGAAGATGGAGGCCTGGGAATCAAGCGGTTATGCCTGCCTGCTCTTGAAGTGTCAGCAACACTCCTGTTCTGACCGTGCCGCTTACTGAAGAAGACCAAGTTCCAGGTGCCATCAATGATCCGGTTGACAAGCCAGGCCCAAGCGGAGCATCAAGCCCAACCTGAAGGTGGCTGGGCCAGAACGACTCAACTTTTTTTTTTATTTGAGAAAAGGGTTAAATTTTAGTGTATTTATGTTTTTTTAAAAAAACTTTTGCAACCAGCCCCCTAAGAGGGCACCCCTGAACCATCAGTGAAGTCCTTTGTAGTAGCACCAGCAACTTTTACCGTCGCCTACTGTCATTCCTACTACAGCCTGGTTCTCCTGCACCTGGCGCCGTGAAGATCTAGGATGCAATGCATAGCTGACTCCCAAATTGATGAAGTCTTCACGTTTTAAAACATTCATCAGTTGCACACCAAAGTCATGTTGTTGGCCCATTGAAAGCACTGGCGAATGGCATTCAGGAACATACCCAGTTGTTTCACCAGCTAATCCCAATCGACGAACAACATACCCGCAAGGGCGGTCGATGAACACACCAACTCGTACATCCTCACAAGAAGTCCCTGTCACCGGAAGCACCTTGGAGCGTCAAAATTCAAGTGGATGTCCTAACATCATCATCGTAGATCCATGAAGCCTCTTCCAAACGTTAGCTTTATCGTAGAGGACGAAGTAGATGCAGTTGTTGATGTCATGGGTGTCACCCACGCAGTGCAGAACACAGAGGATTCGTGCACAAAGAAAAACCCGTCGATGAAAAACCCCCAGCAGAAGACACAGACAAGCACCACACACACAACGACCAACATCTGAGCTTGCTCATCACCGACTTTGGACTGCACCATAAGATCTCGGCAGGAGACAAACTAATCCTAGTGATTTATTCACTAGGGGATAATCTAGCCCTAACATATCTAGATCTAGCCTAGTAGGGGATATATAAAACCTCCATCGGATCCCTAGCACCCCCTGCTCACCAGCAACACAGAGTAACCGGAGGCAATCGAGAGCCGACGAATCTGACGACGGGATGTTGGTCTCCTGAAAGTTATCCTCTCCGTGCTAGGAAGAGTCAGGAAGCTACTCAACGCATCACAGAGTGGCTCAACTAGCTAGTAGCTAAGCTTGTGGAACGAAGGAGGGAGGTAGACAATTATAAACTGAACTCTGCATTTCAATTCAATCTGCCCTCTCCAACTACCTTCTTGTTCTTCCCCTTCTCCATGTTCCCCCTTCGCATGCCAATTGTTCCTCACATGAAGCTCCTGCACAACCTACACCACCCCATCAGATCCGCAATGGGAAACCAGCCATGTCAACCTAGCTAATATGAGCGGAGCCATGGCTGGAAAGCACTAGATGACATTGTGTGACCCTCTCCTAGCTTACCAATGAATCAAGAGAGTATCGGTGGGTAACAGCCAAGACATGTCCTTCTGGCAGGACCCATGGTTCACTGAGGGCTTGTTTGGATGTAGTCATATTCAGTTCAATCCTTATGTGTTGAAGTGGATTGAGGTGGAACTTAAAATTAATTTCACCCCAATCCACTCCGACATACATGGATTGAGGTGGATAGAAGTGCTTCCAAACAAGGTCTGATGGACCTCTGGCAAGGTTGCTACTACGATCCACATCCACTTCCATGGTCTTGCGACGTCAAGGCGAGCGTGCACACCCTCCTACAACACCGCCACACTTCCCAGGCAGCGGTGGAGCTTCAGCACCTAAAAGATCTCCAAAATGTCTCCCTCCATGACTCACTGGATCTCAGAGAGAGCTTCTTCCAAGACGACGATCGTCGCCTTAGGTCCGGAATCATATATCGAGACTCATGTGCGGTGACCACATTCACCTCCTTGGCTCCTTCAAATTCTTTTGGCGCAAGGTAGAGTTTTTCGCCTAACTCCTCACACAAGATTGTATACAATGCCGCTCCTTTTTCTCACGCAAAAATATTATGGATGATGCAAACTATGCCATGTGTGGTGATGCGGTGGAAACTGCAGTTGTGGTTGTCTCAGACGCCACCTAGGATCCACAAGGACGTTGCTCACCCCTTCATCTTCTTGTGTTGCTGGGAGATTTGGAAGCACTAAAACGATGTAATATTCAAAGGCCTACCACCGAGCGTTGATCGTTTGACGGCGGCTTGCCGACAGTTGACATGCTCCTGGAAATGCAGGATTCCAAGGCAAAGTGCGACGACAGCCTTGAATTGGTGTAACACCCTGGACATGTAATTCCTCCCCCCTATCTTTGATCTAAGATCATCTTGTATACCATTTGTATATTTTGGAGGGCCATGTAACTTTCACCCACCAACTTGCCGGAATTGTATGAAAATGAATCAGGTGGAGATAGATTTGATCCCTAAGTTATCACCCCTTCAATTGGATAGGGGATATTTGGAGTACGGATAGTGTTTTTGCGAATACGCCATGTCGGATAATGCAGAGAATAATAATAATAATAATAATAGTAATAATAATAATAATAATAATAAATTTATAAAAAAATATGGTATTTATATAACCTTTTTTTTAGACCTGGACTTGTTAGCAGCAGGCCACTCATGAAGGTCCACGTGCGTGAAAACCTTACTGAGTGAACTGGTTGGAACTGGGAGTGCTGGCTGGGTGGATGTGGATCACAGCCAGCCAGCCTCGCCTCGGGATGCCTGGGATACGATACCGGTGGTTGTTTTGTCCGCACATACATCCACCCAGCCAATGCAATGCAATGCAACTATGGCAGGCGGTTGTGTGGTTACTTTATTTTTGAAAATGATGGTCAAAACCCCTCCCCTGTGGCCTGTGGCCGTCGCAGAGGCCGTACGTACGTAGCAGGCAGGCGAGGCGAGCGAAAAAGCACAAGGCAACGCAATTGCAGGTTGTTCCAATCTGCTGCTTGCTATGCTTCGCTACCTTTCCAACGATCGGATTTCTCTGTCTCTATACGGCGGAGCCTCTTCTCCATCTCTCCGTATACTAGTACTATACTAGTATACGAAACGCAACACAATTCAAATTCGATCCTAGTATCATCATCAGTCACTACTTAATTACGTACGTAGGCTGCATGCAGGCAGGTTATTAGATTGATTAAAAGGTGCATCATGCAGTTTACATGATTTTTTAGAGTTAACTAGCTACTTCCAGTAATACAAAAGGAAAAACAACGGGAAACCAAAACAAAAACACTAGCAAACGACGGAGAAAAAGAAGCCAGCGGCATCAGAGGTCTTCTTTTCGCTCCTCTCTCTCCCTCCCCAAAACCCTCTCCTCTATTCTGCTCTCCAAACCATTCCCCTCCCTCACGCTCCCACTTTTTTCCTCCTCTTCCATCCAACACCCGCCGTCTCCTTCCTCCTCCTCTTGGCACACCGGACACTCCCTCTAAGTTCGATCGTCACCGGCCAGTACGGTGCACATCGAACCAATGACAACACGATGATGCCGATGAGCGACACAGTGGACACGGGCTGAAGCGCGCGCACGCGCGACCGGCAGGGTGGATCTGGACTGGATGCTGGCTATCTCCGCCACCTGCTTCCCCGTGGAGCACTGGAACACCGACGACATCCCTTGGTCATTCAGCCAGCTGGGCCTATGATGGAAATTGACCATGAATGCCTCCTCCATGGGGACTTCTCGTCTGTTCGTGTCGTCATCACTCGCGCTGATCCGGAAGGGATCCCACCTCACATCACTGTGGGAAACAAAGAAGGCCTGGTGGCTACCTTCCGGATCCGGGTCTTACACACCATGTGCAAGGAGGAGATGACTGACGACGATGGCAGGTACCGCCATTTCTTTCCAAGCAACAGACGGGGTGACGGTGCCCCGGCCCCTCCTGCGCCTGGCCCCAATGTACTCCGCGGCGTTCCTGTTCCACCGAGGAATCCTCCCCCTCAGGCGGCCCCCGGGGGCCAACCCTCCGGCCTCCAGCATTTCCTACAGCGCCCCCTCAATGAGTCAGTCTGATAATTATGTTTACCACTCCTTTCTGCCGCTAAGTCTTGATGCCTTTTTCTCTAAACCTGCACAGGGTTTGGTTGGCGGCCTTCTTACGGCCTGGTCCTCTAATTCATTTGACTTGATTAGTTCTAGCGCTTCTGATTTCTCTATCACCACGGTTCTTCAATCCACGACTAATTGCGACCGTTTTGCCATTACTAATGTCTACGGCCCCTCGGACCACTCCCTCACTGACCTTTTTCTGACCGACCTGGACAACGTCGCCAGCTCTATTAGTGACCCATGGATTATCATTGGTGACTTCAACTTAACGCGCTCCCCTGCTGATAAGAACATTACCAATTTCGATCCCTCTCTGGCCGCGCGTTTTAATCAAGCAATTGACGCTTTACAGCTAATTGATCTCCCTCTCCGCGATCGTCTGTACACTTGGACCAACAAACGTGCGTCTCCGATGCTTGCTAGACTTGATCAAGCTTTCATTTGCATGAGCTTTGGCGAGCGTTTCCCAGCCACCTTCCTCACTTCTGGCCCTCGTCCCACTTCTGACCATTCACCGATTCTTGCCACCATTCAAACCAACATTCCAAAACCAAGTGTGTTCAGGTTTGAGCGCTCTTGGCTACTATCCCCCTCCTTCCTCCCCATGGCCGCTGCTGCCTGGCAGTCTATCTCCCCCTACAAGATATAGCTGATACTCTAGTTGCACAGATCAAGGTGACCAGACAAGCTTCAAAGGTTTGGTTGCGTAAGCAGCGCTCCGCACCACATATTTATCATAATTGCTACTTCATAATCCGTCTACTTGATTACTTGGAAGAATTTAGATTCTTGTCCCCAGGTGAACGTTGCCTCCGGGATCAGTGTGCTGATCGGCTGCAGCTCTTTCTCCGCCAACGAGCAGCGCACTAGAAACAGAAAGCCAAACACAGGGCTCTTTGCAAGGGTGATGCAAACACAAAATATTTCCATGCAAGAGCCTCAGCAAGAAGACGCAAGAACCAGACAGCAGTTCTCTCAGTTGATGGAAACACGTTGATTACACATCAGGACAAAGCTGATGCCATGACAACCTACTATACTCAGATTCTTGGGTCCTTGGATGACACTACTTGGAATTTTCAGCTAGCGGATCTGTACAGGGACGACCTAGCTGTTCCTCTTTACCAACTCGTCTCCCCCCTTTTACTGAAAATGAAGCTCTGCACGCAGTCAAGCACATGAACGTAAACAGCGTGCCAGGCCCGGATAGCTTTGGTCTTGCTTGGTACCTAGCAGCATGGAATTTTGTCAAAGAGGATATCATGGCCTTCTTGCAAAGTTTCTATGACACTAATGTTGACCTTGACAGGATTAATTGTGCTCACATTGTTCTGCTGCCCAAGTGTCCTGTACCAGCGACTCCAAAAGACTTCAGGACTGTCTCTCTACAGAACTATCCAGTCAAGATCATTACCAAGATCCTAACCTCAAGACTACAGCAGCATATCCAGCAACTTATTGATGTTGATCAAACCGAATTTATCAAGGGTAGATCCATCTCAGAGAACTTCGTATATGCAACCGAGCTAGTTTAGCTTTGCCATAAGAGGAAAGTCCCCACTGTCGTGCTCAAGTTAGACTTCGCCAAGGCTTTTGATTCAGTAAGTAAGTTGGGACAGTGTACTTTGGATTCTTTTTGCTCGTGGTTTTCTTGCTCTCTGGATCTCTTGGATGCAAATGCTCTTCAGTTCCTCTCAATTAGCGGTTAAGGTTAATGGTTGTCTTGACAAATGGATCAAATGCAAGCGTGGCCTCAGACAAGGGGATGCCTTATCCCCTTATGTGTTCTTGTTGGTGGCTGACGTGCTTCAACGGCTCATCAAAGAGGATGGCAGCATTCGTCACCCCATTCTAGAAAGTGCCTGCCCTGTCCTCCAGTATGCGGATGACACTCTCGTATTAGTAAGAGGGGAGATTCCAGATATCCGTCGCCTGAAAATCCCGCTAAAAGACTTTGCGGCTGCAACCGGTCTGAAGATCAATTTTGGGAAAAGTACTATGGTTCCTATGCACATTGCTACCGATAGAATAACCAGGATGGTGAACCTCCTTCAGTGTCAGTTAGCATCCTTCCCTCAAGTTTATTTGGGCCTACCTCTGTCCAATTTTAAGTTGAACCTCTCAGCTTTTACTCCCCTAATTCACAAAGTGGACAAAAGGCTAGCTGGTTGGCAAGGGGCCTTGCTAAACCACCAAAGCAGGTTGGTTCTAGTTAACTCGGTGTTGGATGGATTGGTCACATACACTATGCAGTCTCTTCCAATCCCTCCTGGCATCATCTCTGCTATCGACAGTCGCCGACGAGCGTTCCTCTGGTCAGGGAAAGATAAAACAAATGGTGCTAAATGCCTGGTCAATTGGGACGACTGCCAGAAGCCTAAATCCGAGGGGGGCTGGGTATCAAAGACCTTGCTGCCCAGAATGCTTGCTTGCTTCTTAAATTGATTCACCGACTACACCACCCCACAAATTCGGCTTGGGCCTCTTGGATTAGGGAGCAAGCGGATATTGGCTCTCTCAGCCTGACTCTTTCTGGGTATCACTAGTCCTCCATCCGTGAGTTGCTACCGGCTTATCGTGCAATCACAAAGGTGGAAGTTGGCAATGGCCTTACTACTTCGTTCTGGTGGGATAGTTGGCTCATTCAACAGCCGCTGGCAACGGAGTTTAGATGCCTATTCACCCATTACACCCAGCCGGACATTTTGGTTGCTGAAGCTCTCTCCTCTGGCATTGCAAACCTCTTGGTCCATCGGCTGTCACCCGAAGCTTCAAGCCAGCTGGAAACTCTGTATGATCTCCTGCTTAGTGTCACCTTGTCCTCAGAGGCGGATGTTCGAAGGACCAGATTTGTAGATGCATCAAATAACCTTCGAGCTGCTGTTCACCGTGCCTCCAACTCTAGTCGACAGTCAAGCCCGGCTGCTTCCTTTGTCTGGAAAAATAAAGCTCCACCACGGGTAAGGTTCTTTGGATAGTTACTGATCTCCAACCGGATCCAGTGCAGGCACAACCTTCATCGCAAAAACATCTTGCCAAATGATTCCTGTGAGTTGTGCCACCTTCACCCTGAAACTACGGAGCACCTGTTCTTCCACTGTCCAACCGCAGCTCAGTTCTGGTCCCGATTGGGCTGGCCAGCCTCCTCTCTCCCAACACAAATTGTTCAATTGTGGCAGATTAGTAGAGCTGATCATATTCCAGGCAAACACTTCGCCATGATGATCCTCTTGTGCTGTTGGCAAATTTGGAACCATCGACACGACGTCGTGTTCAGGCATCAGCCGCCGTCTCTTCAGCGCCTCATTCACTCTTGCAAGGAAGCATGTCGCTTATGGAGCTGCCATCTACGTCCCTATGATCGCATCTATGCATATGTCTGGTGTAATCTTTTTACTATAAATTAGCCTAATTTATGTAAACTCTATTAAATTTAGGTGCCTTGCACCCTCCGTTACACCGGCTTACCGGAATTAATGAAAAATTATTCAGATGGGGCTCTCCCCCCTCCTGTGAAGCTTTAAAAAAATATTTCTTGCTAAGCTTGCTAGGTAAGAGCACCTAGCTAGGCAAAGGGACAGAAATAAATATCAGTCCCCGGTTAGTAAAACTATGGGTCCGGTTGGATACACATGGCCAATTAGTAGTTGGGACAAAAAAATTAGTCTCTGTGGTTGGCTAGCTAGTTCGCTAACAAAACTAATCGAACTGACAACTGATTGGAGACTTGGCAAAAAAATTAGCTCACCTATTAGCCCTCATGTTTGGATGCACTAGAGCTAATTTTGGCTAATTTTTACCAAGCTAGCATCTTGTATCAAACAGACCCTGTAGGTTATTAAACCACGATACCGGCCATTAGGACCGACGATGTACTAATTTTCAAATTCAGGAGAGGTTCCATTACAAATTAAAAGACAGTTTCCAATTTGAAAGACGGTCAGATGTGGATTGGAAGCTCTGAAGAATATCAAGGACAATGCCCCTTGCTCTTCCCACTTAAACAAGAAAAAAAACGATTTTTATTCATTTGCTCTAACCAGCTTAGATTCTTAGATGTATCCTACTCGCAATGATGAACCTGACCAGCAGTGCGGAACCCCTCGTTTGGGAAGGCCTGAAGGATTTCACGCAACGATATCAGGCAGTGCCGTTGCTCACTTATTTTGTTCTAACCAGCTGAGCTAAATCTATGATGAGATGCCCCTTTCTCTTCCCATTTGCCCACTTATAAACAAGTGAAAAATCTTCCCACTTATAAGTGAAAAAAAAGATAAAAAAAGATTTCAGGCCTTTGCTCTAACCCTGCTATTCTGTCCGACCGGAGTCCATCAATCTAAGGAGAGAGATAATTACTCACTTTTGTCTTCGAAGCAACCATAGACGTCGGAAAATAGCATGTTCCATGTATCCCTGAACTCTCTAGCCTCGGCTTCGTTATCATCAGCCTCGGCGAGATAGCAGTCGTCGTCTTCCGCTTCTGCTGCCAGCGCCGCCTTTTCCATCGATTGAATCTTCGCCCGTGCCGCCTTTCCGCCGCGTGAAGCATCGCTTCCGCCTCCAAACGCGTCATCCTATCCTCTTTCGGCCAAGGAGTAGGCCCAACGTTGGCGGCGACGACCGCTTGGGGAGGGCGTCTTGATCGCCATCGCCGACACCGATCAAATTTCTCGCCCTGCGTATCGATCGAATTCTTCGCCGGCGCTGACCTCTCTCGCGGGCGTAGGCAATTAGGTCGGGTGGCTCCTGGGCCTTACATCCACCGGCTAGCAGGCCTAGGCCCAACTCAATGCTCCGAACGATATGGCAGCGTTGGCACCTACAAGGCCCGGAGTAGACGCATGTTGTGGAGGGTCGTGGGCCGCACGACGGTGCCAACTCGTAAGCCCATCGCCCACCAATTTCTTGCCTGCTTTTGGAAGAACAATAGGCAGGCCCACCAAGAGTTTGACGATGATAAAGCCAACCAAGGCTGACAGGCAGGCTAAGGTGCTACGCCCCACTTGGAACGCCAAAAAAGTTTAATAGGTAATCAAATTTATCTCAAATTATAAGGCATTTAACTTTTTCGACCTTAAGTTTGACCGCTCATCTTATTAAAAAAGTACAAAAATATTTAAATTTAAATTATTCATGAAAAATTATTAATAAAGGAAGCCATGTCAAAAGAAAACAATATTTCAAATAAATTTTTGAATAAGAAATTTGATGTCAGAGAGTTAAACGTCCTATAATCTTGAATGGAGGGAGTATTAATATATAATTTCACAGTCATCTTCATTTTAATCATGAGGGTGTTGCTCTTGGTGAGATATGCGTTTTTCATGTGCCCACTTCATCGCATTTGCACATAACTTCACTAAAGGTGTCTTCTACTGCGTTCATAGAGCGTAATCCTAATCCAGTGCACATGTGGATTATATTGTACTTGTAGAAAGGGCGCGCACCTGCGCAATATTCTGGAAAAGATAAACAAACATAATAAGATAGTACAATATTAAAAATCTTTATACAATGGTTCCCATTTAGTATAGCATTTGTCGCAGTACAGTGGATGGACGGACATGCATAATAAGTAATTGTATACCTTAAGTTTTGGTACAATAAATCTTCAGATTTATATACAGATTAGACACACAGTCATATATAGTGGCGATGTCTATAGTTAGGATACATTGATACATACACACCAATAGGATGTATATTTTCGTATGTGCTGCCTTGAGAGTGTAACATAAGAAAAGGTAAAGACCAGTTCCTTGAATGAGAAAGTGAATCTTCTCATGTAAAAAGGCATACTCCTGGCATCATGAGCAGGGACGGAGCCAGTATAGAAGTACTGCTGTCAGGTGACAGCATTCGGCCCGGCCCATGTATACTCCTCTATACTGGATCCATTGACAGCAGCCCAAAGTCATTGTCGTCAGTTAAAATTTTTTTGCTGACATCAGTCACCCAAAATCCTGGCTCCGCCTGATCATGAGCACCTTGATGATTGACTACATGTAAGCATGGTTTTAACATCTATACATTCTTCAATCTGATGGCATGTTTCTGTTAGCATTAAAGGTGCCGAGTTCAACTCATATGAGCTATTCTGCATAAAGGACATAAACGGATGAATCCATGAGCCTGTGAACGTAGGTTTGCATGACAACATGCAATAGTTTCGAATCTGTGCTAAGCACAAAGGAAAAAAGTATTTGGATACACAAACAACTAAAATATAGAAATGATAATAGACCAAAGAGGCCTACTGAAACATCTAAAGAGAAAACATAGGCAAGGAGGACTATGGTGTGCAATAGACATTCAGAGGACCTTTTAATTACGATGAGTCTGTCATGTGGGGCCAAGCGTATACCCGTCAGCGGCGAGTCCGTGACATCAGGAGGGCCGCTACGCGGGCCGCTGCGCGCGCACACAACAACCTCGAGGGTGGTTCGACGGCCTCGAGGGTGGACAGCCTCGACGGCCT
>CM041638.1:19061978-19091028 GCA_023333625.1 Bothriochloa decipiens
CTCATTCCTAGCAGCCGTCCGAGGGTTTTTGCAGCTAAAGGAGACCCTTTCAACTTTGGGAGAATTTGTTCACCAATCCGTTCTAACTCAGGACAGCTATCAGATCCAAATACACATTGTTTGAAGAAATTCTGAAAGACTTTGTCCTTGAGACCTTCTAATGGAAAGGGATAGGTTGTCCACACTATGTCAGCAACCTTTTGAGACCTAGTTGTGACTAGTGTCATGCTTCCCTCAGGTACATCTTTAATTGGTGCATAGAAGTCCTTCTAGAGCTCCCCATTTTGAGCCCACATGTCATCGAGAACAATTAAGAATTTTGAAGGTACCTGCGAGATCAGTCTTCAGAGAGTTTAAATTATCCTTGGTCGGTGCTTTCCCAGAAAATTGTTCTATGGCCTCTTTTGTTAACTTCTTGACATTCAAGTCATCGGAGACACAAATCCAAGCTATCGCATCAAAGTTTTTTTGTTCACTTGTGGATGGCTGCAGATATTTTGGGCCAAAGTTGTTTTTACAACACCTTCAATACTGGAACATTTGTTATTGTTGCCCTTCTTTTCCGCTTGGATCTGGAAGAACCCCTTCTATTATTTTCAGGTACACCAAGCAGTCTAATCAGCTTCCTCATTTCATCATCACGACCAAATAAGTTTTGCAACTCAGATCCAGTACCCTCAAGCAGGTTCAGTACATCATCTTCTTTAAGTTCTTGATTTTCTGCTCCATTCAAATAGGATCGCAAGGATGCAAGCGATTGAAAAAAGTGACACACTCATTGAAGCTAGTTATGGTCTCAATGACTGCTGTTATGCTGCTTATGATCATATTGGCTTGACTCTGAAGATCTTTGCAGCCCTCTGTGATGGACAAACAGTAGATTTACTGAACATTAGAAAGGCATATATTATGGTCACATATTAATGTAATTAAATGTATAGCCTTGATAAGCTAGTTCATGCAGCAAATATTTTCTTCACATACTAGTATTTCCTAGAAACGGAGCAACCATCGTTGAATCGTAGTTCAAATTTGATACTTCCTCAACGAGTTAGTATGGGATGATTAATGAGAATTACAGTAGAGAGATTGATTCACAAGATGTTCATATCATTTCATGGGAAATGATGGAACAACTGTGAATGGTAAAATATAGTGGGAATGAAAGTGCAGCTTATGCTTTACTAATATGCATAATACACAGGGTACATGGTGATGTCTTGTTGGATTACCTTATTATTATTGCTGGATATAAATCAGTTGCTGTTGTCCTTCCTATCTTTTTGCTATCATCAATCATGTGCACATTCCAAAACAGATAGAGATGATCGTTTATATGGGGACCTGACAGATCTGGTAGACAAAAACCATTTACAATGTCATTTCGGTTATAAAAAAAGTCAGACAGCTTGCAAATGCGAATTAAAAGGCCGAACTAATGAGAGTCCTCAGCTTACTGCTTATTACAGGATGCATTCCAAGGTGGATCTTGAGAGCAGATTAGTTGGCCTCGATTGTACTACAGCAATTGAAGGAATGTTGACAGCTATCTGAGGATATTTGGTTCCGGCCTTCCTTCCAAGACGGAACAAGACGGGGCTAGGCGATCCCGATCCCAGATTTTGCCCACATCCTCCAACCTCAATCGACCGGACGGGCTCGCCGCTCGGCCCACTTGGATGCCGTCACTCACTAGTGTGCTGCGCAGTAGCAGGGGAGAGAGAGGGCATGTTACTTGTTACACCTGGGACTGGGAGTGACAGAGGAGAGGGAAGGAGTCAGGAGTGGAGTGCGAAGGGCGTTTACCAAGGCGCGATGGCGGCGGAGACTGAGCAGGTTGGCTGCCAGAACTGGAGAAGATGGAGTCGGCGGCGGCGTTGTTCGGTGGGCGTGCAGGTCCAGGTTTCGACCGTTGGATGAGATCGGCGAGCGGCGAGCGGCGAGCGGCGGCGGAGGTGCCGCAAGGCGTCACATAGCTCGTGGTGAGTGGTGACGAATGGCGGTGGAGTTGGCGGTGAAGCTCGGTGACGGCTGAGCTCCGGCGAGCTGGGCGAGCGGCGGGGGCTCGGCCGGCGACGCAGTGAATGCAGGTGAAATGAATGGCAGTAAATTCAGTCTAGCATGGGAAGGTTGGGAGTGAGAAGACCTGAAGAAATTCAAATAGAAAAAAAAAACTAGAAGAAAAGTTTTTCAGATAAAAGAAGACCTTTGGTGGCAGTAGCGACGCACTTGCCTCGCAGTTTCGTAGCAGCGTGTTGAAGAGAGACAAAAGCAAGCAGCAGGTGAGAAAATTTATATATTTAATTATTTATATTAAGAACAAAAATGTTTACAAATAAACAGTTCTATATTTTGCGAGAACATTGTTTCATCCATCTTGAGGGAAAAAATGTTCCAAGTTTGGAAAACAAACGTGTTTGGTAGAAAAATGTTCTAGGTCGAGAAGGACACAACAACAAAGTCAATGCTTTTACTAGAGAGAAGTTATATATGTTCCATGGTATTAGAGAGAAAAATCTAGGACAAAAGAGAGATGTTCAGCTTCACCACAAAATTGTTCGTTTAGTAAACAAAAATTATAATTCTCAAGCATCATAGGGAATATGACCCCTATGCAAAATTCCTAGTTTTTTTAAAGAAAATAACATCATAAAAACTAATATTTCAAGAAAAAAAGGAAGAAAAAATAAAACAGGGCAAAGTGAAAATATTTCAAAACATGAAGAAAGTAACTAAAATATAAAACAATAAATTTAAGAAAAAAATTGAGTGTCAAGCAAGGGAAGGCTCCCCACGAGTTTGTATTTCATTAGCGCCTAACGGCTTGCACCATCTCTACAAGTACTCAGGTTTATGTAGTAGTTTTACATAGCCATGTGCCCATGCGATGATACGAAAATACTAAACATCAATCACCCGAGAGCTTTTTCTTCCTTAAATAGCATTTTGAATTATGTTCATAATGATAGAGATTAGTAATTTAGATATAAATATATTTATGGTTTATTTTGAATTATATTTTTAAGTATGATGGTTAGAGTCCATAAAATTAAAATTAAGTGCCAACTGTTTCTAGCTATTATGATAATTTTTATGATTTATCTTTTTTCTAGGGCATCACCTGATAATTATATTATAAGCCTCTAACTAGTAAGAGCAAGATAAAAATCAACTATGTCCATTTCTTTGAGAATGAAAATTAGTAGTGAGCTGGACATGGAAATAAATCGATGGAACTAATTAAGATATGAAAATATAAGCAGCAATTTATTTTATCTTATTATTGTAGATCATTGCTCAATAATCGACCATTACGTTGCACTGACATGACTCTTTCACTTTGCCATGGTTGCTGCTATATATCTGCTTTTCCTTCCCAACAACAATGCCTCACGAAATCACATGCTACTAAGCCTGGATGCTTGAGGATTCACCATATATGATTGTCACGGAAGAAGATATTCAGATTGGTCAGTATGTCCCATGCTTCAGCTACTAGTAGCCTAGTAGTACGTGATAATTACAAAGTTTCAACCACAAAGTGTATATATTCCAATTAAAATAGTATTACATTCGTTAATACGCTAAGGAAGCATTTACTCTAGTATACTATAGACAGAAGAAGAGAATTGTACAGAATGTGTTATGCCCTGAATGTGGCCAGCAGAACATCAGACTATGGGCGAAAAAGTACAGCATGATCCACCTCATTAGTTCATTGGCATTTCACGAGCCACAGCCACCACCACTTGTCAAGTGTGCTCCATTTATCGATGCAATCATCAACACAAGCTGCTGCAGTTATAGCACCGGACATTGTCCTGCCAACTCAAAATGAAACAATTTAGAAGCACAACGCATATCTCTACAACAACGAAGAATACAAAATTGTCCATGGTTGCATGAATCATGAATGCAAGGCCTTCTTACTTACCGTCAGTGGTCGGGGCAACGCCAGATGGAGGTGGTGAAGCAGATCTCTGAGCAGCCAGCAGCATTACCTACCGTGGTGCCGTGCACCTACAGAACCTGACCCGTCTGTCACTGACAGCATAGCATCTGCAACTCTCTTCCCTTCCATCCTTCTCCCTGCTGCTCTGCTGCATTAGATGGAACCATGCAGAGAAGAGGACGACCATTGGTTTTGCAGCAGCATGAAAGTGTTACAGATGAAAGCAAATGCAGGGGAAGTTGAAATGGCGGTTACCAGCGAGAGTTTCTTCAGAAGCTTTCTGTGATGTCTACTGCTCACTTGGATGTGGTGGCATTCAGAATTTCAGATCACGTCAATATTGCTAGAGAGTAGGCTTAGAGTCATGCTAGTGTACATTCTTGCAGAAGCTTAAAAGAGATTGGTATGCAGTCTGACAGAGAAATGCCATGCTCGCTCTGCCAGACAAAGAATCTCTCCTTCCTGTTTTATTATTACAAAAAGAGACATGTAGGAGTACTGCACAAGCATGCCATATTCAGGATAATTTCAGCTTCTGGAGCAAGATAAACATTTGTAGCTGTTGGCAGCATGCATTTTGAAAAGAAAGCATAGTGGCACCGACAACAGCGAACATATACTCCATGCACAGACAGCAGCAGCCACGTGTGGGAGCTACGAAGTTCAAAATGACAGACCAAATTTCTTGTTGTAATCACCAAGAAATAAAGGAAGTCTGGAAGAGTTGGAGTCACGAAACAGAGCAATATTTTCTCGTTTATTCAATCAACAAATATATAAGGAGAACAACCTAGGTCCTCGATTCACTAATGACGTTACGTGTGCCATCCCACGCGGACAAGGCATATATAGCGCAGGCATGCCCACCATTTTCCCACACATGCATCTTCAAGTTAGCGCCATGCTTCACGGACACTGCAGCCATGATGCGAACCCAGCGCATCACATGGCCAGCGTACTGACAAATCCATGGCTTTGCCTGCCTGTCCCCGGAGGCTACAAAGCCGTCATTTCACCTATCATCAAGTAGAGGAAATCGGTCAGCAAAAGGACCACAGCCCAAAACTGAAAATGAAAATGGAACTGCAAGCGGTAGCCATAACCAGATCTAACACACGATAACAGGATGCATATGCATACAGAGGTTTAATCCTTAAGCGTCCTATTACTTACCTTTTGGATCATAGTTTATACCACAACAAGTGACATACCTTCTATCAATAATATACTGGCCTCCGCAGCGGCTGCTGTATTTCCTTCAACTTTGGGCAGTCTCGAATTAGCACTTTTGGTATGTGTGCAATCGCTTCTGGTCCACCAATTGATACAAGTTCTTCACAGTACTTAAAAGTTAAATGCTGCAGTGATTTGAGATTACTGCTCCACAGGTCGCGTGGAACGTACTCTATGTGATTGCATGTGTTCATCTCCAGTGATTCGAGGGATGTGAGGTTCTCCAGGCACCTCACAGGAAAATAACCACAATACCCTAAGTAGAGCTTTTGGAGAGATGATGGAAACATTATTCCATTTTCCCATTTGAGACGTGGACAGGACCAAATGTACAAGCTCTTCAGAATAGGCCAACCCACATTAAGAGTCTCTAGTTCTCTGCATCGTATCATGGTTAGTTCAGTGAGCAGTGGGATCTTTTCTCTATTGAATGTCAGAGATGCCAGATGGTAGTCTGATAAACTAATGGTGGTTAGGGAACGGCAATCAATATCATCTCCAAGATTCCCAGAATCTTCCAAAGAAAGCTTCTTTAGGGACGGGGCCAATAGACATTGTGAGTTGATCTTTGGACAGTTACTCACCTTCAGTTCTTCAAGGGAATGCAAATCCCCAAACCTTTCTACAGGTAAATATTCCAAACTTGTGCAGTCTTTAATCATCATTCTCTTGACGGCAGGCATATAAGCTGGCTGTAGGAACTGTTCAAGGCTTGATAACCTCGGGCAGCCTATAACCATTATCTCTTTTAATGATGAGAAAATGGTAGGGTCATCAGAACCATGACACCAGCTTGGAAGGTATTCACCTGGGTAATAAAAGAGGCGCACAAATTTGATATTGGTGGGAGGGTGTAATGCTTCAAATACTTCTATCTCGTTGTGCAGTGGAGGTACCGGCAACTGAAATATGTCTTTAGACCATGTCAGAGACCGACAAAAAATATCCTTCTTCGTAAGTTCCATTTCTGCTGCCTGATCCTTGCTTATTTCACAAAGATTACTTATAGACAAATCTCTAGTGATTAGAGTAAGTTTCTTTAGGAAACAACTTCCATCTCCATTCTCCATTGCAGCATCAATGTTAAGAGATTGCAATTCAAGCTTCTTTAGATTGATCAGATTACTAAAGCCTCTGGGTACTTTGTCAAGTATGCATTTTCTAGCACAGAATAGCTGCAGATTATACAAGCAACAAAAAACTGCAGGAAGGCGACTGAAATGGCAAGAACCCAAGATTTTAAGGCACCGAAGATTCTTCATGTTGCTAATACTATGTGGCAAGCCCCACAACTCAGAGATAGAGCCACAGAACATGACACGCATGCACAAAAGTTCAGTACACCATTTCTCCATCACTTCATAGCCAGCTTCACTGTTTAAAGACATATCACAAAGAATGGTACGCAACTTTGTTTGCTTGCAGAGACTCTCTAAGTCGGAACACTTAAGATATCTGCTTTTGAGCACCGATAGATGACGGACATTCTGAGGAATCCTTTCAAGATCTTTTTTCTCTTTTATTATGAAGCACTCGTCCTGCGAAACCAGTTGTGCCATGTCATGCATCAGATCATGTATTACATATTTCCCACGGAGTTCCTGGAAAAATGACAGATATGCAAGTTCTTCAAAGTACTCGCAGCCAGTTTGCTGAAGTGAAGTGTTACACTGAGGTTCCACAAAGCCTTCTGCCACCCAGATTCTGGCTAAATCTTCCTTTACAAAATTGTAATCTTTTGGGTACACAGCACAGAATGAGAAGCATCTCTTCAAATGAAATGGTAAATACATGTAGCTCAACCGAAGAGCTGGCAAAATCTCAGTCTCCTCTTGTCTAAGTTTCCACAACTCACTATAAAGAACCATATTCCGATGTGCTGGGTCAAGGCTTCTTCCTAGCAGCCGTCCAATGGTTTTTGCAGCTAATGGAGAGCCTTTCAACTTTGGGAGTATTTGCTCTCCAATCTGCTCCAATTCAGGATTATTGTTGGAGCTACCAGATCCAAACACACATAGTTTGAAGAAATTCTGAAAGACATCATCCTTCAACCCCTCTAATAGAAAAGGATCCGCCGTTCGCACTATATCAGCAACCTTTTGAGACCTAGTTGTGACAAGCATCATGCTTCCCTTATGTACATGTTTAAAAGGTGCATAGAACGTCTTCCAGAGCTCCCCGTTTTCAGCCCGCATGTCATCAAGAACAATTAAGAATCTTCTCTTGTTGAGGCTATTTGCAAGATCATTCTGAAGAGAGTTCAAATTATCTGTAGTTGATGCTTTCCTATAAAATTGTTCTATGGTCTCTTTAGTTAACCTCTTGACATCGAAGTCATCTGAGACACAAATCCAAACTATAACATCAAAGTGTTTTTTCACTTATAGATGGCTGCAGATATTCTGGGCCAAAGTAGTTTTTCCAACACCTCCAATACCAACAATGGCCAAAACTGGAACACTTGTTATTCTTGCTTCATTATTGTCAAGGGCAGCAGACACCTGGTTGCTTGCTGATGAACAGGTTCCACTTCTTTTTCTTTTGGGTCTGGAAGGACCCCCTCTATTATTGGAAGGTACCCCAAGGAGTCTAATTAGCTCCTTTATTTCATCGTCGCGACCAAATATCTTTGCCTCAGTGGGGAAAGAAGTGGTCTCGGGTCTGACTGATTTGTCAAACCGTAGAGTTGCTTGGTCTAAGCCCATTCTCTTGAGCAGCTTACATTGATTATCTAGCCTCTCCATGATGTGAGTCAATTTTTCAAAGTTACTTTGAATGACATCGTGAAAGAATTTACTTCCTGGCCCTACTTTGGTCGCACTGCCCTCAATTTTCACCTTCTGCTCGTAGCATTGGAAATCCTCCAGAAGGTCTTCTGCATCATACATGGAAGCCTTAAGTTCTGGAAGGAGCTTTGCTACGCACTTCTCATGGCTTCTCCACTCTGCTCGATCAATAAAGTTGTACATTACAGGTGATCAATAAAGATGTTCATATAGTTTAATGGGAAACAATGGAACTACTGTGAAGGAACAAATCAAATTAGTGGATGCGAAAACGCAGCTTATGTTTTAACTTGTTGTTTTATGTTATATAACAGAAAGATCAGAGTGATGTTAAAACTGAAACATGCATAAAACACCAGATACTTGGTGATGACTTGTTGGATTACCTTTTTTTATCATCGGATATAATTGATATATCTCCCGCCCTTCCTGTCTTTTGCCATTACCAATCGTGTGCACATTCCAAAGCAGAGATGATCGTTTAAATTAGGGGCTGATCTAGTGAATAAAGATAAGTAATCATTCACCTGTCATTTTGTTAGTTCAAAAAAAATCATATTGCTAAGGAATACGAAAGGAAGGTTAAAATGTGGAACTTATAGTCATCAGCTTACAGGAAGGTTGAAAAGCAGATTGGCTGGCCTTGATTATATTGAAGCACTCTTCAGGCTGAGAAACAGCTATCTGATCGATGTAAAAACCGACGCATCTGCTCTTCACAAATACAAATACAAGGAGAAAGTAGAAGAAGACAGAATGCTGACGTTTCTCTCGAGGTTGAGGCCGTGTTGCTGCAGGCCGGCTGTAAGTTTGTATGTGAAGGCTGCTGCGCTGCCGCCCGTGATGCTACCAATGCCAGCTCAGACATTGTGCCGCTGGGATATGTATATAAACAGCGGCTTGCCAATCCAATTGGTCCATATATAAATGAGAAAATTTCCAATAGGTCGAGCACCAAAGGTCTAAGCTGGCATTGGTAGCATCGGAGGCCAGATAGCCCTCCTGTTTGGATGATCTCTAATTTTTAGTTAGTAGCAATTAGCGCTTACATAAACGGACCCTATGTATCAACTTAACTACATAGTACATCACTTGAAATTAGGTTGCAGCAGGGCGGTTTTACCTGACCTCACATGCCGCCGGGCGGGGAGATGGACTGAGACGCCAGGCCGCAGTGCAAGAGCAAGAGGAGCCTCGGCGAGCCGTCGCCGCATCTGCATGCGAGGAAAGCGAAAATGGAACCGAATCCTCTACCTGCGACTGCAATGCAGTGCCGCCCAGAGCTGGAGGCGAAGGAAGGCACAGCGGCATCGACCGAATCAGTGCCGCAATGCCGCCGTCCACCCATGACGCCGATGAGGCCCCCTCGCCAGCACGGTCTCTCGCATCTTCTCTGGGTACCCGTTCCTCGCCGCAGCTTGAGCACCCCGGCCCTATCCTCCACAGCGGCCCCGCCAGGGCGCCACCGTGGACGCCTGCTTCTTCCCCTTCCCCCGCCGCTCGTGCCATACGCGAACCGCGGCGAGTGGGGCGGACGGCGGCGCTCAGGAGAGCGAGACAACTCAGGGGTCCCACAACTCAGCGTGGGTTCTCAGTTTTGTTTCGTGGCGGGCTGCAATCTCAGTTTTGCATACCATAGCCCATCGAAACGAGAAGCCTAATCAATTCCCGGCCCAACTAAATAAAAAATATTGTGGGCCACGAATTTGTGGTGGGCTGCGTATCAGAATTGAGAACCCAAAGACCTCCCTCAAAAAAAAAAATCAGAACCCAACAAAAATGTGCATGTTTGACAAAGTTGATACCAATCGTAATTTAAAAAAAAGGTTGATACCAATCGTGACAGAATTTGTCTGTGGGGGCTAAAATCTGATTCAGGGTTTTTTTTCCCCGAACAAAAGCTGCTTCGGTTGACAGAGTCGTTGACAGGGGCACAAGGCTAGATAAAAAGCTGATTCAGTTATTCGTCTGAAATGCGGTATGGCTTCGTCAATCCTTGCAACTACTTTGCCGACATTGGGGCGTGCATCTTGAATTCCTGGATCTTCAGTATTTCTGCCGGGTCTTAACTAATTTTTTTTTCGCGACCGGGTCTTTTACCCTTTTTTATTAAGAGGAATAGGCTAAAAGAGAGGCCAAGTCACAGAACAGCCCAAGAGACTAAAAAAATAAAAAAGAGACAAACTAAACAGCAAGAAAAGAAGGGGGAGAGGACAACCCTGCCACACACACCAACTAACTATGCCTACGAGAATACATCTACGCAAAGGATGCCAAACTGGTGGATAACTTCCCAAGCGACCAGGTAGCCGCTGCGGGGTATGACAACCGCCAACGATCAGGTAGCCGCTGCAAAGGTAGGGCGCCAACGACCAGTAGCCGTTACGCAGAAGAGAGCCACATCCGCCAACGACCAGGTAGGCATTGCGGGTAAACGACGACGACGACACCAAGCAGTTGACAACCATTACGAAGATTAGCACGAGGCATACACAGGCACAGTCAAAAAGCAGCACCGACGACAGCGACAAGAGGGAGGCGCTGGAGAGGATCAGGCGACCCTAGCATGCCGAGACAGACAAAGCTACGGCGGCACCTTCAAGAAGGGACATGACGCAGGCCGCGTCACTGCCGCCGGCCCGAGCACACCGAGCAAGGTTTTCACCCCGCTATTAGACATCCAATAGGGCAGGCCACCCAACGACTCAGATCCCTAGCACCAGACCAAGCCGCCGACTGCCAAGCGAACACTGATGGCAGACTACAGATGACGACGCATCCAAGGAGTTGATGACGCTAACGCGCCACCGTCGTCGGCCCAAGGCTGGAAGCCGGGCAGGGTTTTCACCCCAATTTGCCGTCGTCGGTCCCGGAAGCTGCTGAGAGGCGGCTAGCTTACGGTCGGAGGAGAAGCACTGTGACTGCCATCGTCTGTCGCGTGCCCATCCTCCATCGCTTGCCGCACGTCCGGGAGGGCCTGCCGGACGGCCGACAGCCGTAGAACCCGGCCGCCCCACCCAACACCGGCCCCAGACGCCCCACCCCGCCGACGACAGAGCTGCGTACGGCCTAAGCATGCGTGAGCAGGCCCTGCCGGCTGTCACCGGCAGGCAGGTCCAAGACGCGGTCAGGGGCCCCGAGCACCCTCATCCCCGCCAGATCAGGCCGTTGGGGGGCCGGGGCTAGCGGATCCGGCCGTCGGGGACAGAGCAGATCCAAAGGGAGACGCGAGATCCAATCAGTAGTGACCAGGATCTGCCTCCCTGGCCGGCCGACCCGCCGGAACACCGCCGGAGATGAAGGTCCCACCGGACGTGCCGGCCCACTGGCGACCGAGCCGACGACGCCCGAAAGGGGCCTCCAACGGCCGGATCCAGCCCGCAGGGGGTGGATCTGGCCGACAGACGCCGGAGCTCGCCGGAGAGCTGTTGGAGCAGCCGGGTGGGGGAGGAGGGGAACAGTGCTCGGGCGCACGGGCGCCGCCCCTTTTTGAAGCGCCGCCGCCGCCGCCGCGAGCGAGGACGGCGACGGCGGTCGGAGGAGCACCGGTGAGGGAAGCTGGTCGGGGGCTACGGGCGGCGCCGCCTGAGTCGCCTCGGGAGAGCGACGCGGGGGCGCCGAGTCTCGCGCGTCTGGAAACTTTTGGGCCCAGGCTACGTCTTCACCAATTCGATGTGTACATACAAATCCATGCATGTATACACCAGACAAGGAATTAAATGGAGTCTCTCAATTTGGCAGCAGACAGAGTTAATTGCTTTCCTGTCTTCAGATCTGTATGTATCTAATCTTCTAATATTTTTGTTTCAGATGAATCCTGAACATGAGTTACCAGCATGTCTCTGTTCACATATAACAATAATCAGGAAATCACCCTGAGAAAATCCGTTAAATTTTACTCAGGATCAAACATGGCTGCAGAGTGTAGTAATAAAATTAATTAGCTCTCTGCATGCATGTCCAGAAGGAAAAATGAGTAACTATGTTACCATTGACATCTGTATATAAGCATATCTATTCTAGCATTCTAGGTCTCTAGCTACTCTAAGTAAGTAGTGCACATGGACACAAGAAAATTAAAGCTGAACAATAAGCTTGCGCTTGCTCACACGCTGCTAGCATTCTTCTTTCGTGCACGGATGCCATGAAAATCCACACGATCTCAACATATATAGGCATGCCATTGCCCACTCATGATCGAGTTTGACCTCTGTTCATGCATATGTAACCGTCGATTGGTAGGAAATGGATACGACGAACAGCTACGTCTGGTTCTGGAGACGACACACGGACAAATTCAGTTTACCTACTAATCTTGGCGCAAACTTCTGCAGGAATTCATGGGTTCAGCCGTTCAGGTCAACACAAAAACAAATCCAGTGGTAGAATAACACACGTCTCGTCAGCTCCTCTCTCAGACTCAGCCTATATATACGCACACCATCGAGGGGCGACATGCAGCACCAACACAGGCACTAAGCCACATCTCTAGCAGAGTAGCAGTCTAGCTCATCGCTTCTTCAGTTCCTTCAGTTGAAGGTATTCGCATTTCATCGCCAGAATGTGTAGAATTCTTCCCGTCATATGCATATATTAGTAAAAAAGGTTTGCCCAAGATCCAATTTAACAAGAGGTCTTACTGCTTATAATCCACTCATAGCTCTGAAGTCTGAAAAAAAATTTAATCTCTGCTGGTTCGCCGGAGAAGCAGAGAGAAGAATGGCGAGCAGGGTTGGCGTGGCTGCGTGTTGCCTGCTCATGTTGCTAGTGCTGTCAGCCAAGCAGCAGCAGGTGGAGGGCCTCTCCAAGTTCTGCCGCTGCTACCAGAACTGCTACACCGACTGCAGGAAGACCGAGGGCCGCTACCCCTGCAACGTCAACTGCTTTCAGGACTGCATCAACAGCATGCTGCCGCCGGCGGCTCCGGCGACGGTGCCCCTTGACTGCCGTGACATCTGCCTCATGGGCTTCTGCGGCTCCATGGAGATCGCTGACGACGGTGAGGTCAGCTAGCTTTCCTGCTGCTTAATCTGACTACTTGCTGTGAACTACGGTTCGATAATTTCCTTCCTCTGAATGAATGAAATCAATCTGACTGCTTGCTGTGAATTAATGTTGGATTTCAGGAGCCATGGCTGGGGATGCCAAGGCGTGTGTGGCTGACTGCACCAAGAACCTCGGTGCCTTTGCATCAAGTGCAGCCAAGATCAACAACTGATGCATCCATGCATCTGAGCGTGGCCTGGGAGTTGAGACTGAGAGTAACAGACAGAGTTTCCATCACTGTAATGCAATAATTAAATGTATAAGCGATACTATATAGTAACAAGTCTCAATAAATAATCACTCATGTTATATTTTTAGTGAATGGTTCTATAAATAATCACGCATGTGCAGCGAAAGGAATATCAAACAGTATACTGTGGGAATTGTGATGCAGCAAACATGCTATGTTCAGAAACCAAAAGCCTGCTTTGAAACTCAGGATAAAATGCTGATTTGTCAAAGTTGATATGGATAGTAACAGGATTTGTTTGTGGGGGTAATGTTAATGAATTAAAGCAATAGTAGTTTATGGCGCTTGATTAAAGTATAGACCTGTAAGAAATGCCATGGCCCAAATCATCATCACCACGAGGCTTCCTCCCTTGCAGGGATGTGACCCTCAACCCAGTTAGTAGTAAATGAAAAAAAAATCCTTCTCAACCCCTTAACTAGCTCTGAAAAAGCCACATTATTCTGCTTGCATATCAGAGGCTTCTGACAGTCTGAATGATCGATCCATTATTAGTTAGTTGGGTTCAATGAAGAAGCACCATTTGCTTGCAACTTTGCAACAATCATCAGCAGGATCAAAACAAAAAATGAAGCCTACTCGTCAGCGGTAGCGCTGTGCCCTGGCCATTAGCGTTTAGATTTAGCAGTTAGCACCAATGCCATTGCCATCTACAGGTGCAGTTTCTCTGGCATGTATGGATATGACGCTGCCTTAGCAGTGAGCGATACACGCATCGAAGCACAAATTGGGCATATGGATGCATCCTGGGTTGACAGGCAGGCGCGTCAACATTGCTTGCTGCCTGCACAGAAAACATGTACATTCCATCCAAAACCGAGAAATAAAGGAAGACATTTGGTGTCACGAAACTGAGCAGTGTTTTCTCCTTTATCAGTCAACAAATATAATTCCACACGGACAAGGGTTTTGATCTGTACCGTACAGCGGTACAGCATGATCCGCCATGATTGTATACGTGTGCCATACCAGTCGTGGCTCCAGATCGAGGGAGAGACTCAGCCGCGCGCCAACTCTGCCGGCCATCCCGCACATCTTCAAGTTGGCCCCGTGTGACTCTGACTCAGGGACACTGCAGCCACGACGCGAACGCAGTGCATCGCATGGCCACCTACTGACATACACGGTGGACAACACAGAGAGAGTTGGCCAGCAGTACAAACTGGAAGAACGGAAAAAAGAAGGCAGAACGTGATCTCGAGGGGTATGGGCTTTGCCTGCTTGCCTATCCCCGGCCGGAGACTGCAAAACCATCATTTCACCTATCATCAAGTAGAGAACGTGGTCAGCAGAAGGACCTACTCTCCAAAACTGAAAATATAAGTGGAACTGCAAGCAGTAACCATATTAATGAGCATTCATTGATACTGGAGAGAGAAAAGAGACATTTAAACAATATTTAACAGGATTAGGATTACATAACTGGCTAGTAAGATATAATCTAATCTAACACACGACAACAGTATACCTATATGCATACACATACAGAGGTTTAATCCTTTATAGTGTCCTAAAACAACCATTTGGATCATAGTTTATACCACAAGAAGTGTCATACCTTCTCCCATTAATAGCTTCTCCGCAAGATCTTCTGTACTTCCTTCAACTTTGGGCAGTTTTCAATATGCACTTTTGGTATGTGTGCAATCGCTTCCAGTCCACCAAATGATACAAGATCTCCACAATACAAAATCTCTAATTCCTGGAATGATTTGAGATTATTGCTCCACAGGTCACCTGAAATGTACTCTATGTGTTTGCATGATTCAATCTTCAGTGATTTGAGGGATGTGAGGTTCTCCAAGCACCTCCCAGAAAAATAACCACATTTACATAAGTGGAGCTTTAGGAGGGACGATGGTAACACTATTTCATTTTCCAAATTGAGACGTGGACAGTCCAAAATGGACAGACTCTTCAGAATAGGCCAACCCCCATTAAGAGTCTCTAGCTCTCTGCAGTCTCCAATGGTTAGGGCTTTGTTTAGATTCCAAATTTGGACACGAAATTCATTACGTAGAATTTCTATTCCCTATTACATCAAAATACCGGCACATACATGGAGTACTAAATGTAGATGAAATTAAAAACTAATTGCACATTTTGGTTATACTTTACGAGACGAACATTTTGAGTCTAATTAGTCAAAGTTTGGACAACTTTTACTAAATACAAATAAAATGCTATAGTGCGCTGATTTGACGCGGTACGATGAATGCCAATTCCGACCGAAACTAAAACGGCCTAATTCAGTGAGCAGCGGAAACTTTTCACTGTTGAATGTCAGACATGCCGGATAGTATCCTGATAAATTAAAGCTGGTCAGGGAACAACAATCAATATCGTCTCCAAGATTCCCAGATTTTTCCAAAACAAGCTTCTTTAGGTACGGGGCTACCAGACGTTGGGAATTGATCTTTGGACAATCGCACACCTCTAGTTCTTCAAGGGAAGGCAAATCCCCAAACCTTTCTACTGGTACAGATTCCAAATTCATGCAACCTTTAATCATTATCTCCTTGATAGCAGGCATATAAGCTGGCTGTAGAAACGGTTCAAGGCTTGATAAGGACAAGCAGCCTATAATCCTTAACTTTGTTAATGATGAAAATTTGGTAGGTTCATCATTACCATGAAACCAGCTTGGAAGGTACTCACCTGTATAACATTCGATGTGCACAGATTCGATTTTGGTGGGAGGGTGTAATGCTTCAAATACTTCTATCTCATTATGCTCTGGGGATCTCCACACACCAGATTGACTTATAAACCAGTACAGACTCAGATTAAAAATATCCTTCTTTATAAGTTCAATCTTTGCTGCCTGATCCTTGCTTAGTTCCAGATGTTACATATACCCAAAAATTCAGTGATCAAATCAAAATTATTTAGCAACCCAGCATCAATCCTAAGAGTTTGTGATTCAAACTTCTGTAGATTGATCAGATAACTAAAGCCTTTGGGTATTACCTTGATTTTACATTTCCTAGCACTTAATAGCTGCAGCTTATAGAGGTGACAGATTGCTGCAGGAATGCTAGAAAATCTGCAATTGTCGGAGATTTTAAGGTACCGAAGATTCTTCATGTTGCTAATACTATCTGGCAACCCCAAACTAGAGATAGAGGCACAGATCATGACACGCGTGCACAAAAGTTCAGTACACCATTTCTTCATCACAGTATTGCCATCTTGACCCTTCAAAGATATGTAGCAAAGTACGGTGCGCAACTTTGCGAGCTTGCATAGATTATCCAAGTCGGAACGTTTAACATCTCCGTTTTAGAGCACCGATAGAGGACGGACATTCTGAGGAATCCTTTCAAGATCCTTTTTCTCTTTTATTATGAAGCACTCATCCTTCGAAACCAGTTATGCCATGTCATGCATCAGATCGTGTATTACATATTTCTTACCAAATTTCTAAAAGAATGACAGATGTGCAAGTTCTTCAAAGTATTTGCAGGCAGTTTTTTGAAGTGGAATGTTACATTGAAGTTCTTGTTCCACAAAGCCTTCTGCCACCCAAATTTGGGCTAAATCTTCCTTTTCAAAATTGTAATCTTTTGGGTACACAACACAGAATGAGAAACACCTCTTCAAATGGAATGGTAAATACATGTAGCTTAACCGGAGAGCTGGCATAATTTCGGTGTCCTCTTGTTTATGCTCCCAAAGCTGACTGTTTAGAATCATATTCCAATGTGCTGGGTCAATGCTCATTCCTAGCAGCCGTCCAAGGGTTTTTGCAGCTAAGGAAGAGCCTTTCAACTTTGGGTGTATTTGCTCAACAATCTGTTTCAACTCAGGATTATTCTTGGGGCGATCAGATCCAAACACACATAGTTCAAAGAACTCCAGAAAGACAATGTTCTTCAAGCCCTCCAATAGAAATGGATCCATTGTACGCACCATATGAGCAACCTTTGGGGACCTAGTCGTGAGAAGCATCATGCTTCCCTCAGGTACATCTTTAATAGGTGCATAGAACTTTTTTTTCTCAATCACGCAAAAGATTTGTGTGTTTTTTTATTAAGGAGAAAAGTGTTTTGGTACAACTGGGGCGCTTTTACAAGATTTGACAATGAAGCGCTCACCCCTTCGAAGGTTTCCGCTAGGCTACTACTCACTGCATTACACAACCGAGGTTCTTGGCGCCGGCAGGACCGGTCACGCCCGCACGCGTGGCGCGCGGCGGCGCCTTCTGCGCTCGCCGACATCGCAGCCGTCAGGGAAGAGTTTCCTAAGGGCCTCGTCGTCCTCCGGCTTGCCACCGAATAGGGTGTTGAATTTGTTCGACACAATGGATGCAGTCAGCGGTGATGCATGGTCGAGGTGCTTTAGAATCAAGTACTCGCCCCGCTTGGGCGCCGGTAGCCCCGCCATGCTCTGGGCAGCGAGCCGCCGCTCCACAATGGCCTGCGCCACGGTGTAGTGGCTTCTTTGGTGAAGGTCGCGGCAGGATGACTTCGGGTCTTGGCTTCTTGACTTTGTCGGCGAAGGTCTTGAAGCGGTGCTCTGCTGAGGCCGTGTTCTCCGACGGCGGGGGGGGTTTCCAGCACAGGCCGATCAACGTCCAGGTGCGCTGGCATAGGAAAGCCAGGCGGCGGTGTGTAGCATACCGCATCGTCCACCGGCGCATGGAGCTCCTTGGCCATAGCCGCGACCGTCACAGGGACCTTGGCCACGCCCCGTGGGAGATCCGCTCCATGTGTTGCTTTTGTCGCGGCGGGTGTAGACGAACAGCGACGCAGCCCTTTGTGGCGCTGCGGCTACCTCCGTTGTGGCCGGCATGCCCTGGAGGTTGTCGGTGGCCTCGACGACTGGCGTGGCCTCCGCAACGACCAAGACCTCCTCCGTTGCATACTCCTCTCCGGCAGGTTGGTTGGCATCCGTATCAGCTGACGATGTGTCCAGGACAGCAACCTCCACCACCGGAAGGCTGGTCGTCGCAGGAGTGCCGTTTACCAGCTCCGGGGCTAGCCTTTCGGACAGCGGACCTTCAAGAATGATAGCCCAAGCGACGTCCTTCCAAGTGGCCATCGGATCTGCAGAGTATGATCCATGGCCCAAGCTATCGATTGGAGGCTCGATTGATGCTCCATCCATGGGGCAAGCAGACCGCGGCCGCCAAACCTTGAGAGCCTGGATGGCTTTGCCCGCTTCCTTCATCGTCTTCTGCTTACGATGCCTGCAATGGCGCGAGTGACGAGCGTGGCCGTGCCGCTGAGAGTGGTCTTGCTGGGCCGCGCCCCCGCCCACTGTGGGTACGCGACCATCGCCCACATCATCGATGGTGCTGCCGCTGCCACCCCTTGGCCGATAGGCACGCCTGGCTACATCGCTGACGTGCCTCGGCCTCTTGCAGTCCCTTGCAAAGTGGCCAAGACCATGGCAGCAGAGGCATCGCCAAGGGAGGTTGCAGGTGGCGACCCGGTGCCCCGTCTCGAGGCACTTGAAACAGCGACCATCGCGTATGCCGGAAACTGCCGTGGTCCAGAGGACTGTCCTTTGGTGGTCGCTCCATGTCGCTGTCGTGGCCGCATCGACTGCGTTGGTTGGTGAGGAAGAACGCGCTGCCACCAGCGTCCAGAGTGGTCGCACGACGTGCCGACCCTAGACGCTGGTGGACAGGCAATCGCTCCGGCACAGTGTCGGCGGCTGGGTGCCCATTGCGCCCACGTCAACCGAGGCGCTGTAGGGCAGGGACGCGTCCCTCCCTTGGCCAGGCCGGAATGCCGCACACTAGCTGGGGGCGCGGCCAACGGCGCTTTCCCTACCGTCGTGGAGGGTCAACCGGCATGACAGCCACCACGCCACGACCCGGAGCCACGGTAGAGGGCATCGGCGAGCGACGGGCAGCAGCCAAGTAGGACGCGGGCTGCTTGTCGCCGGACGCATCGTCGTCGTTGTCCGCCCACAGCCTGCTTGGAGCGCCCACACGAGGCCGGTACGAAGGGAGCCGCATGTGGAGAAAGAGAGGACCTTGGGGCCGATGGCGAAGGAGCCTCGGCGCCCGCCACCAGCCGAGGCGTAGGGGAGACCGTTGTCCCACCGTCGTCATCGTCGATGCCCTACGACTCATCCAGCTCGGACAGGCGTCGGGGCTGGGCAGTCTGCGCCGGCGTCAACGATGCCAGGAAGCCCGCTGTGAGCCTGGCCAAATCTGCTGCGGACGGCAAGGGTGTGCGGGGTGTCGCGACCACGTCACCTCCAGCGCCAGTCTGCTCCAATCCAGGCGTGGCGATGTCGGGGCGGCCATCCCCATCGATGGCGGGGGAATCCGGCCGCAGCAACAACCCGGCCTCCCTGGCCACGCCCCGAGGGGGAGTCGCGCGGGCCTCCAGCGGCTGGTGGGCGGTCGGCACCGCTGGGGACGGCAACAGCGGCCCTCCGACCCGGGAGCCAGTCCTAGGCACCTCTGTGGCGGCAGCGGTGGCTGATTCCAGCGGTAGACAGCTCGGGCTGCTCGGGCCGGGCGCCTCGGGGCTGGTGGGGGTGCCAGGGGGTGGGGGGAGCTCCAGGCCGGCGGATCCAGGGGCGGTGGAGCCCCGTCGGCCGGCCTCGGTGCCTCCACGGTGGCGGACCCAGAGGCGGCGCATCCGGCCTGGTGCGCGCAGGGACAGGGAGGGGAGGTGAGGGAGGTGGGGAAGGGGGGAGAGGAGGCGGAGTAGGTGGCGGGGCTGGCGCCGGCGCTAGGGAAGCGGCTGGCGCCGCCGCCGGCGGCGATGCGGGGAGGGCCACCAGGGGCGGCTAGGGTTGGGAGCCCATTCGCGAGAGGCTCCACTTGTCAAATTAAGTAAAGGTAGGTGCATAGAACTTCTTCCAAAGCTGACCATTTTCAGCCCACATGTCATCGAGGACAACTAAAAATCTTCTCTTATTGATGCTATCTGCAAGATCAACATGGAGTGTCCAAATTATCCTTTGTAGCTGCTTTCCCAGAAAAATGTTCTATGGCCTCTTTAGTTAACCTCTTGACATCAAAGTCATCTGAGACACAAATCCAGACTATCACATCAAAGTGCTTCTTCACTTGTGGATTGCTGCAGATAGTTTGGGCCAAAGTAGTTTTTCCAACACCTCCGATTCCAACTATGGGCAAAACTGGAACACTCGTTATTTTTGCTGCTTCATTATTATCACGGGTAGCACTAACTTGGTTGCTTGCTGATGGACGGATTGTACTTCTTTTCCTCTTGGGTCTGGACGGATCCCTTCTATTATTTGCAGGTACACCAAGCAGTCTAATTAGCTCCTTTATTTCATCATCACGACTAAATATCTTTGCCTCAGTGGGGAAAGAAGTGGTCTCAGGTCTGACTGATCTGTCAAACCGTGGAGTTGCTTGATGTAAGCCCATTCTTTCAAGCAGCCTAGACTGATTTTCTAGCCTCTCCATGATGTGAGACAATTTTTTGAAGTTACCTTGAATGAAATCATGAAAAAATTTAGTGTCTGGCTCTGCTGAGGTCGCACTGCCCTCAATTAGTAGCTTCAGCTCGTAGCATCGGAAATCCTCCAGGAGGTCTTCTGCATCATACACGGCAGCCTTAAGTTCTGGAAAGAGCTCTGCCACACGCTTCTCATGGCTCCTCCACTCTGCTCGATCAATTAAGTCACACATCACAGGTAGAGTATCCTGAAGAAATTGAAGAGAACTCTGCCACTTCAGTACAACATCTTCTTCAAGTTCTTGATTTTCACACTCGAATGGGGTCCCAGAGATCTAGGCCATTGGAAAAAAGTGACAGATTCGTTGAAGGCAGTAATGGCCTCAATGGTTGCTCTTTGCCGCTTATGATCATTTTGACTTGACTCTGAAGATTTTTACAGTCCTCTGTACTGGAGAAATAGTAGATTTAATGAACATTAGAAAGGTCTATCATGTGGTAACATTTCAATGCCATAATTAAATGTATAGTTATGACAAGCCAGTTAATGAAGCAAATATTTTCTTAACATTTTCTCTCCCAGAAACAGGGAGCAGCCATGGTTGAGTCATAGTTCAAATTTGATACTTCCTCAACTGGTTAGTATGGGATAATTAATGAGAATAAACAAGAACCTGTCAGTGCAGTGGTTACAATAGGGATATTACTTGACAAGATGGTCATATAGTTTAATGGGAAACAATGGAATAACTCACTGTAAAGAAACCAAAAAATAGTGGATGCAAAAATGAAGCTTATGTTTTACTCTGTTTTTTAAGTTCAGATTAGATAGATCGGAGTAATGTTGAAAGAGAAACATGCAAGCGGATCATGCATAATACAAACGATACTTGGTGATGTCTTACTGAATTACCGTCTTATAGCTGGATATAACCAGTTATCCTGAGTTTTGCCACCATCAGTCGTGTGCACATTAAAAAACAGAGATGATAGTTTATATGGGGCCTGATCTGGTGACTATGGACATGTGATCAATCACCTGTCATTTCGTTTGTCAAAAAATAAATCAGATAGCTAGTAAATTCGAAAGGAAGGTTAAAAAGCCGAAGTGAGAGTCATCAGCTTACATGGTGGATTGCAAAGTGGATCTGTGGAGCAGATTGGTTGGCCTTGATTATAGTAGAAAGTAATCTTCTGACGACGTAAGGAAGCAACCAAGCAGCGATGCATCTGCTCTTCACAAATACAAGGAGAAAGGAGATCAGAAGACGTAAGGAGGCTTATTGGCTAGACAAACTGGCAGGAGACTACTAATGATGACATGGGTCTCTTCTCGGAGCAGTGTTCCTGGGATTTCTCTCCTTCGTGGCCAGCAGCTTGTGTGGTTGTGCCAGGGAGTAGACTTGACTAGCAAGTAGCGACAATGATTTTGCTAGAAGCAGCACAACATTTTCGTGGACTCTAGTTAACGGGGTCTTTGAAAAACATTTTTGCAGATTAACTTGTTAGATTACACTATTAAAGGTGTCAATTTCTTCCCACAACGGCGCTTTCTAAAATGTTACTATCATCTACTTAATTTTCCACGAAACCCCACCCTGAATATGCCTACCCCAGGCATGGAACTTTTTATTTTGAACCCTCAGATGAACAATATTATAGTAACAACTTAAGTAGATGATAGGGTGAGGGCATAGGGGTGAAATGCGAGATTAGAGAGGGTTATTTTAAAAAATGGCATGGCCAAACCAAACTAGTTTTAACATTTGGACCTGGGATGAACCGGTTTCTAAGTTCGAGGGGTCAGATGCCTGGTTTGATATTCCATGGTCTTATTTGACACAACAACACAAGTCCATAGGTCTGTGGGGCATTTCACTCTTTTATTTTGAACCCTCATATAAACAATATTATAGTAACAACTTAGACAAAAAAAAAAGGTATATGTTGATCTAACTCTTTTAGACAGTTGTGGCTCTCGTGCAGTCTATGCTATGCTATGCTGGTGCGGGTGGCGGCATGGTCCAGCACCACAGCATGGTCACGCACTGATGCTGTGGCCGTTCTGGCCAGCCGGCTAGGCCATTAAGAGGACAAAGCTATATGTTGCTTAAGCAACCAAATCAAGTTTGAATCACTACTTGTGTTTGGTTTGGAAACGAAATGGGATGGGATGGTCCCATTCTGTTTTCTTGGAATGGGATATGAATATATGATCCATCTCTGTTTACAGTTTAGTTGGGCGCGTAGGAATTAATGGATGGGATACACTGTGCTCTTTCCGCTCTTTCAGGCATTTCGTCGAGCATGTTGTAAGCATCTACCAAGGCAATCACTACGCCCTCATGCCGTGCCCGCCGTGCAAGCGAGGCAACCTGCGTCCACGTTACAACAAGCAACCAAGGCAATCACTACGCCCTCATGCCGTGCGTTGGCCGCCCGCCGTGCAAGCAAGGCAACCTGCGCCCCACGTTACAACAAGCAAGCAAGGTTCCTACGCGGCTCCTTGGCTGCGTGCTCGCTCGTCGCTGCTGCTCGCTCCCGCCTGCTCGACTCTCTGGCGGTCCATGGGTGTTTGAATGTCATACGGGCCCCACACAGGGTAATTACATTGCTGTCATTGTCAAGTGAAACAACGACCCCCATTACTTGTTCCCAGCTCTCGGTGTGAAGAATCGCGACGACTCATCATCAAAATGTTAGAAGCGCGATTCAAGCAGGCCTCAAAGCATGATGAACAGAGTAGCAGCTGCAACTGTCTGTCTTCCCTTCCATCATTCTCACCCTCCCTCTTCCTCTCCCTGCAGTAGCTAGAGAATGTTCAATCAAGAGTTTGCAACAGCATGCAAGTGTTGCACAGACGAGTGCAGGTGAAAGCAAATGCAGGGGAAGTCGAAGTATAGAGATGCTTACCGATTTGCAGTGAGTGCTTCGAATGTGATAATTTCACTATATGTCTATTTTCAGAAACCAAAAACCTGCTTTGAATGTGATACATATCAGAAGAACTTGAGGACAAAATAATGCAAAGTTGATAATGCAAAGTTGATATGGATGGGCTAATGTAAATGAATTCAGGCAATGCAGTAGTAAAAGAAATCGATAAACAGATAGCACAAACGGCCAGATCAGGTTGCAGCGACCCTTAACCTGATTCAAGAACACTGCACCTTTGGCTGATATGATGCGACGCAAACGATGTCATCCAACTGCATTATCATCTGGTAGCTTCATGGATCTTCATTTCATCATCATCAGCCACGCGTGGGAGCTACAGAGTTCAGAATGAGAGCCTGAATCACCAGAGTCAACATGCTGCCCGGAACATGTACAGGCTCTAATGCCAATTGTCATAGCCGATCATGGATCGGTGCCTCTCAATCTCACAATTTCATTCAAGAATCAACAAATAAAATGAAGTCAAGAAGGCTAATTATCACAGAACACACCAGTGTTTTCTCCTTTATTCAATCAACAAATATATACGGAAAACAAATGTCACCAACCGCAAACTGATGCTGTATCTGATACTGTTCGTGATGATCAAGCTGGTGATCAAGTTGCTGAAGCCGGCGATCAAGTGACTGAACCTGATGAAATGGTAAACGCTGAGGAGAAGCTGTTGAAGAAAGAAGCCCGTTCCCGCAAGCCCAACTCGCGCATCTTCCGGCCGGACTGAAGCCGAAAGTAAGCCCAAGTCGAAGCCCATAGTTTCAATTCTGTCTGGCCCATGTAACGGGCAGGAGCCGTGCTCCTATGTATTTGCTCATCGGCAGTTGGAGAGGACGAACTCGAACAGAACTCTCTGAACCGAGCCATTGTTGGCGTCGGCGGCGAACTCTCGACGGTGGTCGGAGGCCGATTGTTTGTGTTTCATGAACTAGTTATCGTAATCTACCTAGTCAGGTTACATCTGGTATCAAATTCCTTCGATCCAGGCCTCGTTCCACCAAATTTCCAAAAAATTCCCCATCGACTTGCTCCGCAATCGCTTCGGGTTAGACCGAGATCCCTGATCGGTAGTGAGCTGCTGTCGCCGGGTTGATTTCGCCGTAATTCCCAAGCACGCGGGCTCGTTTGTGGCGAGATTACGGACCTGGCACTGCATCCCTACTGCACCCGCCGTCAGATGGCTATGGCGACACCGAAGGAGAAGTTCGGCCAAATCCTGGCTCTCCTGGACAAGCAATCGAAGGGGATCTCTGAGTTGCAGACCTCCATGGAGGATATGCGTAGCCTCCGCACCGAGCTCAACTATTGGAAGCCTGACATCGACAACCGCGTCAATGATTTGGAGAGCGCGGTGGAGGAGATAGGCGAGAAGATCGAGAAGGTGCTGAGCGGACTACCACAAGCCAAAGCGCTACCATAGGGCGCCGTCACTGTGGCAACAACACTAGCGGACCCGAGGAACAGCTAGCTGCTCCCGGTTTTGCAGATGCCGGGCTCCGCGCATCTGGAGCCACCCCCAACCAGGGCGGCATCTGGGTCGTTAGACCATAGTGAGGCGGCCTACGGGGTGGTGTACACCACCACCCCAGGCCAACATCGGCCACGAGGTGATATGACTCTATCCAACCCTGTTATTCCACAATTTCATGCCTTTGCATCTGTTAGTGATGGCTCTCTTAGACTGCTTCATCATCATGGTATGCCTGATATGCAATTCCCACTGTTTGATGGCAATTTGTTGTTGTCTTCATAGATGATGTGCTCATCGCCAGTGCTTCATGGCAAGAACATCTTTAGCATCTTGAGGCAGTATTAAAGTTATTCCACCAACACCAACTTTTTGTCAAACTCAAGAAATGTTCCTTTGCTAAAAGAGAACTATGTTATCTGGGTCATGTTGTCAGCTCAGCGGGAGTTTCCATTGACCCAAAGAAGATTCAGATAGCTGATTGGCCATCACCCAAGAATGTTAAAGAGTTGAGGAGCTTCCTTGGTATGGTTGGTTACTACAGGAAGTATGTGAGGCATTTTGGACTTATAGCTAAACCCTTAACAAACTTGTTGAAGAAGGGGAAGCTTTATTTGTGGACATCAGAGACTGAAACTTCCTTTCAGACACTAAAAAGTTTATTCATGAATGCACCAGTTTTGGCATTACCCAATTTCTCCAAGCCTTTTGAACTGGAAACAGATGCATCAGATAAAGGTATTGGAGCTGTGTTGTAACAAGAGGGTCATCCAATGGCTTTTGTAAGTAAGGCATTGGGACCTAAGGCTCAAGGTCTCTCAACTTATGAACAGGAATGCCTAGCCATACTATTAGCAGTTGACCATTGGCGCCCTTATCTGCAATACTCAAAGTTCCTCATCAGAACTAATCAGAAAAGTCTGATACACTTGGATGACCAAAGACTCTCTACACCTTGGCAACACAAAGCCCTCACAAAACTGCTTGGTCTGAACTATGACATTGTCTATAAAAAGGGTAAGGACAACAGTGTAGCGGATGCCCTGTCTAGAACTTCACATGCTCCTTGTTATGACTTGGCAGCCAATTCAGTAATTACTTCACCCTAGGTATTATCCTTGCAATCTGCATATCTGCAAGACCCAGAATCTTCTAAGTTACTACATGAGTTGACTGTGCAAACACCTTCTGGACATTATTCTCTGGTTAAAGGAGTCATTTACTTCAAAGAAAGAATTTGGGTTGGTAACTGTTAAGAGATACTGAACCAAGTCTTAACTGCTCTTCATGCAAGTGCTGTTGGAGGCCATTCAGGTTATGAAGCCACCTATCACAGAGTTAAAAGACTCTTTTCCTAGCCCCATCTCAAGCAAACGGTGAAGGACTTTGTGGCCAAATGCAATATTTGTCAGCAAGCCAAAACTGAAAGAGTAGCCTTACTAGGGTTGCTAGCTCCATTACCAATCCCTGATGGTTCCTGAAAAATTTTAACAACGGATTTATAGAAGGCTTGCCAAGATCCAAGAATTGCAATTGCATACTAGTGGTGGTGGACAAATTCTCTAAATATGCCCATTTCTTACCACTTTCCCACCCCTTTACAACAGTGGATGTAGCAGACTCATTTATGCAGAACATCTTCAAGCTACATGGTCTGCCTAAAGCTATTGTGTCAGATAGGGACAAGATATTCACTGGCAAATTCTGGAAGGAACTGTTTAGCTTGTTGAAAACTGATCTGCATATGAGCAGTGCTTATCACCCTCAAACTGATGGGCAAACTGAGAGAGTGAATCAATGTTTGGAGACCTACTTGAGATGCTTTGTTCACTCTTGTCCAGCTAAATGGTCTTCCTAGTTATCACTAGCAGAATACTGGTACAATACCTCTTTCCACTCTTCTCTTGGTAAAACTCCCTTCTTTGTGCTATATTGTAAACACCCAAGAGAATTGGGAATTGAGTTAGCGGATTCTTCATATCATCCTGACTTGGATGGATGGCTCAATGATAGAAGCTTAATGCAACAAGTTGTTTAGCAACACCTTCTAAGAGCTCAAAACAAAATGAAAACACAGGCTGACAAAAAGAGATCATTTCGACAGTTTCAGGTTGGGGATTTTGTTTATGTGAAGCTTCAGCCCTATGTTCAAACCTCATTGGCCAGTCGTTCTTCCAACAAGTTGGCATTCAGATACTTTGGCCCTTTTCCAATTCTTGCCAAAGTGAATGCTGTTGCTTACAAGCTCCAATTGCCAAATCATTGTCAAGTTCATCCTGTGTTTCACGTATCTCAACTGAAACTGGCTATATCACCTGATGTCCTGGTCAGCTCCAAGCTATCGGATCAAGCTATCTACTTTCAGGTACCTTAGAAGATACTGGATCGTCGTATTCATTTTGGTGCTGGATTCAATGTGCCTCAAGTGCTGGTGAAGTGGTCTCATCTGCCTCAAGAACTCTCTACCTGGGAAGATGAGGAAGCATTGCGGCAAGAGTTTCCACGTGCACCGGCTTGGGGACAAGCCGTTTCTCGACGGGGGAGGGATGTCACCAACCACAAACTAGGTACAAGCACCAATTCTGATGTTGTATCTAATACTGTTCATGATGATCAAGCTGGTGATCAAGTCGCTGAAGCCAACAATCAAGTGACTGAACCTGATGAAGCGGTAAACGCTGAGAAGCTGTCGAAGAAAGAAGCCCGTTCCCGCAAGCCCAACTCACACGTCTTCGGGCCGGATTGGAGCCGGAAGTAAGCCCAAGTCGAAGCCCATAGTTTCAATTCTGTCTTGCCCATGTAACGGGCAGGAGCCATGCTCCTATGTATTTGCTCATCAGCAGTTGGAGAGGACGAACTTGAACAAAACTCTCTG
This sequence comes from Bothriochloa decipiens, assembly GCA_023333625.1. Classification (NCBI taxonomy): domain Eukaryota; kingdom Viridiplantae; phylum Streptophyta; class Magnoliopsida; order Poales; family Poaceae; genus Bothriochloa; species Bothriochloa decipiens. Next base: position 19,089,935 of record CM041638.1, read on the forward strand.
AACCGAGCCATTGTTGGCGTTGGCGCGAACTCTCGACGGTGGTCAGAGCTCGATTGTTCGTGTTTCATGAACTAGTTATCGTAATCTATCTAGTCAGGTTACAACAAATTCACGCCATGACCATACGTGTGCCATCCCACACGGACGAGGCATGCATGGCGGGAGAGACTCAGGCGCACCACCAACTCTGCCGCTGTGCGCCATCCCGCACATCTTCAAGTCGACGCTGCACGACTCTGACTCACGGACGCTGCAGCCATCGACGCGAACGCAGGGCATCTCATGGCCACCTACTGACAATTCAAATGCATGCGTGCCGCGGTCGACAACAGCAACACAGATACAGTGGTCCAGCAGTACAGGCTGGAACAACGAAAAGGTAAACGAAACGTTGTGCACTGGCCGGATTAATATAGCACAAACAACAAAACAGACGCACAGTACTCCTACATAAGAGCGTGATCATCGATCGAGGGGCCAGGTAGCTCCATTGCTTTAGCCGCCTGTTCCTAGAGGTTGCAGATAAAGCCTTCATTTCACCACCTGTCATTAAGTAGAGGACTTTGGTGAGCAAAAGGACCACTCCTGAAAACTCAACATGTAAACAGAACTGCAAGCGGTAGACATAGTGCTGGACATTCAGATCTAGTAACTGGAGATTAAAAAAGGAACATTGAAAAATGATTAACATGATTAGGGGTACATAACTGGCCAGTATGATATAATCTAATCTAACACACAATAAGAGGATGCATGCAACTAATCGTACCTTGAGCCCCTTAAGATTCTACCAAGCTCATCAAAAGATATCTGTGGGCAATTCCCCATCGTCAGGGAATCAAGGTCAGGAAATCCCCCAAAACGTTCTCCGACTACAATTTCCAAACTTGTGCAATGCTGAATATTACTATTCTTGATGGCAGGCATATAAGCTGGCTGTAGAAATTGTTCAAGTCTTGATAGTCTTGGGCAGTCTGCAACCGTTATATCTGTTAATGATGAGAAAATGGACCCCACCATTTTCTCATCATTAAAAGAGGTAACAATTGAAAACCCCCCAAGCGTTCTCCCAGTACAGTTTCCAAACTTGTGCA
>CM041638.1:19091038-19103727 GCA_023333625.1 Bothriochloa decipiens
ATATAAGCTGGCTGAATAAACTGTTCAAGGCTTGATAACCTTGGGCAGTTTTCAATTGTTACCTCTGTTAATGATGAGAAAATAGTGGGGTCATCGGAACCATGAAACCAGCTTGCAAGGTATTCACCTGGATAACCTACGATGCACACGGATCTAATATTGGTGGGAGGGTGTAATGCTTTAAACACTTCTATATCACTGTCCTCGGGAGATCCCGACAAATGCGATGTCCCTTTAGACCATATCAGAGTCAGACTAGAAATATTTTCCTTCTTCATAAGATCCATTTCTAGTGCCTGATCCTTGCTTATTTCACAAAGATTACTTATAGACAAATGTCTAGTGATTAGATTAAAATCCTTTAGCAGCCTAATTCCCTCTCCATTCCCCATTGCAGCATCGATCTTAAGTGATTGCGATTCAAACTTCCGTAGATTGGTCAGCTTACTAAAGTCTCTGGGTATTTCTTCAAAGCTGCATTCCCAAGCACTAAATAGCTGCAGATTATATAGTTGACAAAATTTGCAGGAAGTCTATCAAACCTGAAACAACCAGGGAATTCAAGGTACCGAAGATTCTTCATGTTGCTTATACTATCTGGAAGATTATTCTTGTTGCGAGAGGAAAAAGTACAATGCATAACCATGACACGCATGCACAAAAGTTCAGCAAAGCAATTCTTCATCACAGTAATGCCATCTTGACCCTCCAAAGACATGTCACAAAGTAAGGTGCGCAACTTTGTATGCTTGCATAGACTCTCTAAGTCAGAACACTTAAAATCACTGCTTTTGAGCACCGATAGATGACGGACGTTCTGAGGAATCCTCCTAAGATCCTTTCTGTCTTTTATTATGAAGCACTAATCCTTTGAAACCAGTTGTGCCATGTCATGTATAAGATCATGCATTACAAAATCCCCACGAAGTTTCTAAAAGAATGACAGATGTGCAAGTTCTTCAAAGTATTTGCCGGCAGTTTGTTGAAGTGGAATGTTACCTTGAGCTTCCACAAAGCCTTCTGCCACCCAAATTTCGGCTAAATCTTCCTTGACAAAATTGTAATCTTTCGGGTATACAGCACAGAATGAGAAGCATCTCTTTAAATGGAATGGTAAATAAATGTAGCTCAGCCGAAGAGCTGGCAAAATGTCGGTGCCCTCTTGTGTAAGTTCCCATAGTTGACTGTTAACAATCATATTCCAATGTGCTGGGTCAAGGTTCATTCCCAGCAGCCGTCCGAGAGTTTTTGCAGCTAAAGGAGGCCCTTTCAACTTTGGTAGTATTTGCTCACCAATCCTTTCCAACTCAGGACTATTGTTGGAGCTATCAGATCCAAACACACATAGTTTGAAGAAATCCTGAAAGACATTGTCCTCCAGGCCCTCTAATAGAAAGGGATCCATCGTCCCCACTATACCAGCAACCTTTTGAGACCTAGTTGTGACAAGCATCATGCTTCCCTCAAGTACATCTTTAAAAGGTGCATAGAATGTCTTCCAGAGCTCCCCATTTTCAGCCCACATGTCATCGAGGACAATTAAGAATCTTCTCTTGTTGAGGCAATGTGCAAGATCAGCCTGAAGAGAGTTCAAATTATCCTTGGTCGGTGCTTTCTAAGAAAATTGTTCTATGGCCTCTTTAGTTAACCTCTTGACATCAAAGTCATCTGAGACACAAATCCAAGCTATCACATCGAAGTGTTCTTTCACTTGTGGATGGCTGCAGATAGTTTGGGACAAAGTAGTTTTTCCAACTCCTCCAATTCCAACTATGGGCAAAACAGGAACGCTTCTTTTCCTCTTGGGTCTGGGAGGACCCCTTCTATTAATTGCAGGTACACCAAGCAGTCTAAGTAGCTCGCTTACTTCATCGTCACGACCAAATATATTTGCCTCAGTAGGAATACAAGTGGTCTCGGGTCTGACTGATCTGTCAAACCGTGGAGTTGCTTGCTGTAAGCCAAATCTCTCAAGCAGTCTAGACAGATTATCTAACCTCTCCTTGATGTGATTCAATTTTTTGAGGTTACCTTGAATGACATCGTGAAAGAATTTAGGGCTTGGTTCCATTGAGGTCGCACTCCCCTCAATTTTTACCTTCAGCTCGTAGTATCGGAAAACCTGCACAATGTCTTCACCATCACACACGGCATCCTTAAGTTCTAGAAGGAGCCCTTCTACACACTTCTCATGGCTCTTCCACTCTGCTCGATCAATTAGGTCACACATCACAGGTAGAGTATCCCAAAGACACTGAAGATAAGTCTGCAACTTCAGTACATCATCTTCTTTAAGTTCTTGATTTTCTGCTCCATTCGAATGGGATCGCTGAGATCGAAGCCACTGGAAAAAAGTGACACTCGTTGAAGGCAGTAATGGCCTCAATAGTCGCCCTTATGCTGCTTATGATCATATTGACTTGACTCTTGAAGTTTTTTGCAGTCCTCCTCTGTGATGGACAAATAGTACTGAAGATTAGAAAGGTACATCTTGTAGTACGTTTTAATGGTAATTAAATGGTTATAGTTATGACAAGCCAGTTGATGCAGCAAATAATTTATCCACATATTCTTTCCTAGAAAGTGAGTAGCCATCAATGAATCATAGTTCAAATTTGATACTTTTTCAATGTGTTAGAATGGGATAATTAATGAGAATAAATTAGAACCTATCACTGCACTGGTTACAACAGAGACATTACTTTGCAAGATGTACATATAGTTTAATGAGAAACAATGGAACAACCGTAAAGGAACAAAGACAATAGTGGTTGTGAAAATGCAGCTCATGCTTTACAGATATGGTTTTTTTTATGTCTAGATAGATCAGAGTAATGTTCAAAGTGAAACATGCCAGTGGATCATGCATAATCATACACAGGATACTTGGTGATGTCTTGTTGAATTACCTTCTTATTGCTGGATATAATCAGTTTCTATTGTCCTTCTTATCTTTCACAATCACCAACCTTATGCACATTCCAAAACGGAGATGATCGCTCATACGGGTGCCCGATCTGGTGACTAGGGACAAGTAACCATTTACCTGTCATTTCGTTTGAAAGAAAATGTCAGACAGCTTGCAATTGCGAATCTAAAGGCCGAACTGAGATTCATCAGCTTACTGCTTACAGAATGGAACCAAGGTGGATCTTGGGAGCAGATTAGTTGGCCTCGATTGTACAGTACAACAAGGATCTTGATAGACAGCTATCTGACGATATTTGGTTCCGGCCTTCCTTCCTTGCAAAATGACGAGGGAACAGCAGATTTTGCCCCCAGCCGGCCAGCCCCCACACCCTCCAACTCCAATCGAGCGGAGGGGCTCGCCCCGCTTGGACGCCGTCACTCACTAGTGTGCTGCGCAGGTCGCAGGAGAGAGAGAGAGAGAGAGAGAGAGAGAGAGAGAGAGAGAGAGAGGGCATGTTACTTGTTACACCTGGGACTGTGAGCGAGGAGAGGAGAGGTAAGGAATGGAATCGCGCAGGGTGTTTACCAAGGCGCGACGGCGGCGTAGACTGAGCAGATCGGCTGCCGGAACTAGAGAAGATGGCGGCGGCGGCGGCGTTCTTCGGTAGGCGTGCAGGTGCAGGCTTCGAGCGTTGGATGAGATGACGGCGGCGACCGGCGACCGGCGGCGGAGGTGCGGCGAGACGTCACATAGCTCGTGGTGACGAATGGCGGTGGACTTGGCGGTGAAGCTCGGTGGCGGCTCGGCTTCGGCGACCTGCTCGAGCGCCGGGGGCTGCTCGGCCGGCGAGGTGCAGTGAAGGACGAGAGTGATTGAGAACAATGCAGGTGAAATCAATGGGCAGTAAAAGAAGACCAGAAGAAAAAAAATTCAAATAAAAGAAGACCAGTGGTGACGCACTTGCCTAGCAGTTTCCCAGCAGCAGCGCAGCGCGTTGGATTGAGGAGAGGTAAGGAATGGAATCGCGCAGGGTGTTTACCAAGGCGCGACGGCGGCGAAGACTGAGCAGATCGGCTGCCGGAACTGGAGAAGATGGCGGCGGCGGCGGCGATCTGCTGGGGGGGGGGGTGTTGAGATCGTGCAGGTGCAGCCTTCGACCGTTGGATGAGACGACGGCGGCGACCGCCACCGACGGTAGAGGTGCGGCGAGGCTTCACATAGCTCGCGGTGACGAGGCGACGAATGGCGGTGGATTTGGCGGTGAAGCTCGGCGGCGGCTGGGATCCGGCGACCTGCGCGAGCGGCGGGGGCTGCTCGGCCGGCGAGGTGCAGTGCAGGGGCGGACGAGAGAGATCGAGGAAAATGCAGGTGAAATCAATGGCAGTAAAAGAAGACCAGAAGAAGGTTTTTTTTTTTTCAAATAAAAGAAGACAAGAGTCCAGACGAGGGAGAGAATCTTTTGGTGCCAGTGGGCCGTGGTGACGCACTTGCCTCGCAGTTTCGTAGATGGAGCGCAGCGCGTCGGATTGAAGAGCAACCCCGCCGTGTGCACCGCCTTGACCTCTGTAAATTTGGGGGGTGCGAACCAAAAACATTAAATAAATTAAAGAATTTACTAATTTTTTTAAAATTAACTAAGATTTTCTTTTTTTATTATCATTATGAAATAATGAAAAGTGTGGCTTTAAAGCTTTTACGAAGATAATAAAGATGGGTTTGTGCTTGGTGTCTTATTTTGTTTTGCTGGTATTTGAAAAAGAATTTCTAAAACCTGAGCAAGACACGGCTAGGTTCTTTTCGTGTTTGAAAATAAAGTTTTGAAAACCCAAATTTGCCTCGAGAAGGTTTTGGAAAACGTTTTCAGAAAAAACTCTTCTCTTGCATAGATAGAGAGAGAGCCTTTCCTTTCTCTCTATAGTGTTGACCATCGCTCTAGTTAGACACCATGCTCTACCTAGCTCTAGCAGGCCTAATTCAGTCTCTAGACATCCCTGGCTTACCCTAGCCTATCCTGGCCCAACCTAGCTTGCTCTGGCCTATCCTAGCCTTAACTGGCCAGCTCTGGCCAGTCCTGGCCAGCCCTCGCCGGCCACAGCCAGCCAGCCCAGCCACCAGCGGCTATAGGTAGCCGCAGCCAGCCCAACGGGCTAAGCCCAGCGGCTTTAGCCCAACCGGTTCCCCGCCGGCTATAAAGAGGGCCAGCCGCGGCCCCTTAGCCAACCCTAGCCGCACGTTGCCAACCCTAGCCGCACACAGCCAACCCTAGCCGGCCGCAGCCAGCCGCCGCCGGCCACAGTCGGCCGCTGCCGGCTGGCCAAGTCCCGGCCGAGGGCTGTGGTCCTCCCATCTCCTGCGCGCCGCTTCTGGCCATAGCGGGCCGCAGTAGGCCACAGCCGGCCGTGACAGGCCGCAGCCGGCCGTGACAGGCCGCAGTCGGCCGTAACAGGCCGCAGCCGGCCGCCACCGGCTGTCCAGCAGGCCAGGGCCGAGGCCCCTTGCCTCCGGCGCTGGTGCAGCGGCACCATGGCTGCCATGGCCACGATCTTCAACAGCCAGAGGTGGAAGATGATGGTAATTACGAGTCTGCCACCCAGCAGTTATTTACAGATTTGCCGTCGATCGTATTATCTCTGCCGTTTCACCGTTTTAACTCTGATTCGGGCGATTCAAGTTGCGTTAGTTTTATATCGTCGTGTTCTATGCAGTAGAGTTAATTTTTATCATGTCTCATGCTTTTCTATAGTTAGCTAAATATTAAATTATTTAATATGCTTGTAATTAGTTAGTTTTATAGTTAAAAACAAAATATCTGTTTCATATCTTCATAATTATACGTGGCATGTTAATTTGATTAATCTTAACTTATGCGTTTCTAATTATGATTTGGTTATATTAAATATGCTACATGTAATAGACCATAGATGCTCTCATATGTTTATGTCATTTGCAAAGTAAAGTTTAAATGTCTTAATAATGTAAGATGTGTGGATAAATAAAACATAATTAGTTTAACTTGGTTTTTAAAATAAATTATAGTTTTATGTAATCTGAGTTAATAACTTGTTCATGTTTTTTTTTAAATAAAGTAAATAAAGCTTATAGTTATTTCTTTTATAACGTAAAGCCTTTCGGTAGGCGTTTCTTGTGACCGTAGCACCGAGTTTTGCCGTTTAGACCATCTTTAGTTACCTCTTTGATTGGTGTATTGTTCTTAGTCGTCTCTTCTTGTGCATTGTATGTTTGTCTATGCATGGTGCTTGCTACGAGTAGAACAAGAACCGTTGTGAGCATTGGAGATTAGAAGTTGCAGAATGGAAGCTAAAGATAATATTTCTCTAAGCACATTGCTTTGGGGGTAAAGCAAGTCTTAAGGCAAGTATAGCTTGGGTTTTATTTCTGTAACCATGACCTTGTGATTTAATTAATTTTTAAGCATTAAACGTTAAAGATGACTTTTTAACAAAATTAAGATCTTATGTGTACGTGATCATCCGGGATTTACAGTATAGCTGTGAGGGCTATATGGCTCTGGTTTTAGCTCAGTACGAGGACCTTTTCTAGTTAGTTAGGGGTGCCATGTTGGGTATAGGACGGCCTCTGTCCTTATGAGTATAGCCGGGAAGGATTGTGCCATATTGAAAGGGGGTTCCTACATCTGATGTTCCGGCGACCCTAATTAGTTAGACGAACCTTTGAAAGGCTTCATAGTGAACCTTGTCGGCTTTCCTTGGTAGTGAGCTAAGAGGTCGACGGGCCTCGGGCGAAAGGGAAATTCACGGCTCACAGTGAAAGTGTACACCTCTGCGCAGAGTTTAATAAACTGGTATACTAGCCTTGCTCAAGGACATGAGCGGCCTTGGAGACATTTACATTAGATGATGATTCTGGTTATGTTAAGATGCTCATTATTTATCATTTATGTTTTGCATTATTTATGTTACATGGATCATGAGTTTATAGCTATACTACCTTGTTGCTATACTTGTTGAGTTCGACATGGACTCACTCTTGCTATACTTGTTGAGTTCGACATGGTCGCGCCAGTCCGGTGCCTGGGCGCCCGGATCCGGTGCCTAGGTGGCCATATCTGGCCCGCGCTTGTCCGGTGCCTGGGCGCCCGGATCCGGTGCCCAGGTGGCCGAATCTGGCCCCTAGTTGACCGAATCGGCCCGGTCTGGTGTGGCGATGGCGGCGGTCGCTGGGGTTAGTCGGTGGCGGCGGCTGGCAGTGCCGGTCTGGTGCCCAGGTGGCCGGATCCGGCCCCCTGTGGACCGAATCGGCCCGGTCCGGTGGTAGATGTGGTGGTGGCGACAGTAGGCGGTCAGCGATAGTCATGGCTGTATGCGCGTTGGCGAGGGTTGGTGGTGGTGCGGCATGACGGTGGAGGCATCGTGTAACACTCTGGTGTTAAGCATGCATAATCACTTGCATTCTTAAGCATAAGCATCATTATGTATGGCATTGATGAAAAGATTAATTGTTATTTTATGTGGATGTTTGAATTATTCGAATTATGCTTGCATTTCACATGAATTGGATAAGTGGTATGAGTGTTTGGTGTTTGATGACCTATAAAGTAACCTAGACATGATTAGGACACCAAATGAACCTAGGTTTATGTTCATGGTTTTGGTTAATTAAGCTTTGTTGTCATGGTTGACCAAGGTGGACCATGAAAGTAGTTTTGTTTGACTGATTTGAAAGTGATAGCTAGAATGCTTGCATGTGTGTTCACCCTAAATAAAGTTTGTAGATAATTTCATAAGGAACAAAAGTTGTTCTTACCACTTTTCATGAAAATACTTGGAAGATGTTCAAAAATATTGAAAAAGGGCAGATTTGGGGGCTGTTTTTCCATTTTTAGGGATTTAAGGGGTATTTTTTTGAATTTTTGTATTTCAAAAGCTATGCAGAATCTGGCCAAACTTTGTATAGATGAAATGTTCTACTCTTCTAGAGCTACATTTTCTTCAATATAAGTTTTGGATAATTCGGCTTGATTTGGGAGTTATAGGGCAGAAAATTTTGTATTAGAGATCATAGAAATAACATTTCAGTGACGGTTGGTCAAAGCCGTCAGTGAAATGGCCGGCCACCGCCCATCGCGCCCAGCCCGTGTGCTCCACGTGGCGTGCATCCACCGGCGGTCCGGGGCTGCAGCGACTGCTCCGACCGTGTTAAATCGAGGGCGGACTGCTTCCTCCATCCTGTCTCCTGCTCATTTCCCTGGCCCCTGCCTCTTTCCCCGGCTCCGCGAGCTCGCCGTCGCCACCGCTGACTGCGTCGCCGTCGTCGAGCCACCTTCGCCGCTCATTTTCTTCTCCGAGCATGCCACCAGACTTGCCTCGTCTTGCTCGTGCTTGTGCGCCCCCTATCAGCCGTCCTCGCCGAGGGTAAGACCCCCAATCACGAGCTTCTTCCCCGCGGCTGGCGAGCCGGTGACCGCCGCCGCCGTGTCCCGGTCGATTCGGCTGAAATTTTCTCTCCCTGTCTTGAGCTTTAGGTGCGTCTTGACGTGTAGGTGCTGTAGCCCGAGTCCATGAAGCCAATGCGGGTCGGTCCTCGCCGGATTTTCGGCTGCGTCGCCGGCGGGAGGCCGCCGTCCACCTGCGCGCTTGGCCAAACCGCCACGGCCTCGCTCTGGCCACGCTTAGACCCTCAATCGACCCGCCCTGAACCGCTCTAGCTTTCCCTCGAGTCGATTTGGGCGGGGAGCCATGGCAACGGCCGGCGACGCCGCGCCGACGCCGTCGGGTTGCCTCTCCCCGGTGCAAGGACCTTGTCCTTGAATTCAACCTAAGTCAAGGGTCTTCGTGTATAACTGCCAGACACAGAGAACTTCTTTTTAGGGCTTGGTGGATTTCTGTTAACCCCAGGGTCTCCGGTGCAAAAGTGTTTTTCCTTTTTCTTTTTAGAACTGATTCCAGATTTTGATTAAAACTTTGAAAATTCATAACTTCTTCATTTTTCATCCAATTGAGTTGGTCCAACTTGCAGTATTTTTCTTATGAGAAGATCTATGCATGAAAAATATGAAATATAGATTTTGTGATACTTTTCTGTATAGATTTATTTATCCCTATTAATTACTTTTATCTTGGAAAATGCATAAGTAATTCTTTGTTGCTCAGAAAAATATGAGACCAAGTTTGTTAGTCTTCTTATGTCATGCTCTATCTATGAAAAATATTGTGAGGCTATGTCCTGTGAAAAGTTTGCTCTGTCTAGTTATGGTGCCTATTTCCATTAGGTGATAAATAATTCATAATAAATTATATATAAGGAATTTATGGATGAAACTTTTTGGAGAGTGTTTTTATGCTAATCTAGAGCTAATGATATTCTGAAATCTATTGTTTGACATATTTTTATGTACAAAGCATTTTATGCCCGGTGAATTATGTTGCCTTGTCATTTTTGTGTAGAATTACTTACTGTTTTGACCTGAAATTTTTATAGTAGTCTTTACTGGATATGCTTAAGCTTCTGTAATTTTTACAGAATTTTTTGAGTAGTCTAAAGTTATGTTGTAGTTATACCCTAATTTCTTTTAATAATAAATAATGCTTTAAAGTTGTTATTTCATGTGTGTAAAAATGCTTTTTATGCTATTTGTGATATGTGTGATCTGTTATTGGTTTTAGTTCAGTAGAGGATAGTACGCAAAACAATGGTTATTTATAATTCCTTATAGTGTGTAAGTAAATTGTAATGCGAGGCTTGTTTAACATTTGTCGGTAGAAGAGAATGCAAATGACATGTGCTTATCTTATATGTTTCAAAATCATATCCTTTATCTTAGCTGAGCATTCATTCACCATCAGCATCAGCATTGTATTTCTATGTGTACATGGTATTCATACGCACTATGCATCATACAGGATCGTCAGAGCTCGAAACGGTAGTTCCCGGAGCACAAGGAGAGGAAGGCCAGCAGAAAGCTTCGGCGCGGGAAGTAGCAGCAGAAGAGGATCCCGAAGTTGATCTTCCGGAGTGTCCCGACCATCAGCCAAGCTGATGAGGACATCACTCCATTGGATGCACAAGATGATCCTCCACTGGACATTCAAGGTCCAATCACAAGAGCTCGCGCACGACAATTAAATTTACAGGTGAGCTTGTTCTTAAGGAAGTATTTTTATGATTTTAAGAATAGATTGCTACCTAATGATTATATTATACTTAGGAATCATGGAGAGGACCAAGGGATGCATAAGGGATGGCTTGGAGGCGTGGAGGACCAGCAAGGGCATCCAAGTCAAGGTAGAGGCCCAAACTGAGTCGACTTCGAGCCTGTTTCGGAGTCTAAGACTAGTGTGGAGTAAAGCAGACGCCCAGGACGCATTCGGACTCCATTTTTGATGATCCACCTATGGATGAAAAGATAATTTCATAAGGAAGCCAATGGAATTTGTTTGAGGTCAAAATTCCTTCGAAGCCATTGAGAAACATCAAAACAAATTAGCGTCCAGAATCTGTTCTGGTGCTGTGTCACCATTTTTGGTCCGTTGGGCCGTGTATCGTTGTTGAGCCCATTAGGGGGCGCGTCCAGGGGGGCGATGACCCTTAGACCTCTATAACCAGTCGCCGCCTCTCTCGTTAGGTTTTAGGTTTTGCTTAGATTTTTCTGTTCACAACAGTTTCGCCGCGCCGTCGGTTTGTGAGACCCCAACTCATGAGATTAATCATTCAACTGTAATTGGTTGCATTCTTTCGTGTTCTTGCTTGTGTTCTTCGATTAGCAGGCAAAGGACTCAGCCTTCTTGGTGAGGTTGACTGTGCTTCGACGGTCGATAACCAGAGGAGACGTGGTGCTGCGATTGCGGGGTTCAGAGCCGAGTTGTTGAGAAGCCGGATCGAATTGTGTCGTGATTCCACCAAATCGAGAGTTATTAGAATCTTTTGAAAGATCGAGAACCCTAGTTCACATCACGAGCTCTTTCCTGAAAGGCAAGCCCCGGAGCATTCTCCCTATGGTTTGCAAAATATCTAACTTGAGTCCTTTACTTGTTTGATGCATTAAGTTATAGGCGTTGTCTTATACCGTTGCTGCAGTAATTATATTCCTTGCCACTGTATATCCTTCAACCCTGTTAGGTTCAGGTATGAATATTTGCTTAGCCCTGCTTAACTAGATCGGTAGAAGTCGGGTGATTTCCTGTCATCCGCGAGTTATAGGTGGTGACTCAGAATGGTTGAGTGCATTGTTATCTTGGATAACCATGTGGAGATAATAAATCAAGACCGAGAGAGATTGGTGTTGAGACTGAACTGGAGGTTCGGTGAGGTTAGCCCATCTGTGTCGAACTAGGACCCCGTCCATTGTACGTCCTCAAGTCATATTGAATTTATGCCTCACATTTAGCTGGAAGGATAAGTCGTTTCGACTGCGAAGCCTAATTTTGATTTGGGCCAGGAGTCGACCTGCTGTACGCATCGTATTGGTGAAGATGGGGGACCACAGGTTACGCGGAGAGTAAGTCCGAGGTCAGGGTCGCCCTGAATAAGGCAGCCGGGCGGTTCCTGGATACGATGGTACCTGTTGATCTCGCACTTTTCCCGAATTGAATGTCGATGATCTGTAGCTCACCGTGGCTGGTGTGTGGTTTGTGTGAGGAATACCCATCAGCTGGTTAGTAATCGATTATAATCGCCATCGTTCCTGGACAGTGAACACTTGACTTGAGCAGCGGCATCGTAGTAGGAACTTGAACAAGAGATGAGATGGTTGAGCTGTTGAGATTGAAAGATACTCAACCGGAATTGGTTACTATTCTTGTTGAATAATTATTACCATGCTTGTTTAGTACAGGTGCTAATATAGCATGATAAGGTTAATCAGATTAAAATACATTGCTAGAAGGTTCTTAATAATTATTTCTTTAATACCAGCTTTTCCGCAATTAAATGAGTCAGCTATCCTACTTATACAGCTTTGTGTACTCCTTGGAGTCAATTTATTTTTAGTTTATGACGGGTAAGTCTAGCTGAGCACATTCTCGTACTCAGGGTTTTATTTCTCATGTTTTTGCAGATGGTGAGATGTTTTATGGCTATTGTCAGAACTGCTTCTATCCCACCTTGGGAGATGACTAGACCTTGGGCATGGTCACTCTTCTCTACTTAATGCTTTTATTGGATGTTGATCAAGAAACTGGCACTGTATTTGAACTAAGTGTGTGTGGATTTGAACTAAATCGCTTCCGCTTTATTTTGAATTTGAACTTGGTTTGTAATAATTATTTTAAACTCTGATATTTTAACTATGTGCGAACTATGTACGTTGTGATTGGTGAACGCTAAACTCATTACGATCTTGGTCGTGCTAGAAATGTTTAAAATCCTTTGAGATTTCTGTATGACTACCGGGTTTATTAGGTCTCAATCATGTAGTTTGCCGTCCTAATGGAGAATTATGTGCTTGTGCTCTAATAAATTGGTCGGTTCTGTCACACATCGTGCCCACGTGCGGCTGCACGACGCCTGGCACGAACGCCTATCCGCGTTGACTGGAGTCGCCACCCGGGGCGGCGTCTTCGCCCGGTGGCAGTGGTACGATTTTTTCTTCAGTAACGCCGCGGTGGCATGGGCGGCCATGGCTGAGGCTCATTTGCGGTGCCGAGCCTGGTGGAGGTCGCTCTACTCCGTCGGGGCTCGTCGGCGGACGCAGAAGCAGCACCGGGGGTTCCCCCCTCTCTGCTTGCCCCTCCTTCTTCTTGATGGTGGCCACTCTGTGGCGGTGGCTGGGGCTCTTGCTGGCGTTGGGGTGGCGGTCCTC
>CM041638.1:19105251-19136974 GCA_023333625.1 Bothriochloa decipiens
ACCGTGGAATTGCTTTGTGTAAGCCCATTCCCTTGAGCTGACTTTGTTGATTTTCTAGCCTCTTGTGGATGTTAGTTAGTTTGTTGGAAGTTACACTGAATGAAATTGTGAATGGACTTAGTGCCAGCTTCTGCTGAGGTCGCATAGCCCAACTTTTGCTCGTAGCATTTGAAATCCTCCACAAGGTCTTCTGCATCATACACGGCATCCTTAAGTTTAGGAAGGAGTTCTGCCACACACTTCTGATGGCTCCTCCACTCTGCTCGATCAATAAAGTCACCATTACAGGTAGAGTATCCCGAAGGCGTCGAAGAGAACCCTCAAATTGCCATACATCATCTTCTTTAAGCTCTTCATTTTCTGCTCCATTCCAACGGGACCACAAGGATTTAACCCATTCAAAAAAATTAACACAGTCATTGAAGCTACTAATGGCCTCAATGACCGGTTTTATGTTGCTTATGCTCATATTGACTTGACAAAATGAAGATTTTGGAGTCCTATGTGCTGGACAAATAGTAGAGATGTTAAACATTAGAAAGGTAATCCTTTGGTCACATTTAATTGCTAATGAAATGTATAGTTATGTCAAGCCAGTTGATGCAGCAAAAATTTCTTTCCTAGAAACAGAATATTAGAAAGGTATATCGTGGTCACATTTTAATGCCAATTAAATGTATGGTTATATATATGGCAAGCCAGTTGATGCAGCAAATATTACTTCCCTAGAAACTGACCAACAATCATTGAATCATAGTTTAAGAGAAATTTTACTGTGCATGGAAATAATGACAACTAAAACATCTCTTAGTTTAAATAGATGATTCCTCGCTGAGTTGGTAAGGGATAGTGAACATGAAGTACGAAATTTGAACCGGTACGGTCACTGCACTTGTTACAGGACATTATTTCACAAAATGTTCATATAGTTTAATGGAAACAATGCAACAACTGTAACGGAATACAACGAATTAGTGGACACGGCAATCAATACAACATTCTGTTTTCTTTGTTTTATTTTGAGTGAAATGATTGTTTAGATCTGAGTACAGTTAAAAAGTGAATAATGCGAGTGAACCAAGCATACATAAAACACCAGACAATTAAGTCTGAGGTCTGCTAATCTAAAAAAAATCTGAGGTTTTTGGTGATGTCATTTGCATTACCTTTTTCACTGCCGGATACAATAAGTTGTCGTGGCCTCTCCAGTGTCAATACATCACCAATAATGTGCACATTCGCAAGACTGACTCAATCGGTTGTCGAGATAGTCCATTATATAGGGCCCCGATCTAGTGATTATGGACAATTAATCATTCACCTGTATTTTTGCAGAAAGAAATTAGATTGCTAACATATGAGAAATGTTAAAATTCTAAGGATCGATAATCACGAGAGCGGGTGATCTCCTTTTATAATTTAGGCTATGTGCTACCTGGAGAATATATGGTGCAAACCACGCATTCGCTGAAAATATGGAAACTAATTCAAAAGTTACATTTCTTATTAGTTACTTTTTAAAACTTGGTACACCTATAGTTCATCCATATATGTACTCACATACAACAATTGGTATGTAAACTCATTTTTTGAAGAATTCATACAAAATGATAAATTGCACTTGTGCGTGCACCATGACACAAAATTTCTGGATTTTGCCTTGTATAGTGCGCATACAAGAAATTTTATCATTTTTGAATGATTTTCTAAAATTGAGTTTGCAGCTCAACTTTTCATGTAAATACATATATGGATGAGAACCTAGATGTATCAGGTTTAAAGAATTCTCGAGATATAGTTGTATATATATATTTTTAATTAGTTGACATGTTTAATTTCCACCGAAGATGTGGTTTCGACTACATATTTTCCCATACTACTTAGCTAGGCGGAGGCTGAGAGGTTTCTAAATTTGATGGCTATCTCAGTGTAATTTGAACACCACAATTGTTCTTTGGGAATTCTAATAAGATCTTTCTTTATAAAAAAAGGCTAAAAAAGGCTAATTGAGAATTATCAGCTTACAGGATGGATTGCAAGCTAAGTGGATTTGCAGATTATACTTGAAAGTAAATCTCCGGGCTGAGAAACAGCTAGCTGACGATGTAAGCAAACAACCAAGCGATGATAAATTTGCTCGTTCCAAATATACACTCATCCATGTCTTTTTTCTAGATTACGCAAAAAAAATTATTATATTAAGTAGAAGAGTTTACACAAACCTACAATGCGCTTCTAGTGAATGCCAAAAGAGATCAACAAAACGCAGCCGTTGCTGGACCCTAACATAAGATCTCTAGGTCTATATTATATAAAAGTAACAACCAATACTGACGCAAGTGTTGTTCCGTTCACCCTACCCAAGTAATCACACTTCGTATATGGTGGGCTTAGCTTTGACTGCAAGAGAGTTTGCTTACCCTCTCTGTCCTCAAATAATCAATTTCTATGTACCAGTTAAACTTTCTCAAGTTAAGAAAAAGTA
Organism: Bothriochloa decipiens; assembly: GCA_023333625.1. Lineage (NCBI taxonomy): Eukaryota > Viridiplantae > Streptophyta > Magnoliopsida > Poales > Poaceae > Bothriochloa > Bothriochloa decipiens. Next base: position 19,107,737 of record CM041638.1, read on the forward strand.
ACAATATCTATGACATAAAATGTGCACATTATTATTCTATGGCATATCTAGTTATACTGCTTTGATATCGTAAGTCTTGACAGATTTTTCTAGAAGTCCGGTCAAAGTAAAATATTTAACTTCAGCCAAGTCTAGAAATCTATTTAAGGAAAAGGGAGCATATGAGTAGCATCTCTACTCCCCAGCTATCAGGGGCATCTCATGAGCATTCTTCTAGTGGACATGCCCTTGCCGAAACAGGGCCCAGTACGGGTCGTGCCCACCCTCGGGCCCCTAAGCACAGTAAAAAAATGTTTATACGTATAAAAATTCAATTGCATAGTAACAAATTAATTATTTCATTATTTTTAAGACGATGTTGTGTTTTTCGTTATGAGTACCAAATATATATGTACAAAATGTTGAAAAGTTATTCAGACATACACTTGTCATACGCAATTATCATATTTACAAGGTGTCATTATATTGTCTGCACCTTGATCAAAAGTTTTGGTTCCACCACTGGACATGCCAAAGCCACCAAAAACTCTGGAGCTAATTAACCACCCTAGAGGCTCCAAGCCCATGGGAGGTGTGTGCACCTTTTATGGCACACCCCGCATTCAGCACCACCCTGTCTTCACAAACATTCGTCTAGTGACATTTGCTTACAATAGAGGCGGCAATAGACCGAGGACATGAAAGCCTTTTTTCCATACCAAAACCTTTTCTCTAGAGGCACCAAAGTCTTTGTTGGAGCAAATCAAACCCACCTTTAGCCACTATATGGTGAAGGTGGGCAACAATCTTATTATCTACATGTGGCTCTAGGGATGCAAGCCTCTATTGTGGCCCATTTATAGGCTAAGGGTGAGCCAAGGTAGGTGGATCCAATGGCTAACATTCGCTTACCTGGGGTAGTTAGATCCGATGGTTGGTTTCTATTCACCCAGTGAAGGAGGGCCTAACCGATAGAACCAACCCATAGGCGGTTAGGCGCAATGGCCAAGGACCATGAAAAATCATGCCACATCCTTAAAAGAGCTCTCCATGAAAAGATTAAGCCCGATGTTTGGTCCCATTGCAAGCCTGCCTGTCACAAGGGCTTTAAATAGGCCACATTTTAATTTGTGATGTTTTTATGATCTGCTAACTCAATGCCATGTTAGCGTTCGATCCTACGTGGCACTTGTCGACGTGGCAAGGTTTAAGTATTCCTGACGTAAAAAAATAAACGTCATAAATCTCTATGACATAAAACTGATGTCGTGGATTTGTAACAAGAAAAATACAAATGACAAAAAAATACCATTCCTGTGAAGCATTTCTAATGTCATAAACAGTGAACCACGACGTAAATTCCACGTATTATGGCAAAAATAAAATATCAGAAAATGACAGATTTCTTGTAGGGTAGGTGGCCTTGCCGATCCTTGGGCAAGCTCAATGCGTCCCTACCCGATAGACCGGAGGGGTTCACGAGTTTCTTATATGAAGAATGTGCGTCAAATCGGTCTCATCGACCTACTGGTCAGCTTTGCTATTGGGATCTCCCTCTGCCGCGTGCTAGGCCATGTGCTGCTTTAGCCAATCTAGCCTCTACTATCTCACTACAAAACTAATTAGTAGACATGAGGATTAATACAACTTTTGTTTTCTATTTCTTTATATCAGAGAAACGTAAAAAGTGAATAATACGAGTTGACCATGCATACATAATAGTAATCGATCAAGAGTCAAGACAATAGAGTGTGAGGACTAGTGATATCTTTGCATTACCCTTTTATCGCTGGACGTAATCAGTTTCAGTTCCCGTGGCCCGTCTTATGCCATCAGCCCATCACCAACAGTTTGCACATTTCACAAGATCGGCTCAATCGGTTGCAGAGATGATCCACTATATATAATAGGGGCCCCATCTAGTGATTATGGACAACTAATCATATACACCTGTAATTTCGTAAAAAAACAAATCAGGTTGCTAACAAATGGAAAAGGAAAGTAAACGACAATCACAAGAGCATGTGGTTTACTTACCGGCTACGCCGAATGACAGGAGGCTACTGATGACACCGGTCTCTTCTCGGAGCAGTATTATTTCTGAGGTTCCCATATGTCTGATCATTGGTCAAAGTTGCCCTGTGTGGCTGCGGCGCAGACTTCCAAGTATTCTTCAGGCTGAAAAACAGGTATCTGACGAATTAGATAAGCAAAGATGTATCTGCTCTTCACAAATACAAGGGGTAAAAGTTATTATCAGCTTACAGGATGACTTGCAAGGTGTATCTGCGGCGCAGACTGGTTGGCCTCGATTATACTTCCAAGTAATCTTCAGGCTGAGAACAGGTATCTGACAACGTAGATAAGCAACGATGCATCTGCTCTTCACAAATACAAGGGGAAAGTAGAACAGAAGACGGTAAGGAGACAGACTTACTGGCTACGCCGAATGGCAGGAGCCTAGTGACGACATGGATCTCTTTTTTTTTTTAACCAGGCATATAGCTCGTATTTTATTAAGTAGAAAGAAATGGTCAATAGACCTATACATAGGCGATATAAAGGAGTCGCAAGTACTTCCAAGATTACCGACGAAATCACCAAGAAACAAACGAACAACAAGAAAGCAAGATACACCAACAACCAACTAAGCTATGCCTGTAATAAATTCTTAAACAGGGAAGATGTAACAAATGTAACGACGGCCCAGATGAATTGGGAAGAAATTGGGCCAACTCGAGCCAAAAGAGGAGAAGCGCTGCAACAGCCACGTCTCACGGGCCGAGGGCAGGCGCGCACACGCAGGAGCAGGGCCGAGCACACAGCCCCGGCGCCGCCGTCGCCGTCTACGGAGATCGCCACGTCAACTAGGTAGATTAGGAAATAGGGATGGCCAAAATAGGAAGCAGCGGAACCGCAGGATCGCCGGTTGCATAGGGGTTAAGTCTTGGTAGGACTATAAATAAAGACCCCATGTAATCAATTCAATCAAGAAAGGAATAGGGGAACCCTACCCTTAGCTATTTGGCTCTTGGTTCTCTTACTCCTAACCCTAGCCGCGCCGCCCAACCCCTGTGCCGCCCCTGCGCTCGCGCGCCAAGCGCCGCCGCCGCAGTACCTCCGCTCCCCCGCCCAATTTCCGCCCCCCATGTGTCAACCGGCCTTAGACCCCTTATACCTGGTATTGGACGACCACATTGATCCTCAGACAGCATCAATGGCCGCCGCAATCACCATGGACGCCGCCACCACTGCCATGAACGACGACATCGAGGAAATCTGCGTCGACATCAAAGCTGCCCTTGTAAGTTTCGAATATCAGTTCCGACCTCTACTACAAGAACAGGACAAGGAGCAGATCGACGCCACCAATGAGATCACCATCAACAGATGTAATTGTCGATCTAGATCGTGGCCTCAACACCAAGCAGGAAGAACTGACATGCATCACCGGCAACGCCGTCCTCAACGTCGTCTACAACGAGGAGATTCGTCCCCTCGACATCGCCGATGTCATGATCCAACCCAATTTGGATCTAAACACCGCCATCGACATGGAGGACATCACCAATGAAGCCCACCAGCTGCTCGATGAAATGCCTATTCAAGCAGAACATCACCTAGCAACCACGACTCCACCACCAAGGGTGCTGCAACTCGCGGCCAATCTACTTGGCACCTTCGCATTCGACATCGACACCTTCAATGACAATGTCAGCACCATACCGTTGTACGATGACACGTCGCATGACGTCCGTGTCCTCAACATCAGCACGCCTGACGACGTCAATCTGGATGTCGCCTTCAGCAACCCCAACATCAACCTGGAGCCTCCATGCGCTAGCAACGTTGCTTCCATCAAGTTAGGCCCCGACGACAACGACAGCAGCAATGCTGCCGCACAACGTCACCGCCAACATCCACCACCTGTTCGATAACGAACTCGAGGAACCAATAGGCACACCACAACTAAGGAGGCCAACTGGACATGTTCCCGTGTCAACGACAACAACGTCGCAAATGCAGGGCACACCCATGGCGCCACAATCAACAAGGTCCGACCCAGATTAGACCCGACGCCACCAACAACAACAACACCAACCACGACCATTCTAGGAGCACCGCTGTGGTGCATGGCAACACTGCAGAGCATTATGACCCTCGTCACCGGAGCAACCGAGATAATGTCAGCACCAACACGTGGCAACCACTACATCATCAACAGCAATGCCCCTCAGGCGCTCCATGGGAAGCTCGACCAATTAGGTCAGCCTCTCATAGCCAAGGAGGCTGAGCAGGCATGCCTCGCCGTCAACAACGACATCATCACCAACTCAGAAAGCAATGGGCACATCCATCCCAACCTCCATGACACCACCTTCGTCGCAGACGACCCCATGATAGCGCGACAGCTAACCTCCGTCAACAACTATCCTCCAGATGTCAGCACAAGTCAGCCATTGACAACAGCATGCTGTCGTGCAAGGTACGCGATAACAACGTAGCCTCGAACAACTACATTTGCTTCATGTTTGGCTACATCAAAAATCTTCTCTACGATCGACAGGCCACATCTGCTCACATGAGCAACAACCATGCTGACAGCAATGACGACAGCCTCCTCTACAACCTGGAGTTCGCAACAACTCACATGCCATGGAGCATCATCATCACTAATGGCACCAACAAAGGAGACACAATCTTCACCACTAGGCTCATCATCGACATTAACTACCACACCCTCAGCTATTCGCACCCAACTATATCGACATCGAGCACCTTCCCTCAACAACATCAACAATTGGCTACAATGTCGTCACGAGGAAGCGCTGACTGGAAAAGGAGGGGAGAAATGTAACAAGTGCAACGACGGCCCAGATGAATTGGGAAGAAATTGGACTAACTCGAGCCCAAAAGAGGAGAAGCGCTGCAACAGCCGTGTCTCGCGGGCCGAGGGCGGGCGTGCACGCGCATGAGCAGGACCGGGCGTGCAGCCCTGGCGCCGCCGCCACCGTCTACGGAGATCGCTACGTCAACTAGGTAGATTAGGAAAATAGGGATGGCCAAAATAGGAAGCAGCGGATTGGCAAGATCATCGTTTGCTTAGGGGTTAAGTCTTAGCAGGACTATAAATAAAGACCCACATGTAATCAATTCAATCAAGAAAAAAATAGGAGAATCCCTACCCTTAGCTATTTGGCTCTTGGCTCTCTTACTCCTAACCCTAGCCGCCGCCCAACCCCTACGCCGCCCCTGCACTCGCACGCCAAGCGCCGCCGCCGTACCTCCGTTCCCCGCCCAATCTCCGCCCTCCACGTGTCAACGGCCTTAGGCCCCTTATGGAAGAAGTCTCCAATCCTCCGGACTGGCGTATCAAAAGCTTCAAACAACGATACACCAACTTATCAAGAAGCGGGCCTTCCAAGCTTCACAAGATTAGACGCAGCCTAAACTCAACGGCTGACATACTAGCGGCAGGCAAAAACTGTATCAAATTCAAATGTCCAGCTCTCTTGCTCTTATCAGCATAATGCTGGACAATGTAATCTCCTCCAGTTTCTACGGTATGTAGACCTACATGGTGTAAAGATCTTAGTAGCTTCATGCTGTGTTTAATATAAATTGTTTCTTGTCAAAAAAAAAAACAGATACGCCGCACAATGGCCACTAATCCGTGGGGGTTCAGCCATGGTAGCAAAGCATCCACTGGAACCTCAAGCAATCAGATAGTCACGAAGCAAAACTGTTAGTGACTAGGTAGCCAGTGCGAAAGAGACGTCGTGCCCCAAAGCCTACAGCGATCAGGTAGTCGCGGGATCAAACCGCCGATGACTAGGTGGTCACTGCAAAACTCTCTTCTCGGAGCAGTATTATTGCTGATGTTCCCCTCTGTGGTCAAAGTCTTACCCTGGGTGGCTGCATATACACAGACTAGCTCCATAAATGCGCCAGCTGGGAGATAACCTTAATTAGCTCGCAAGTTCCAAGTTCTCCATATTTAAGTGGAGATATATGTATATAAATTGCAACTTATTGCCAATCCAATTAGCCCATTATAAATCACTGGCAGCACCTTCGTGGAACTTCGTAGACTGTAGCTTTGTGCCAGAGACTAGAGTTGGCTAGCCAAGTCATCTTTTTTAGAAACAAACACGAGGACCAGTGACCCCTGTTAATTTGACTATTCTAAAACCTAAGGTATTAAAAAGCTTTAAAATTTATCATGAATTGTGAGATGTTCTAGATTGCTCAACCTATCCATTATACCTGTATTTTAAATCCCATCCATGTAACTTGCAATTGGTAGTCGAAATCAATGACATGCATGTCCGTCTTTTGAAACTATATGTCTTACTAGGAAATTAAGCAACGTAACAACCCAACTTATTAACTAATTAGTGTGAGGCAAGTTCTTTTTACGCAGGGCTCCTTACTTGGTTCTAAATTTCTTGGATCCAATGTATTTGGCATGAAGGGATTACTATCTAATATCTATTCCAATTGCTGTAAAGGGAGGGGTTTTCTTATGTTTCGATTACTGGAACCAAGTATGGACTCCTTTTTTTCTTAAAAAAAGAATCTTAGGTTACGGTACTTGTCAGTTTCTTACACCAACATCCAAAACGGGATTTCTAAAATGTAAGTCATCGCGTAAGTTTCCACGAATCCACTCCAAAGACACCTACTACCCAATAGACAGAGCTCTTTTGAACCCTCTGTCAAATAAAACATGAAACCAGCCAGGTCATTGAAGGGGACGAAGCTGAAACCACTCCCGAGCCCTGACGGCAGCAGATTGTCGTCATCCCTTTGTTTCGATGTCGCGTGGCCCTACCCAACGTGAAATAAAAAAAACTCTTTCCAAAACGAGCATTACTATTAAATTTTATTAGCACCATTATATTTGTTTTATATTTCCAAACCTTGACCTGAATTTATTTTTTTAGCTAGATGATATTTTGTAGAGAATTTTATTAGATAGATGATATTTTGTAGAAAAATTGTTTTTTATGCTTTTCTCATGACTGAAACCAGCTGTGGACAACTTGTAAGGTGGCACTTGTCAAAGTTTCTTATACTACCACCACCATCCAAACAGGGCTTCCTAATGTTTCTGTCATCTGCCTAAGTTCCCATGAACCCACCCCAAATGTACCTACTCCACGGATGGGATTTTTGTTTTTAACCCTGTGCTAAATAATATTTGAAGTAACAACCCTTAATTAGATAATATTAAAGGTCCGTTTGGTAGAGTTTTACTCTTTGATGATTTATAATTGAGTGATTCTGACGATGGAGACGTGGGGTAGGGAGCAGGTGAAAATTGATTTGATTGATTCTGTTTTTTAGGTCAGGTGTAAATTGAAAAGTGATTTTTATATGAGTCTAGCAGGATATCCGTAAATTATTACTCCCTCCTAGGTCGCCATCTAAAACAGCACATTCTAAAATGTTTATGTCAGCCGCCAAAGTTTCCAGGAGCCCACCCCCAAATATACCTACCCCGTGGTCCGCGCAAGGAACTTTTTATTTTTGGAAACCACATTTAAACAATATTTTAGTAACAACTTGGACAAAAGTATTCGCTGATCTAACTCTTTTCGACATGTCAGGGACGTGGTATATTTGCTGGTATGGGTGGGTGGCTTGGTTCAGTGTCACAGCAGATGCTGTTGGCCATTCCGGCCAACCGGATAGGCACTGAAGGGGACAGAGCTATAGGTTGCTTAAGCAACCAAACGCTGTTTAAGTCACTTCAGTTTGTGTTTCGTTCAGGAATGAAGTGGAACGGGAATATGGATGGTCCCATTATGTTTCTTTTTTCTGTAATGGGATGATCCATCTTTGTTTGCACTTTAAAGGGTTAGTATTAGTATGGATGGGATAATCTGTGCTCTTTTTTTTTCAAAAAATCAGGAGGAGCTGTGGGCTCAGATTTTTTTATTTTAATCCTTATTTAATCAATATTTCAAAAATAACCGTACTTAAAATATTTGCATCTCATGTTTTTTAGTCGCGTCAAGTCCTATGGCGCGACCAAACCACATTGTCGCACCACATGCATTGACGTGACAAGACGTGACATTCTGGTTACCGTTTCCGACGTGGAAAAGAATTTTCTAAAAATCATAACTTTTTAATACTATATCGGATGAAGATGGTTTCTATATAAAAATTGTAGCTCTCGACGAGATCTACAACTCTCTAGTTTTGAGTTTTTTTATTTAAAAACATTTAAAAGGCTCAAAAAATTATGTAAAATTTCAACATCAAAATGGTAGCATATTAGCGCTTGTCACATCATAAAAGTAATATCTTTTTATGGATAAACTTTTTACATCAATATTGTAGCTCTCAGTGAGATATAAAATTTTTAGTTTTGAGTTTTTATATTTTAAGTCATTAAAAATTTTAGAAAAACAATACAACGTTTCAGCATGAATTTTGCTTCTAAAGCATCATATTATTTTTTCGAGCATTTTAACAACTGCAAATCTAAAACCTCAAAATTAAAAAATTATATATCTTATTTAGAGCTATAATCTTGGTATAAAAAGTATTTTTGTAACAACCCTAAAAATCCAAACACCAAAAATCGCAACCAACAAAAATTTTTCTAAAACAACCCATGATTGGTGAGTGTCATGTAGGAAACTCTACTAGTTGTTGCACAAGTAGCACCAAAGGTTAGTGAAGCATATGCATTTAATTGACAAGAGCATGATTCGCCTCTTATTGATTTTATGTAATGCTAATAAAATCAATAACTCTTTTATAACACATGTGCCTATATGTATAAATAAGTGTTACTAACTAAGGACATGGCTACCCCACCACCATGAGACCCTAGGAGACCCACTAAGCACAAGTGCTTTGGTCACTAACTCTTCTTCACTAACATAGTTATGACATATTAGGATTAGTGCTTGGTATGGAAATATAAAAGGGAAAAGGGAAAGAAAAGAAATGGAGAAGTGCAAAGCAGCCCAGGCCACCAGACCAGCCCAGTAAGCCATCAGGTCGGCCTGCTGCCTCCCTGCACCGCCTTGGCCCAGCTCAGCCTGCTTCCGCGGCAGCACGGCCTGCCTTTCCCCGCGCCACACAGGCCTGTCGGCCACGCCCGCACAGTCCATGGCCCAATTGGCCAGTCAGCCCAGCCGGCAACGCCGCTCACCGCCCACACGCACGTGCCACGGCCCGCTGCCCGCTCCCGCTCGCTGACAGATGGGCCCCACCTGTCAGCAGCTACTTTTGGCCGCCCACCGGTCTTGTCCGAGTTCCAGAAATGGCCGCGCCGCGCCGATGCCGTCCGTCCATGCCCGAGCCGCACGCGATGCCATCCGCTTCCCCGCTTGGCTGTGCGAAACCCTAACCCTAAGCCATGGCTGCGCTCAGCCGCCCGATGGGCATCTCCCATCTCTGCTACCCGCTCGCCAAGCTCGTCGTCGCGCCACACTATTAAGAGGGGAGCTCGACGCCCTTAGGGTTTCCCCTGCCTGCGCTATTTTCTCGACCACGCCCATCACCGCTCATTGCACTGAGGAGGAGAGGAGAGGAAGGAGGAGCAGGAGGCGGGGAAGGAGTTGTCCGTCGCCGGAGCTAGAGCAGAGCACCGCGAGCTCGCCGCCGCTGCTGCTTCCGCGCGCCGAGGAGAGGAGCCCGGTGGACCCGCTCGACCATGCCGTGTGTTTCCCTACATCAAGCCGCTGCCTGTTTCCCCCTCACCAATCGCCAGTAGCGTCACCCGAGGTGAGCTCGACCTCCATGGCCGCCGGCCAGCTCATCCTCGGCGTTCCCGTCGTCTAGTGCGCCATAGGCCTCATTAGCTACCCCACCGTGCTCACCGTAGTCTGGAACATGATTTAGGCAACTTCCTGGAGCGGTTTGACCCCAGTGGTGTTGGGAATATGCCCTACAGCTAATCATGTAGATGATGATATTTTGATTGTATCCATGATTAATAAAGTGTTCATTGAATATCCATTATAGACAACTTGTATTGATTGGCGATTATGTGAATTGTTTGTGGAACTCAATTACTTGAATGATTATTCTAAAGTTGTCCTTGGTCGGCGTTCTTGTGAGAACACACTAAATATTAAACCAGCACATGTATTAGTTGATGGCTATGTTTCACAAGTCATGGACATAGAGATGTCCAACTAATAATGTGGGCACATGTGAGACATGTAGGCTAGACTGACCCGACATGAGAAAGTCTCTATTCACATCATGTACGTTATGTCCTTAGACCTAAGATTGTGGTATGTGCTTAAGATGTGAAACGACCTACTTAGGGACTATCAAACGCTGCTCCGTAACTAGGTAGTTATAAAGGTGGTCTTCGGGTGGTCAGGAAGCATGCTATGAGACATAGATAATCAAGATGGAATTTGTCCCTCTCTATGCGAGAGAGATATCACTGGATCACTCAAGTGATTGGATCAACAAATGCATGGTCGTGCTTGGGTTAAGTGTTAACCCACGAGTTGAACCATATATCGAGTGGCAAAGGGAATAACTTGTATGTAGTCGTAGTGGTTCGTCTGATATGATCTTTGCGTGCACATAGGAGTTGTCATGCCTTGCTAGAGGCCGCTGTCAACTATTGGGCGAGTAGGAGTATTCAGCCCATGTCAATGTGTGCGTAAACCCATAGGGTCGCACGCTTAAGGGGCTGGAAGCCTAATTCGGGTTGGACCCGAATTAGACAAGGCTTAGGGTTTCTAATGGGCCTCCAACTCGTGAGCTCATTGGGGATGCCTATATAAGCAAGGGGTAGGGGCGCGGTCAGGGTGAGAGATGCCTTTGGCAGCCGCTGTCACCCTCCCCACGCTCACGCCTTCTGCTCCTCGCGGACCTATCAGAGTTGTTACTGCCTCATTATAGGTTCGGTTTTGTGCATATGGTGATATGCGTGGTTGTAGATGAGTCTCTAACCTTGGTTCGTCATCTTGCCGTGTTGGTCTTGAAACGATCTACTCGTACCGGTCGAAATTCCGCCATCCGAGTTAAGTGATTCATGTAAATCCAATCATGGTGAGTTAGAGACCAATCAGATTGATCAAATTAAACCCTAGGTCAAGTGCCAAGCGCATATGATGCACGGCGGTGGTAGATGGAATTTACTGCCGGGCGCCGGTTTGCCGAGAAAAGTGTTGTTCGATAAAACCGTAACTCGGATTGAGATGAACTCTAAATGAGAATCATAGAGAACGAAATTTTACATCTAGTTCTCTGTGGCTTTGCCACATTCAATGAAATTATAATTGCAAAATAAGGCTTGGAAAATAGAGTTTTCTGCGTTGCAAGATTAGACGTCAGATTCGGATAACTCTGTTTTGCAGGTATGATGACTGGTATAGCACTTATGTGTATGTGATGCATGTATGTATTTAATTCATGGCTTGCATGTCATGAGGACAATATGGGCAGGATCCACATACATATTGTCAAAATTAATGTAATGGCCTGTGTGCCAATCTGTGATGATCTATCCGCGATTACGTAATTTCATTTTACTTGCGCTAGTAGTAGCTAGTCTTGGCGGAATCATCACTGAAGGATGGCATACTCGAATCATGGAGATGGAGATCGCCATGATGCATAGATTGAAGGAGATGGAGATCCCCAAAGGAATAATGGGCTATACCAAGTCATGTATGTGGTATGTCGTTCTTACTATGTTCTACTTTCACATGCTATTATGTTTTTGTCTAATTGCATGCGGTAGTGAAGTAGAACGATCCTTCAGCAATGTTTAAGTTAAATGCTTCTCCAAACCTTGCACTGTCATAAGTCTTGTACAATCGGTGGTGGGTCTATGAAATTAGGGTGCCACTGGTTTTCCTCGACTAGGCAGGTTCGTATCGGATACTTACTGTAAGAAGGTTTGGTTACTTAAACAAGGTCATCCTAACGGTTAGGGACCTTGGAGCATGGGTAGGTTGAGTGTAGCATAGAGATGCTGCCCAACAACAAGAGTCATATGTGATATGATTAGCAAAGTGTTGCTTATCGATCTACCATGTCTTCTAGCGGTGATGCTAAAGCTCACTAGTTGACTTGTTAGTTGTGGGTCTTGAATCACTAAGTATCAATTGAGGGATATTGATTTTAGTGGGAGTAGATTTTATTTTAATATAATTTACTCTTTCATGGATACATTGTCTTAGTATTTTATGTTACTTTTGTTGTAGATGGCCACTCGCAATCAACCATTTTCTTTGCATACAATTCTTGTGAAAGATAAGTTGAATGGAACAAATTACACGGATTGGATCCGCAATCTCAGAATTGTTCTCAGGGCTGAGAAAAAGGAAGAAATTCTAGACACCCCATTACTAGATGAGCCTGATGAAAATGCAACTGTTGCTGAGAAAAACGCTTATAAGAAAGCATGTGATGCGGATCTTGAAGTGAGTTGCCTCATGCTTGCTTGTATGGAACCTGATCTGCAGATGCAGTTCGATAACAATCATTCAGCGAACGATATAATCGTGGTGCTTGAAGATATGTTCCAAACTCAAGCGCGGACTGAAAGGTTCAATGTCTCTAAGTCGCTTGCAGAAACCAAGCTAGCAGAGGGCGCAGCTATTGGTCAACATGTAATCAAGATGGTTGGTTACACTCAGAGGTTGGAGAAGCTAGGCTTCCCAATTGGCCAAGAGTTGGCTACTGATTTCATCTCAAACTACCATATGCATGAAGCGGAGAGAGGCTTGAATGAACTATGTGGCATGCTGAAAATAGCAGAGGCCGACATCAAGAAAGGTGCCGGCAGTAGCCAAGTGTTGGCGATCTAGAACCGACCTCATTTTTAGAGGAAGGGCAATTCTTTGAGGAAGAAGAAGGGCAAGGCTAAAGATGAGATCTCTAAGCTGAACCCATTTGCTGCCAAGGCTAGACCATCTGCAAATTGAGATTGCTTTTATTGTAAGGGAAAAGGTCACTGGAAAAGGAACTGCAAGGAGTACTTGGCGTCCTTAGAGAAGGATGGCGGCAGTAAAGGTACTGCTACTGCTTGTACTCTTGTTGTTCATGTTACATACATTTTCCTCGCTAACTCTTATATCAATTCTTGGGTATTTGATACCGGATTGGTTGCTCATATTTGCAATACGATGCAGGGAATGATAAGAAGTAAAAGTATGGAGAAAGGAGAAGTTGATTTCCATGTGGGCAATAATGCAAGAGTCACTGCATTGAACGTCGAGATGATGCAACTTCCCTTGCCGTCAGAATTTATTTTGGAATTTAATAATTGTTATATTCCTAGTTTAAGTCGAAACATTGTGTCACCTTCATGCTTGATGAAGGATGGTTATTCATTTGCGAGTAAAGACAATGGTTGTGTGATCTCAAAGAATGATGTGTTTGTGGCTTTTGCATCCATTGTGAACAGGTTATTTATTTTAAATCTTGATGATGCACTTGTCTGTAATGTTAGTGCTAAACGGCCTCAGCTTAATGAGTTAAGTCCTACCTATATGTGGCATTGTCATTTGGGTCATATAAGTGAGAATCGCATGAAGAGGCTCCATGATTATGGTCTTCTAACTTTGTTTGATTTTGAATCATACGAGACATGTGAGGCTTGCTTGCTAGGCAAGATGACCAAGACGCCATTCAAAGGATTTCCTGAGAGGGCATTGATGTATGTGGACCAATGAGCATGACAGCTAGAGGCGGATTTCAATACTTCATAACTTTTACTAATGAATTTAGTAGATATGGATATGTCTACCTAATGAAGCATAAGTCTGAAAAATTTGAAAAGTTCAAAGAATTTTAGAATGAAGTAGAGAATCAATATGGCAAGAAGATCAAGGCCTTGCGATCTGATCGTGGAGGCGAATATCTAAGTTACGAGTTTAGCAATCATCTTAAGAGTTGTGGAATTGTTCCATAGCTTACGCCACCCGAAACGCCTCAGAGAAACGGTGTGTCTGAGCGATGTAATCGGACTTTGTTGGATATGGTTCGGTCTATGATAAGCCAGTCGGACCTACCTTTATCGTTTTGGGGATACGCTCTAGAAATAGCCGCTTTCACATTGAATAGGGTACCATCTAAGTCCGTAGTTAAGACACCATATGAGATGTGGACTGGTAAGAGTCCCATTTTGTCTTTTTTGAAAATTTGGGGTTGTGAAGTTTATGTTAAATGACTTATATCAGATAAACTAACACCCAAATCAGACAAGTGCTTTTTCGTGGGATATCCGAAGGAAACTTTAGGGTATTATGTCTATAACCGGTCAGAGGGTAAAGTGTTTGTTACTCGAAACGGTGTTTTCTTAGAGAAAGAGTTTCTCAAAAGAGAAAAGAATGGACAAAAGGTGTATCTTGAAGAAGTTCAAGATGAGCCAGTAGGGACTGACTCTACGAGTGATGCTAATGTAGCAGAGCAAGTTAAGACACCCATGGCAGTGGAGACACCGCCACAACCACGAAGATCAGTGAGACTTCACGCATTGCGTGGAAATTTGTTATTGTTAGACGATGATGAACCTGCGGATTATGCGGAAGCTATGATGGATCCAGATTCCGAGAAATGGCAAAGTGCCATGAGATCCGAGATAGATTCCATGGGAGACAATCAAGTTTGGAACTTGGTTGACCCGCTTGATGGGGTTAGACCCATAAAGAGCAAATGGATCTTTAAGAAGAAGAAGGATATGGACGGAAATGTTCACGTCTATAAAGCTCGACTTGTCGCAAAAGGTTTTCAGCAAGTTCAAGGAATTGACTACGACGAGACGTTCTTGCCGGTAGCGATGCTTAAATCTATTTGGATCATTCTAGCAATTGCTGCATATTTTGATTATGAGATATGGCAGATGGATGTTAAAACAGCCTTTTTAAATGGGTATTTAGAAGAGGACGTGTATATGATACAGCCTGAAGGTTTTGTTGATCCTAATAATGCTGGAAAGATATGCAAGCTTAAGAAATCTATTTATAGGTTAAAGCAAGCGTCTCGGAGTTGGAATATTTGTTTTGATGAGGTAGTCAAAGGGTTTGGCTTCCATCAGAATGAAGAAGAAACTTGTGTTTACCAGAAGGTAAGTGGGAGCGCTATTATGTTTCTGATCTTGTATGTGGATGACATACTATTGATTGGGAATGATATTTCTATGTTGCAATCTGTAAAGACTTCACTGAATAATAGTTTTTCTAGGAAGGATTTAGGAGAAGTAGCATACATCTTAGGAATTAAGATCTACAGAGATAGGTCGAGAAGGCTAATAGGATTAAGCCAAGACACGTACATTGATAAGGTGTTGAAATGGTACAACATGGAATAGTCCAAGAAATGGTTCTTGCCTATGTCACATGGTATGCGCTTTAGTGACAAGCAGTGTCCTTCATCAGATGAAGAGCGCAACCGCATGAGTAAGGTTCCATATGCTTCGGCTGTTGGTTCCATCATGTATGCCATGATATGTACTCGCCCAGATGTCTCATATGCTCTAAGTGTTGCGAGTAGGTACCAAGCTAATCCTGGTGAACCTCACTGGACGCTTGTTAAGAACATCCTAAAGTACTTACGAAGGACTAAGGATGTGTTCCTAATCTATGGAGGTGAGGAGGAGCTCATTGTAAATGGTTACACCGATGCTAGCTTCCAAACCGACAGGATGACTCACTATCTCAATCAGGTTTTGTATTCATAATAAATGGTGGTGCAGTTAGCTGGAAAAGTTCCAAGCAGGAGACAGTGTCTAATTCTATAGTAGAAGCCAAGTACATTGCAGCTTTTGGCGCTGCAAAGGAAGGTGTTTGGTTGAGGAGGTTCCTCATTGATCTTGGTGTGTTTTCGAATGTGTCGGACCCATTGAATTTACATTGTGATAACAATGGGGCGATTGCACAGGCTAAGCAGCCTAGGGATCACCAGAAGAACAAACATGTACTTCGGAAGTTTCATCTCATTCGAGAGTTTATGAAATGAGAAGAGATCAAATTATGCAAAATACATACGGATTTAAATGTAGCAGATCCTTTGACAAAGGCTCTTCCACAGCCTAAGCATGAGGCGCACATGAGGTCTATGGGGATTAGACATCTAAGAGATTAACTCTAGTGCAAGTGGGAGACTGTTGGGAATATGCCCTAGAGCTAATCATGTAGATGATATTCCGATTGTATCCATGATTAATAAAGTATTCATTGAATATCCATTATAGACAACTTGTATTGATTGACGATTATGTGAATTGTTTGTGGAACTCAATTACTTGAATGGTTATTCTAAAGTTGTCCTTGGTTGGCGTTCTTGTGAGAACACACTTGAATATTAAACCAGCACATGTATTAGTTGATGGCTATGTTTCATAAGTCATGGACATAGAGATGTCCAACTAATAATGTGGGCACATGTGAGACATGTAGGCTGGACTGACCCGACATGAGAAAGTCTCTATTCACATCATGTACGTTATGTCCTTAGACCTAAGATTGTGGTATGTACTCAAGATGTGAAACGGCCTACTTAGGGACTATCAAACGCTGCTCCGTAACTGGGTAGTTATAAAGTTATAAAGGTGGTCTTCGGGTGGTCGGAAAGCATGCTATGAGACATAGACAATCAAGATAGAATTTGCCCCTCTCTACGTGAGAGAGATATCACTGGATCACTCAAGTGATTGGATCAATAGATGCATGGCCGTGCTTGGGTTAAGTGTTAACCCACGAGTTGAACCATATATCGAGTGGCAAAGGGAATAACTTGTATATGGTCGTAGTGGTTCAGCTGATATGATCTTTGCGTATAGGAGTTGTCACGCCTTGCTAGAGGCCGCTGTCAACTATTGGGCGAGTAGGAGTACTCGACCCCTATGTCAATGTGTGCGTGAACCCATAGGGTCGCACGCTTAAGGGGCTGGAAGCCTAATTCGGGTTGGACCCGAATTAGACGAGGCTTAGGATTTCTAATGGGCCTCCAACTCATGAGCTCATTGGGGATGCCTATATAAGCAAGGGGTAGGGGCGCGGTCAGGGTGAGAGACGCCTTTGGCAGCCGTCGTCGCCCTCCCCACGCTCGCGCCTTCTGCTCCTCGTGGACCTAGCAGTCCGGAGGTGCATCGCTTCTTCCCTACACGTGTGGAATTCCTCGGAGGTGCTGCACCTGGAGCACTGGGATGAGCCGCGTGAGAGGTTGCAGGTGCTCCATGCAACTGCACTGCCTGCTGCGACGCGTACGACTACATCGAGTCATCTTTCGCTGCACCTGTGCGTCTAGTGGTAATCCTGTAACCTGTAACTAGTAGTAGATCCTGGTTTATGAGGTCGAAAAGTTTTGTTTTCTTGCTAACATAGCACCCTCATAACCCTTCAAGTGGGGCTTGGCGTGCTTTGTCGGCCCTAGTCACCGTGAGCCATCACGAGCCTCCGCTAGCCGCGCTAGCTAGGGCCTTGGAGCTCCGAGCTGCTCCAATCGAATGGAGCAGAAGAGGATGGAGGCCCGACCTTAGCCGCCGCTTCACCGGAGTCCGCCGCCGACCGCCGGCCTAGGGGTCCAAATCCCCCAAATTGAGCACTATATCACCTTCGCCCTGAGCTCGAGAAGCCTTAGCGCATGCTAGAGCCACTTCTACCGTGCCAGGACGCCTCGCCACCGCACCACCACCGGCCGGCGCCGCTGCAACGCGCACCCTGGCTAGCCCGAACTCCTCCAGCCCGCCGGACCGCCGTCCTCGCGCCTGCCTTACCTAGCCGCAGCCCTGGCCAGCCGGACCGGACAGAGCCGCCGCACCGCACGCCGCCGACGAGGGCCGCTGCGCCCGGCCGCGCGAGGGAGAGAGGGGAAGGGGATTTCCCCTGTACCCGTGTGGACCAGGTCCACCGCGGGCCAGCCTAGGCCAACGACCGAAGGCCACTTGGCCTCTCTTTCCCCCGGTGCACCGTGGACCGCGTCCAGCCAGCCGCCACCGTAGACTCGGCCCATTAGGAGCCCACAGAGCCACGTGGACAGCCCTGTTGACAGCCACGTGTCTGGGCCGGGCCAGCCCAACACAGCCTAGATCGGCCCTACCCAGGCCCGCTGAGGCCCAGACCGGGCCCGTCCAGCGTTGACCGTTGAACGGTCAATGTTGACCGTTGACCCAGCCCCACCTGTCAGTGATTGGAGCCGGCCGGTCCCACATGTAAGCCTCTATTGTGCCTTAGGCCAATAAGAAGCTGCCACGTGTCGTGACGAGGATTTATCTCCCCTTTTGCTTTTTCAGAAAGTAGATTAAACTTCAGAAATTCATAACTTATTCATACGAACTCCGAAAAATATGAACCAAGTGTCCAAATTTTCATAAAAATGAGCTCTACATCATAGGCTTATGTTTGAATGCATTTGGAGTTATTGAATTTCATTTGGTTCTTTATGATACTCTATAGGAGTCGCTAACGCGACTATTTATGTCTCGTTTCAGAGGAGGAGCAGTTTGAGGAGAACGACTACGAGTACGAGGAGGAGCTCAGTGACGACTTCGCAGGTGCCACATCCCACCCAACCTCATAGATCCTATTACACATGGCATAATTACTAGTTGCAAGTGCTTTATTTTATGAATTGTCACCTGATGGTAGGTTGCATCGTAAAAATTGCTTGATGAGCCTTACCTTGTCGCAACCTTACTCCTACACACCTGCTGATAGGCTAGACGCATGCATATTTACTTATGATGCTTTACTTCTACTACGCTTATATCTGTGATGTGATGCGTGGTGGAGAGTATGGTATGGTATATGGTTAAGGCATGTGGTGCCACTTTACTTGGGGAGAGTGCTGCGTGTGTCTTGGGTGTGTGGTGAGGGTTTGAGTCGACCAAACGGGATTCTACGATGAGCCTTGAGGGCGAGTCTTACCGAGGGGTTTGTTCTGGGCATCCCTATGTGAGGTATCTGTGGCGGATACATTGTGAGGTATATGGTGATCCCGGGGGTGAGAGCCTTCGTGGAGCGAGGCCCCGGGTAGGAGGTGCTGTTGTAGCACGGACTGTTGTAGTTCCTATGAGAAGATAATCCTGTCTGATCCCCCTAGGACCTGATATCTCTTGAGAACCGGAACCTTAGGACCTACGTGCTCACCGCTCGCCCCTGTATGGGCGGGGGACGAATGTCTGACTAGCTAGGACGGTGCCACTACTACTAGGTTGTTAGCAGATAGTGTCGGGAGGTACGGGCATTGGGACCCATACCCTCCTTAGACAACATAGTGACCTCGGGGGCCTGGTACGATGTCTCACAGTCTCAGTGTGCTGGTGGTACCTATCCGGGATGTCCCAGTACTGAGTGGTAGGGTGGCATCGCACCGGTTAGAAAGCAGCCGGAATCAGCTTAGGCGGGGCACCACCGATGATGGTGATCTTGTGGTTACGGGAGTACACGCTCTGCAGAGTTATGAATCTATATATAGTCCACAGCCTCGGTATGGCCTTTCCCTCGACCTACGCTTCTCGGGAGTAGTGAGATGAGTCCTTCTATTCTTCCCCTGGTGTTACCCTTCCGGCTGTGACCCATTGAGACAGGCTCCGAGAGGGAGTTGGACCTGTCGACTGAGTGTGAGGGGGTGAGACGTGTGTAAAGATGGGAATAGAGAAGATGTGCGGATGAAATGGGTTAAAACTTGATGAATTACTAATATATTATGATGATCACTACCTGCATAGAAAACCACAGCCATATATAGGTCTCTTTGATTATACCCTTTGCATCCACTCAAATACTACATAGCAAAAGCAAAGCATAGGGTGGGAGCTAGTGGCCAATACAAACCGTACTGAAACTTATTTGGCAGGTGAGCCCGACTACGACTACGATGACGAGGAGGAGTAGACGTCTCGTTCTTATGCTCAGGCTTCTTTTGAAGATTTTGTTGTACTTCCGCTTACTACAGCTGTCCCTGAAGCTGCTGCTACTCTGATGATTCCGCCAGTGTGGCGATGGACTATTTATGTAATCCCTTCTAATTGTACTCTTTTATTCGATGTATGAATTTCTGTATCGACTATTGCTGGGTAATGTGATGGTTTGAGCTTCAAACTACCATATTGTTCGCCATTCTGTGTATTTTTCCTTTGTAGAAAATTGAGGATGTTTCAATTTTTATTTGAATCCATACAAAAAAGTTATTATTTTTTATGATGTGACAAGCGCTAATACTCAATCATTTTGGTATTGAAACTTTACATAATTTTTTGAATCTTTCATTTTTTAAATAAAAAGACTTAAAACTAGAGAGTTGTAGATCTTGTCGAGAACTACAATTTTCATATAGAAACCATCTTTATCCGACATAGTATTGAGGAGTTATGGTTTTTGGAAAATTCATTCTTGTCGCGCCAAATACTCTGGCGCGACAAGATTTTCCACGTCGGAAATGGCGACCAGAATGTCGTATCTTGCCGCGCCAATGCATGCGGCGCGACAATGCGGTTTGGTCGCGCCATAGGACTTGACGCGATCAAAAGGGATATGAGGTGCAAATATTTTTTGGGGTGTAGTGATTTCTGAAATATTCATTAATTAAGGATTAAAATTTAGAAAAAAATCCCAGGGGCTCCTACTGTAAATGAATTAATAAGACAGCAACTACAGAGTTCAAAGTTCAGTTATAAAACAAAGCGACCAAACAACCAAATTAAGGAACCGAAAAAAGAAACAAAAAAGATCCAACAGATTACAAATGCAGGGCTATCCATAGCTCTAACTTGTGTAAAAGCTTGGGCTCAATCCTGTGCTGGAGCAGCAAAACTTCCCTGAGAAATGTTCTTTGCAAGCTTCCACCTGAGGTGACCTGTTCCTGAAAACGGCATCATTCCTGACCATCCAGATTCCCCAACAGAATATAATAAAGAGGTCCAGAGTAAAATATGGTGCTTCCATTCTTGGAAAATTCGTGTGATGGGCATTTGATCATCAAACTGAAAATTCAGAGAGAGCCAGCATTGCCGCGAGCATAATCTGTGCTCCTTTAGCTCTTTCAGGCTTTTCGTCGAGCATGCTGTAAAGCATCTACCGATGCTATCACTGCGCCAGTATCATATTCATGCCCAAGTAAGGCAACCTGAATGCGCCCACTTTACAACAACTAGCAACTCAGCAAGACTGGTAGCTGTCGCCCGTGGGGTTTGATGACAGCAAGCAAGCTGCCCGAAAACGTTTACCTTGCTCGCCTGCTCGGCCGCCGACGAATAGAATGCAGCTTGCTCGACCATCCATGCTGCAAGCACGCGGCAGCTGCTGGCCCGATGCGGATGCGGACGGGGCCAACCCTGTCTACAGGTACAGATTCCAAACTTGTGCAGTCTTTAATCATTATTGTCTTGACGACAGGCATATAAGGTGGCTGTAGAAACTGTTCAAGGCTGGATAAACAAATCTCTAGTGATTACATTAAGTTTCTTTAGGAAGCTAATTCCATCTCCATTCTCCATTGCAGCATCAATGTTAAGAGATCGCAATTCAAACTTCTTTAGATTGATCAGATTACTAAAGCCTCTGGGTACTTCGTCAAATATGCATTTTCTAGCAAATAATAGCTGCAAATTATACAAGCAACAAAAACCTGCAGGAAGGCGATTGAAACGGCAATAATCCAAGATTTTAAGGCACCGAAGATTCTTCATGTTGCTATCTGACGGATGTAAGCACTGATGCATCTGCTCTTTACAAATACAAATACAAATACAAGGAGAAAGTAGAAGACGATAGAATGCCGACGGTTCTCTCGAGGTCGAGGCCACGTTGCTGCAGGCCAGCTGTATGTGAAGGCTGCCGCCCGCAATGCTACCAATGTCAGCTCAGACGTAGTGCCGCTGAGATATGTGTATAAACTATAACTTGCCAATCCAATTGGCCCATATATAAACCACTGACAGCACCTCACTGGAAGCTTCGTAGACGATAGCTTTGTGCGAGAGAGTAGAGTTGGTTAGCAAAGTCATTTCGTTTAGAAAAACGATGGTTTTGAGCCCAGAGACCCCCTATCGATCTATCTTTCTGACTATCATCTAATTTGCAATCCAATTGCTATAAAGAGACTATGGACTCCTTTTTTCTAAAAAAAAGAACTTGTTCGGTTAAAGGTATACTGGCCAAAGTTTCTTACACCACCAAACAAAAAACGACGCTTTAAAAAAAATGTTTCTGTCATCTGCCTAAGTTTGCACGAACCACCCCAAACATGGAGCTTTTATTTTTATAAACCTCAGTTAAACAATATTTCAATAACAAACAACTTGGACGAAAAGGTATTTGCTGATGTAACTATTTTTCGATGCCGGTGCGGGGGGGTGGCTTGGTGCAGTGTCACAGCATGGTGACACTGTTGGCCATTCTGGTCAGCTGGATAGGCCATTTGAAGGGGACAGAGCTATAGGTTAAACACCGGACGTCTTCTTGGCCCATAAGCCAGAACTTCTCTCCGTTGCTGGGCCAAGGCCCATGGCTGTTTGAATGCTCTCTTGGGTGAAATTTTACAGTGAAAATATCCGTAGGAAAGGTGACCCATGTTCACAGAAAATCTCCGAGTGAGTTCATAAATATATTACAGCATCAAGGATATATGAATGAATAAAATGATCGACCATTTCTTCCTTTGTTTTGTCCTTTGAAAGTTGAAACTAAATCGGCATGCTTGCTAGCTATATCAGGAATTTTTGTTCTCCTTTCAGGTCAAATCAGTCTCGCAAAACTAAACGGGAAGTGATGTTGATTAATTGGCATTTCGCGAACCACCACTACTTGTCAAGTGTGCTTGTTCTTGTATTGGTACCAGACTTGTAGATATGGGTGTAATCAACACATGCTACAGCAGCACCCGTCCCTGCCAACTCATCAAAATGCTTCCATTTCTTTTTTTTTTTATTTCATTTTATACACATAGACGTCTAGGAGAAGGATGCCAGGTTCATCAGGCCATTTTCACTGTGTTCAGAAAACGAATATTGTGATACTGACACGGTGACACCAGTGATTAGTGAACATGTGAATGTCCTATCAAATTAAAAGGATTATATTCCAAGTGCATTTTGCTAGGCGACGACAATGGCTCGACACATTATTATCAGAAACATCCATTTTGCTGGAAATGCACAGAACAGAAGTACATTTGGTTGGTCAAGTGTCTGATGAATCTATAAAATGTTGCCCGGGCAAGAGTCACACAGACAGTTGTTGGTTGAAAACACTCTGATCTGGAAACGTATTCAGATGCTCAGTTGTGGAGTCAATCTTAAACAGAACTGGCACAACACAAACAAAACGAAAGAAACATCAGTAGCATATGCATATGGTAGGAACTGCGAGGCAGCGAACATATCATTTCAGTATGTTCATTCATCAGAAACAAAAAAACCTGCTTTGAATGTGATGCATACTAACATACATATCAGAACTGAGGAGTCAGGGCAATATGCATATTTGTCAAAGCTGATACAATACGAATGGTGACAGATTTTGTTTGTAAGGGTAATGGTGTCACAAAACAGAGCAATGTTTTCTCCTTTATTCAGTCAACAAATATATAGGGAAAACAAACAATGTCCTAGGTTCGCGCCATGACCGTATGTGTGCCATCCCACACGTACGGACGAGGCGTTGCATGCATGGCGCCAGAGGCACACATACAGGCGCGCCGCGAACTCTGGTGTCGTTCGCCATCCCACACACCTTCGAGTTGACGCCGCGCGACTCATCAGGATTCACAGGAACTGACGTGAACGCAGCGATCTCGTGGCCACCTACTGACATATGCTTTGCCACGGTCGACAACAGCACAGAGACAGTGGCCAGCACTACAGACTTGGAAGAACAAAAAAGGAAAGGAAACATGTGCACCGGCCTGATTGATTGCAAAACAAGCAACGGAACCGACTTGCACACAGTTCATAAGAGTGTGATCCTCGAGTGGAAACTCCGTGGCCGGGCCTTGCCTGTTCCGTGTACCCAGAGGCTGCAAATCCGTCATTTCACCTACCATCGCGTAGACACAATTGATCAGCAAAAGGACTATTGTCCAAAACAGAAAATTAAATGCATGTAAAACAGAACAGCTGTCACAACCGCACTCGCGCTGGGCATTCAGAGTTACTGGGCACAGAATAAAAAAATAACTAACAGGATTAGAATTAACACACGGTAACAGGATATGTACATATACAGAGGCTTAACCCGCAAGTATCATACCTTTGGCCATCTTGTTAGCGGCTGTGGCGGTACTTCCTTCAACTTTGGGCAGTTTTCAATGAACACCGCTGGTATGTGAGCAATTTCTTCTAGTCCACCAATTGATACAAGGTCTTCACAATTCCTAATCTCCAATTCCTTGAGTGATTTGAGATTACTGCTCCACAGGTTGCCTGGAATGTACGGTATGCTTTTGCATGTATTCAGCTCCAGTGATTCGAGGAATGTGAGGTTCTCCAGACACCTAGGAAACCAGGCAGAATAATCCCCACAATTTACTAGTTTGAGGTTTCGGAGGGACGATGCTAACACCATTCCATTTTGCCATTTGAGACGTGGACAAGATATAATCCACATACTACTGAGAAGAGGCAAACCCACATTAAGAGTCTCTAGCTCTCTGCAGCCTACAATGTCTAGTTTAGTGAGCATTGGGAACTTTTCTCTATTAAATGTCAGAGATGAAAGATGGCAGCCTGATAAATTAAAGGTGGTCAGCGAACTGCAATCAATGTCGTCTCCAAGATTACCAGAATCATCCAAATCAAGCTTCTTTAGGACGGAGCCAGCAGGTGTTGTGAGTTGATCTTTGCGCAATTCCACACCTCCAGTTCTTCAAGGGAAAGCAAATCTCCAAACCTTTCTACTGGTACAGATCATGGAATTTTTTTTCGGCGAAATTTCGCCGAAAAATCCGATATGTCATCCTTATCGGTGGGTCCCGATAGATATCCTATGCCGGCCAAATTTTTCAGCCGAATTTGGCCTCCCCGCCCACATCGCGCGCCAAAAGCCCAACACACTCGATTCCCGCCGTCCGGCCCAACATATACCCCGAACTCTCTCTCCGAAACCCTAAATCCACTCATTTTCCCCCAAATCGAGCTCACCTCTGTCTCACTCCCGACCCACACACCCTGAGCACGTTGTCGCCCTCACGCCGGCGCTACGCGGGCGCGCCACCAGCTCGTGCCGGTCGAAGGAGCTTCAGCAAGGGTGGGGAAGCAGACGGAGCAACAGAGGAGCTCCCGATGGCGCGTCATCTCTGGTTGCTGCCACAAGCAAGCTGGTGCAGGCCACCCGCCACGGCCACTGCCACCTCCGGCAGCAGACAGTGAGTACGTGCGCTTCAGTAGTTCAGTACTTCAGTTCTTGCAGATTACAAATTCCATTTTCAGTCTGCTTTAGTTTGATGTGTGTCTGCAACCCTGCAAGTGGAATGATTATTAGAAGCTTCTAACTTTGTGAGGTTTGATTGCTAGATCTCAGTGCCGTTGATTTTGTCATGCTGTGGTCTTTCAAATAAAAATCATACTCACCACAAATGTTATTACGATTACTACAAAGTTTAGTAGATGAAATTTGTTGTTTTATTTATCTGGAATAAACTGTGCACTGAGTGAAGTCAAGGAATATTTGTTATAATCTGGTATAAATAAATGTGTATTGTCATCCAGTGGAGCAGGCGGGCGGGAAGGGGAAGGAAAGGGTACTTGTTGGCGGGCGCGACAGCTGCTCTGGTGCAACCGGCGATACTGTGAGGACTGAAACAGGTGAGCTTGGATATGATTTTGCAATGGTGGTGCGCTGCGATGGATTTGCACGACATGTGATTATTTTCTAGTCGTTTTACATTATCCAACACATAATTTTGTATTGTAATGAGCTTTATCTATAGTGTTTCACAACATATCCTATTTTATTTTGTGCACAACCAACACTTTTTAGTGAGGTTCTAAATGGTTAATACTCAGTTTGCTAAAATTTCAGTTCAATATAAGTTAAATCACATTATCCAAGTTAATTTATTGTCTTTCTTTTGAACTGTAGGGACTGAGGTGCGCCTACGAGGACCAATTACGAAGGCTTGGAGCCATGGAGATTAGTGGAAAAACAATGGTTTCATTTGTGCCTATTGTTCACTTAAAAGGGAAAGTGGAGGTGCGACCCGTGTGAGGGATCATCTAGCTGGAGTGGCAGGGGATGTGGTGTCATGCGGAAATGTGCCAAAGTTTGTGAGAGATATAATGTTGGCAGTGAGTGCAAAAGGGAGAAAACACAGGATGGATGCTAAGGAAAATCGTCTCTTTGTGGAAAAGGCAATTATGGAGGAATCTTATGGAGATGCTAGAAGGGCTAACATTCCTCGTGATGAAGATGGGCAACTTGAATGGGCATTAAGGGAATCAATGAGGGATACAGGGAGGTCAGGTATTAGCTATTCACCATTGTTTAAGGCAAGCAACAGCTGCCCGCCTGTACGTGGTGAAAGATGCAATAGTAACACTCCACCTTTAGGGATAGCAAGTGGCTCGGGGAATCAGACTACAGTTAGTAGGTTCTACCGGAGCCCTAGTGTTTCTCAAGCTCCATTTGATTTAGATCTGGCACGCAGCAAGGCACCATCACAGCCTAGGGTGGACATTATGTTGCATGGGGGTTCTAAAGTTAGACTAGGAAAAATTTGGTCAAAGTGGTTCCAAGCCAACGATATTCCTGGAAGGAAAGCTGACTGCCCATATTTTACATCAGCCATTAAATTAACCCAACAGCTTGGAGAAGGAGTGGCTATTCCATCAGGAAAAGAGATAGATGGACCTTTGCTGGATATGAACTATGAAGAGTTGTTAGCTCAGATGGAAGATCATAAGGAAAATTGGGCTCGATATGGAGTGACTGTGATGTGTGATTCATGGACAGGGCCATACAAGATGTGCATCATCAATTTCATGATATTTTGCAATGGCCGCATGTTTTTCCATATTTCTGTGGATGCAACCGGTTATTCCCAAAATGCTGTGTTTCTTTATAAGCATATTAAAGATGTAGTTGAAGATGAAGTTGGGGCAAAGAATGTTGTTCAGATTGTGAGTGATAATGGTTCAAACTACAAGGCAGCTTGCAAGCAACTTCTAGCGGAACATCCACATACCACTTGGCAGCCATGTGCCGCACATACTATCAACTTGATGTTGAAGGAAATATCAACTTTTATTGAGGTTCATGAAGTAGTGCAAAGTGCACAACGGATGTCTAAATTCTTCCACAGCCATAATAGGTAACTCTCCTATCTTTGACTAGTTTAGCACTTTAGCTTCTATCTATTGCACATGTAAAGTAAGTGCTGATTATAGTTCCTAGCTGCTGAACATTCATGTACAAGTGCAGCTCACATGTCCTTATTTTTCTAGGCTTCATGCTACGATGAAAGAAAAGATAGGCGGAGAATTGACTCGATGGAACGCCACCAGATTTGGCACAGTTTTCTTATTCTTGCAGAGTTTTTGGGACAGAAAAGAGACATTTCAAGCATGGATGGTGTCCAATGATTGGAAAATAGTGAATGGAAAGATGATCCAGACCATGATTTTACATATGATTGCTTGACAAGTAGGGTGTGGTGGGAAGATGTGGAGTTTGTGTTGAAAGCTGTCACACCACTGTATTGTGTGCTTCGATTTGCTGATCAGCAGAAGAATGGGACAATATCTGGATTCATTCCAAGGATGTTAAAAGCTCAGAGAGAAATATTTGCTAAATTGAAGCATGATAAAAAAGCTACAAAGCATTTTCTAGATATGATCAATGAAGTAATAAATCGGAGGACTCTATATCTTCTCAATGAAACTCTCATGCTTGCAGGTACATAATTGAGAGTTGCACTGAAAGTTCTATTAGTGTTTTTCATGCATTTGTTATGTTGTTCATATCAATATTGGCAGCCATAAACATTACTTCAGTTTTTCTCACTAATACTTTACCTGTTCCCATTCCTAGCTGCTGCACTTGATCCTGAAGCGCTGTATACCTCAAAAATTGCTCAACATCATTCTGTTGTACTAGCTGTCGTTGTTGCACTGAAAAAGTTAGCAAGCTCACCAGAGGAGGCATCAAAAGATATTGACCAGTTTACAAACATATTCAGTCAAAAGAAAATGTTATTTGGATCAATAGAGGCCCGGAGCTCAGCATTTTGTGGTCAAACTACTCCAGGTATTATATTTTCTTTGGCTCAACTAGTTTGCATATTTTTTTTTTGTAAACTAAATGCTGAATTCAATCAATTCACTGCAGCTGATTGGTGGATTTCATATGGCGGTCAGTGCAAAGATTTACAGAAACTTGCAATACGCATTGTTTCACAATGCAATTCATCAAGTGGATGTGAGCGAAACTGGAGTACTTTTGCTCTGGTTCATACTAAATTGAGAAATAAGTTGAGTTATGACAAGCTTATGAAGTTGGTCTATGTACATTATAATCTGAAGCTGTACATCCAACAATTTGAAGCTGATTTCCAAAGCCTTAAAGAAAGGGAGGCAGATCCATATAGCTTGATGATGGATGCTGCTTTTTTTTGATGAAACCAACCCCATCATGGACTGGTTGTGCCACTCTAGGTCTGAGTCTACACCAATAATGGATGAATATGATTTTGAGGCTGATGATTGGACCATGCCTGGAGGTTTTCTTATTGAAGAGCTACAGATGGACGCATCAGAAGTGGCTGCATTCAAGAGGAAACTTTCTTTTGGTAAAAAGGGTGGTAAGAGGAAAAGGAAGGTGCAAGAGGAAGATGAAGAAATATTTCAAGTTGACTCTGATTCAGATTCTTCACATGGTAGCCCAGTATATGCCGAGTCACAGGACAGCAGCTCTGCTAGTTCTGACACTAAAGGTGATTGTGAGCTTTTTGTTCAAATAAACTATATCACTTGTGATTTATGATTACTGTGAATAACATGTAAATTTGTTGAAGATCTGTCTTGCTTCCAAGATGATGATGATGTGGAGGGAGGCAAAGCTGATGGTGGTACAGCCTGTGTAACCAAAGGAGATGGTAAGTTTCAGCTTGATTAGCTGTTTTGGTTATTTCAACATTCAAGTTACTTTATGAAAATTATGATTGTGTTGTGAAGGTGCTGGTTGTAGTAGAGTTCGTGCTAGTCCAAGTATCAGGATTGAGAAATCGGTCCATATTCGACCAAGGTCAAATAGGAAGAAGAAACCAACTCTCAAGAGTGTTAAAGATCTCTAAAAGGTAAGATGGAGAATCTCCCCTGACTTGGTT
>CM041638.1:19136984-19204439 GCA_023333625.1 Bothriochloa decipiens
TTAAAGATCTCTAAAAGGTAAGATGGAGAATCTCCCCTGACTTGGTTTTGTATTTATTAGCTTTCAACTTAGTTCCCATAGTAACTTAGCTGCATAGACTTTACATGTGAAATTGTTTAATTACACTTTTGTGGCATATGGATGTTTTAATAGTCAGTGGTGATGCAAACCGAAGCCCCAAGAGAGAAGATATGGAGCTGTTGTATGGTGCAAGTTCTAGCATTTTGCATATTTTGGGATGTATGATGCCTATCATTGTATATTTGGGACATCTAATATTGGGCACTTCATTAATTTGTAATGTCATGGACTGTAATATTGAGACTTTCCAAGTCTCCATTTAGGTGGAATGTTTTGGACTGTTAAAACTACTAGTTGGGACTGTCAAGACTACTATTTGGGACTGTTAGACTATTAATATTTAGAACTTATGACGCATCGTGTTGTGAATATATTAATTATGTTATAACTTATGATGTATTGTTGTTTATATGCAAATCTATGTGCAAAGACTAGAGATAGTTTTAGTTGAACTTATGTCAAATTTTAAAAAAATTTGAATTTGTTTAAATTTGGTCCGATATTTTTGAAATATCTGAAATTTCACATTTATCGGCGAGGGCCGAAATTTTTTTTTCTACCGATAAAAAAAAACCTTGGTACAGATACCAAACTTGTGCAATCTTTAATCACCATTTTCTTGATGGCAGGCATATAAGCTGGGTGAAGAAACTTTTCAAGGCTTGATAACCTTGGGCAGTATATAATTGTTATCTCTGTTAATGATGAGAAAATGGTAGGGTCATGAGAATCATGAAACCAGCTTGGAAGGTATTCACCTGGATAACATATGAGGTGCACAGATTTGATACTGGTGGGAGGGTGTAATGCTTCAAACACTTTTATCTCATTGTGCTCTGCAGGACCCAGCAAATCCAAAGTCCCTTCAGACCATATCAGAGTCAGACCAAAATACAATCCATCTTCATATGTTCAATTTCTGCTGCCTGATCCTTGTTTAGTTTGCAAAGATTATTTATAAACAATTCTCTAGTGACTAGGTTAAGATTCTTTAGCAACCTGGCATCAATCTTAAGAAATTGCGATTCAAACTTCTGTAGATTGGTCAGATTACTAAAGCTTCTGGGTACTTCTTCAAATCTGCATTTCCTAGCATATAATATCTGTAGATTATAGAGGCGACAAAATGCTGCAGGAAAGCTATCGAAATGGCAATTATTCAACATTTTAAGGTACCGAATATTCTTCATGTTGCTAATACTATCTGGCATAGAGATAGAGTCACAGATCATGACACGCATGCATAAAAGCTCAGTACACCATTTGTCTATCACACCATTATTAGCGTTACCGTTTAAAGACTTGTAGCAAAGTAGGGTGCGCAACCGTCTTTGCATGCACAGGTTCAATAAGTCAGTCCATTCAACATCTCTTTTGTTGAGCACCGATAGGTGACGGAGCTTCTGAGGAATCCTTTCAAGATCTTTTTTCTTTTTTATTATGAAGCACTCGTCCTTTGAAACAAGTTGTGCCATATCATGCATCAGATCATGTATTACATATTTCCCACCAAGTTTCTGAAAAAATGACCGATGTTCAAGTTCTTCAAAGTACTTGCATCCAGTTTGTTGACTTCCACAAAGCCTTCTGCCATCTAAATTTGGGCTAAATCTTCTTTTACAAATTTGTAATGTTTTGGGTACACGGCACAGAAAGAGAAGCATCTCTTTAAATCGAATGGTAAATACTTGTCGCTCAACCTGAGAGCTGGCAAAATGTCAGTCTCCTCTTGTGTAAGCTCCCACAACTGACTGTTAACAATCACTTTCCAATGCTCTGGGTCAAGGCTCATTCCAAGAAGCCGTCCGAGGGTTTTTGCGGCTGAAGGAGAGCCTTTCAACTTTGGGAGTATTTTCTTACCAATCTGTTCCAACACAGGATAATTGTTGGAGCTATTAGATCCAAACACACATAATTTGAAGAAATTCCAAAAGGCATCGTTCTTCAAACCCTCTAATTGAAAGGAATCGGTCGTCCGCACTACATCAGCAACCTTTTCAGACCTAGTTGTGACAAGCATCATGCTTCCCTGAAATACATGTTTAAAAGGTGCACAGAACATCTTCCAGAGATCCACATTTACTGCCCATATGTTATGGAGGACAATTAAGAATCTTCTCTTGTTGAAGCTATCTACAAGATCAGCCTGAAGAGAGTTCAAATTATCCTTGGTTGGTGCTTTTCTAGAAAATTGTTCTATGGCCTCTTTAGTTAACCTCTTGACATCAAAGTCATCTGAGATACAAATCCAGACTATCACATCAAAGTATCTTTTCACTTGTGGATTGCTGCAGATATTTTGGACCAAAGTAGTTTTTCCAACACCTCCGATTCCAACTATGGGCAAAACTGGAACACTTGATATTGTTGCTTCAGCATTTTCACTTCTTGGTCTTTTGCGTGTGGAAGGACCTCTGCTATTATTTGCAGGTACACCAAGCAATTTAATCAGCTCCTTTACTTTCTCATCACGACCAAATATCTTTGCCTCAGTAGGGAAAGAAGTGGTCTCGGGTCTGACTGATCTGTCAAACTGTGGAGTTGCTTGACGTAAGACCTTTCCCTTGAGCAGCCTAAACAGGTTATCTAGCCTCTCCTTGATGTGAGTCAATTTTTTGAAGTTCTCTTGAATGACATCATGAAAGAATTTAGTGCCTGGTTCTGCTGAGGTCACACTGCCCTCAATTTGGACCTTCATCTCATAGTATCGGAAATCCTCAATAATGTCTTCAGCATCATACATGGCAGCCTTAAGTTCTGGAAGGAGCTCTTCCACACACTTCTCATGGATCTTCCACTCTGCTCGATCAATTATGTCGCGTATCACAGGTAGAGTATCCCGAAGACATTGAAGAGAACTCTGCAACTTCAGTACATCATCTTCTTTAAGTTCTTGTTTTTTTGTTCCGTTCGAACAGGATTGCACAGATCTAAGCCATTGGAAAAAAGTGACACACTCATTTGAAGCCAGTTATGGCCTCGACAGCCGCTCCTATGGTGCTTATGATCATATTGACTTGACTCTGAAGATTTGTACAGTCCTCTGCGCTGGAGAAATATTAGATTTACTGAATATTAGAAAGGCATATGATGTGGTAACATTGTAATGCTATAATTAAATGTATAGTTTTGACAAGCAGATGCAGCACAAATTTTCTTTGCATATTCTCTCATAGAAACAGAAAGCAGCCATAATTGAGTCATAGTTCAAATTTGATAGTTCCTCAACGAGTTAGTATGGGATAATAATGAGAGTAAACTAGAACCCGTCACTGCAATGGAGATATTACTTCACAAGATGTTTATATAGTTTAATAGGAAACAATGGAACAACTGTAAAGGAAACCAAAAAAAGTGGATGCGCACTCTCTCTTTTTTAATGTGTAGATATATCAGAGTAATTTTAAAAGTGAAAAACTTGCGAGTGGATGATGCATAGTAGACAGGATACTTGGTGATATTAGTGGATTACCGTCTTATAGCTGGATATAATCAGTTTCCGCCATCCTTCCTGTCTTATGCCAACATTCCAAAACAGATATGATAGTTCATATGGTGGCCTTCCTGATCTAGTGACTACAGACAAGTAATCATTCACCTGTCAATTCGTTTGTTAAAGAAAAAAGTCAGTAGCAGATGCGAAAGGAAGCTTACAATACATGATGTATCGCAAGGTGGATGTGCGGAGCAGATTGGTAGGCCTCTAATCTAAGAGTATTATACATGAAATAACCTTGAACAGCAGCTATCTGACGATGTTTGGTTTCAGGGTCGAACTGAACTGGGATCGGTCCTTCCACAAGGGGAAATTTGCCATCCCCTCCGGTAACTGTGTTGAGTACTGTCCAAAAATACTGTGTATCAATGAAAGAATCAGATCGGAGACGGCCCCATCCCTGAACAGCGCCAGCGTGTTTACTCACCAGAGCGGAGAAGATCAGAAGATGGCGGCGGCGTTTTTCGGTGGGCAGTGCAGGCTTCGACCGTGGGATGACGACGGCTACCGGCGGCGCTGGTGGCAGCCGACGAGGCGAGAGGAGAAGAGACAAAACAAGCAAAGGTAGACTGTAGCGAGCAGGAGCAGCTTCGAGCAAGTTAGCAACGCACTTGAATAGTGATGGTTTGGTGGCCGGTGGATGGGACATCGGTCAAGTCGTCGCGCACAACTGCACATCACGTACACCTACCATAGATAGAACCTTTCTTTTTTTTTTAAGCTCTGTTAAATATATTTTACTCGCTATAGTTTATTTGATTTTTTTATCTTAAATTTTAGCGTTCGTCTTATGCAAAAATTTGAACAAACATAGTCGAATATAAGTCATTCTCGAAGACTTTTGTTAATAAAGCAACCATAATAAAAAAATAATATTTTATATAAATTTTTAAATAAGACGAGTTGTTAAACTTTAGATTAAAAAAATCAAACAAACTACAAATTAAAACCGACTAGTAAACTAAAAAACTCAATCCGTCATGGCTAGACAGTTCAGATATTTTTCACCTGAGAAGATCTTCTAACAAAGATTAAGAAAACTCCGAACCTATGTCTCACCCATATACAGTGGGACCGTATTTCCCTGAGATGAGCTGACCACAGACATCGTGTGCGAAGATTGGTTAACCTCCATTAATCTTTGAAGTAATCTGAGGGCCGATGAAAAATAGCTATCTGACGGATGCAAAAGCAGCGATGCGTAAGATCTTTACAAATACGAGAAAAATAGTCGATAAAGTTCCTTGCGTGAGCCTTACTGCTGGTGCTGGCTACACCAATTGGCAGGAGACTACAGATGACATATACATGGATCTCTTCTCGCCTTTCTCAGAGCAGTGTTACTGGGGTTGTTCTCTCCTTCGTTGTCAAACTCTTGCTTGCATAGTGCATATACAGACTAGCTCCAAATCTTCTCAAAATGCCCAAGGGAGAGGAACTGACTCTGCAAGTTCAACCTTTTCCATATTTTAACCGGGATATATGTATACAAGACGCATATATAAACCTCTGACGGCACCTCAACATTTTTGAGAAAGATTTGTGGCTGGTAGCTTGCGCCAAAGAGTAGAGTTAACTAGTGATAACATTTTCTTAGGAATAGGACGGCCGCTCGTTAATCGGGTTTTCTGGGTCTTTCAAATAAGAAAAAAATATTTGTGTGGGCCCACGTATTAGATTATGAGTTATATAAGGACCTTAATATATTCCTGGAAGTTTCGTGCCCGGTAGCTTGTGACAGAGTAGAGTTGATTAGCGATAACATTTTCTTTAGGAAAAGGACAGCCGGTTGATTAATCGGGTGTTCCGGCTCTTTCAATTAAAAAATACTTTCTTTGACTAACTTAGGCCTCGTTTAGATGCCCGAGTCGGTGGTCTGATTCGGCAATTACTACAGTACGTGACACTGTAGCATTTTTGTTTTTATTTATTAATAATTGTCTAAATATTAATTAATTAGGCTTAAAATATTCGTCTTGCAAAGTACAACAAAACTATATAATTAGTTTTTGATTTTATCTACATTTAGTACTCCATGTATTTACCGGTATTTTGATATAATGGGGAATAAGAATTCTGTATAGTAAATTTTAGGATGAATTTAGAAATCTAAACAAGGCCCTCGTTTGGTGGAGCTTCGACTAAATCTAGGGAACTGTAATCATAGGATGGTCCCGCACGTGTCAAAAGCACCTGCACCACACGTTTCTCTCCCACACGCTTGAGAATCGCGTCGCGCACGCCCCGACATCTCGCCCCAGCAGACGGCTGACCCCTGCGCGAGGACGCCGAGCTGCGGAGCCACCAACCAGGCTGAATCGACGTTGGACGAGGACAAATCGGAGCTGTGCGACGCCAAAATTGACATTGGCGCAAGGTGAGCAGCGTACACTAGCCCTCCGGCAAACCACGCGCCGCTGGCTGTCTAGCTCGCCCCCTGGCCAAACAACACAAACACAGAAACACGGGAATACATACGAGCAACAACAAGAGGGAAACTATTGTAATAAATTACACCGAGGCAGCAAAATATGACAAACTTATTATTACAACAACAAAAAAAAGGACAAACAGCTGCAACATTAGGCTGTGGCAGCTGAAACACCAAAAAACATATTATTGTAACAACAAAAGGAACAATAATTGGAACACTAGGCTGAGACAACTGAGAACCCATGAACAGATTATTGCAACAATACTGAACAAATTATTACAACATGGGATCGAAGCAACTGAACACATACCGCAACAATTCGGGAGACATGCCGCAACAATTCGAGAGCATTACTGCGACATGAGATTAAAGCAACAGAAACAAGCTGCAACATCTCAAGCAGTACTACTGAACCCATGAGATTAAAGCAACTGAAGCATGGGATAAAACCAACCGAAGCATACCACAAAGATCTCTAGAGAAGTAGGAGGATGAGGAGGAGGATGAGGAGGGAGGGCTTAGATAAGAGGAGTGAGAAAAGAGGAGGGCTTAGATCCATATCGAGAGGGGGACCAAGCCTCGGATCCGGATCCCTCTCGTGACCTACCTTGTCGGAGCTACTGTCGTCGTCCTCACGCGTGAGCATGAGGTCGTGGGAGTTCCGTGCACCGGACGCCGGGCCATGAGGTCGCGGGAGTTCCGTGCGCTGGACACCGGGCTTCTGGGCGGAGGCATAGCGTTGCGACGCGGTCGGGTGGAGGAGCACGGGCAGCTGCATGCGCCGCAGCGGGGCGAAGGAAGGAGAGGGAGTGCAGGCGGGACAGAGGCGCGTAGGGAGCTCGCCACCGAAGGCGCGGCCTCCCTTGTCTTCGGCAACGACGCCGAGAAGCGGTCAGGGCCGTGGGAAAGAAAGGCTCGAGTGGAGCGGTGCCAAGAAAGAGTGTGAGAGCGGGATAGAAGGACGATAGATCGAGTGCGAGCGGTGGGCGGAGCATCCCAGGATTTGGTCCTTTTTTTAATAACGGGAAGAGACGCGCGGGCTGTCCACTCCCATATCGACGCACATCCTATATGATTAGAACGCTCTAATAAGAGCATTACCGCTTAATCTAGCTTCAGCTCCTTTATACACGATCGGCTTCGGCTCCTCCACGTGATACCATAACAAGATGTTTTTGTCTCTCTTTTCAAAATGAACTAGGAGTTTATAAAGCTACTATTTTGGGCTTTGCTGGTGCTCTGGCCCTTCCGCGTGGCATAAAACACAAACCGGGGTAAAGGACCGAAACAAGGTTTGAACGAGAGCTAATCAAAATTCTTCGCAATAAATTCAACCCAAGTCACCTCAGAATGGTACGGAAGCTCACTTTGGTTGCAGGTATAGGAACGAACTAGAAATGGTCGCGGTGTTGCCGCTTATGGCCAATGGACACGCCTGTTGTATTATTGAAGTTGATAGTTAGTTAGCTATGCGGTGTTATTGATATGTATATCTGTGCATGTTTATATGTTTGTATATATAGTGTATTTTGCGAGTATATTATGTTATATGTTTATATGTTTATATATTTTGTATATCTATGCATGTTTATATGTTTATGCGTCTACAAGCAACTGCAAGGCAACCTGTGCCCACGTTACAACAAGCAATCAAGTCTTCTATCTGTGGTTCGATGCAAACAAGCAAGCTGCAGGAACACGTTTACCTGCTCGTCTGCTCGGCCGCCGACGCGGTGGCCTCGAATGGAATGCTGCTTGCTGGATCGTCCATGCCGCTGGCCTGCAGCAGCTGCTCGCCCGACGCGCAGATACTTGACTGAAAATTTTGCCGGGATTGGATGGTCTCCGAGCCCAAACACCTGTCCCGCCCAAGAACTTCCCCGAGTTGCTGGGCCGAGGCCCATTAGGTACCGTTGCACAGGCCTGTCTTTGAATGCTCTCTCAAACAAAAAAAAAAGGCAGCCTGTGTTTGAATGTCACGTGGGACCTACACAGCGGTAATAATTCTAAAAAGTCAGCTTCTAAAACGAAAGCATTGGTATTAAATTCCAGTTTCACTATTGTGTTTTCAAAGCACACTTGAATATATTTGGGTCACTGGATGACATCCCGTACAAGAACAATTTTCGTATTAACGTGAGGATATTTATACTAAGAACAAAAAACATATTTGTTTTTTTTTCCTTAGGCTCACGAGAGAATTTAACATATTTTTGGAAGAAAGATGCTGCTCTAGGTTAAGGAGATTTTTTTTGGAAGAAATATTTTATTTCCAGGTTGAAGGGCAAAAATGGTGGTCTAAGTAGGAGGGAAAGGTTTAACAAAACTGTTAGTATGTGTTTAGGAGGAAAAAAATTTAGCATAATAGGTAAGATAGCAGGTAGCGGCGACAGATTGAATGCGGGTCGACGTATGGCAATATTTCTTGCTGCAATTGTGCCTGTTGAGTGATTTTCCTGCATTATAAGCCCGCTTGGCTCTCTTTAGTCTCCTCAATTTGTGCCTGTTACAAGTCTATATAAAGCACATTGTCAACAGTAAGATAAAATTCTCAAGGTATATATACAGCATTCCATTTCATCCGGTTTCTGGTCCTTCTTATAAGTTGTATATATGCATCGCTCCTTGTTGATTATTTGTTTATGTTTACCCTCTGATCATCAATTCTGATATACTATACGCAGCTGCTGCGATCCCCAAACGGCAGCTGATCGTCGTTTGTCGTCGGAGGAGTGTACAATGGACGGGAAGAAGAGGCTGGCTACCGCCGCCGCTTGGTGCCTGCTGCTCGCCGTGCTCCTGCTGTCCGGCCATCTGCAGCCGGTGGCGGCCATGTCCGAGGAGTTCTGCCGCTGCTACAAGCAGTGCTACGCCGAGTGCCGGAAGGACTCCGGGCCTTACCCCTGCAACTTCGGGTGCCTCCAGGACTGCTTCAACGACGACCAGATGCCGCGGCCGGCGCGTCCGACGTCCGCCGCCGACTGCGACCGCATCTGCCTCGTCCGCGTCTGCGGCGTCATGAGCACGGACGCCATGGCGGCTGCAGGTGGTGACGCTCAGGCGTGCCTGGTTGACTGCCGCAACAGCATCGGCTAATTTTGCGCTGCTGGTGTCGTGTCGTGTCGTGTGTACCTTAATACAAAAATATACAATACTCACTCCGTTTTATTGAAAGTGTCCTTTAAAATTTTCAGGCTTTTTTTAACCCTTCGTCTTATTTAATTTTTTTAATAATAATAAAATAAATAATTCATTATTAAAATATCTTTAGTGATAAAATAATTTATAATAAAATAAATAATATTTATAAATTTTTTTAATAAAACAAACGGTCAAATAATAAGCCTTTCATTCTATCTAAAAAATACACTCCGAGATAGGAGACCATCAAATTAGGACACATCACCTCTAGAAATGGTGTGGTTGTTGCAATGATCATCGTATGTACTCTATACGCATTGGTGATACTTGTAAACTCAGCTGGTGATGCTTGTAGACTCACTCCTCACTCCTCACTCTGTTAAATCCATGGAGAGGTCTAGCGAGTAAGGGGGCTCGAGCCCCCATATATAGTATAGCTACCAGTTTGGCAATTTCCCGTGTGTTATACTTACTGAAAACACACAATAGGATTATTTATTATACTTCCCCCAAAAGAGCTAGGTGGTTACACAATTACTACATTGCATTTGGACTCTCGCACTTCTGATGTCCTTGCGGCCAGCAATGACCTGTAGGAGTCGCACCACCATAACGACAACTGCATGAAACCATTAAAATAGATTAAGACTATTATAGTTTTCTTTTTAAAGTAAATCTTTGGTCGCTGTTTCTTCCGCGCCATAGCTTCGTTTAGCGTGCTTTTCACGTTTGTGTATTCGTAGCAATACGTAGATTAGTTTCAAACCATATGCACACACTGAGGGCTATACTAATTATAAGAAAAAAAATATACAGTTACCTTACAGCCTTATATTTATTAAGCTAAATGAACCTTACAATTCCATTCCTCCATTTTTGTAGAATGAAAACATGTTTTTAGTGTTATAACATTTAAAAAATATATATTAAGGAAAAACTCTTGTTGAAAACATATTTGTTGTAGGCGGTGGTGCATTTTTCAGTAGAATGTAAGTTAATTAAATAAGCTTTACTTGTTAGGAGTGAAAAAGCTAATCAAAACACATGGAGTATATGTTTTTAATTATTTTTTTCTGATTAGCTTCGTGCCCGTGCATTGCTACGGGATAGCTAAACTTTTTATCTAAAACACACGGATCATATAATAAAATAATAATACTATAAAATTAAGTATTGACATTAAAGTGTCATTTAATCAAAACATAAAGTTGGTGAAATGGAGTCGCACGACATTTTCCTTCCGTGCCGCTCGGCATTATCCTTCCAGGCGGCTCGGCTCATCTGCAATGGAGTCATCTCCCCGAGCAGGAGACGTTGCAAGCAGCGGTACACTTGCTGAGGGCGGAGAGTCGATGCATGCGTTGATACTGGCGGCGAAGATGGGCGAAGCTTTATTTTGTAGGGAAAGAAATCATGGGTTTGTCGCACCAACGTTAGCCGAAGAGGTTGTCTACCTTTAGTCTTTTCGGATGATATGATATAAGCTTAAGATAGAACGAGGACATGTTATCACTAATAAATACACTTAAGCGTTTTGTTTTGTTTGTTGAATATTTAATTTAAAATATTCCTTAGTTCGTTCAATATTCAATTTAAAATATTTCTTAGCCTAAATTAAAGTTTCTCTAACCGATTACTGTTACAGGCTATATATATCCAAATATACATGTGACACTATATATATCCATATATACATGTGACATCCTTTCTATTATTAATTAATTAATAACGTGTTTTTTCTCTTCTCCTAACCCCTTTGTCTAACCCTTCCTCGTTCTTGACTCCCCATCCCCACTTTTCTCTTGCCCGTCTGGCCGTCTCGCGCTCACTCAGTCACTCTCACTCCGCTGGCGGTCCTCCTCAGCCATCGGCCCCTCTCATTCCTGGAGGTCCCTCATTCCCTTGGTTGCAGTCCCTCATTGACCCCCTCGGACGCCGCCACTCAACCCCACATCGGCTCCTCCACCTCCTCCTCCTCCAATCTCGGCAGTGGCCCCTCTGTGGTTCTACCACGGCTCAATCTCGCATCCGGCCGCGTCACGTCATTCGTCAGCACCGCTTGAGGCTGCCCCTTGCTGTGTCCCCTCCATTTCTACCGCTCGAGCTCGCCACGAGGAGCTCCATTTGATTGTGCACAGACAGATCCACCGCTGCTCCTCATCCATCTCCAAGCAATGCCTCTATGCCTGCAGTGCCGCCAGTCAAGCCCTGGTGATATTATATTATTAGATTCTTTCATTTTGAATGAAAATTGTGGCCCTGCTGATGTTGTATGCAGCAATGAATTTTTTGAGTAAAATGCATGAATAGGCCATCAACTTGCGCGGGTGTGCCGAATTAGGTCATCAACTTTGAAAATACATTTTTTGGTCCACAAACTTGACTAGGGGCGCATAAAGACTTCATACCCCGTTCCTATTCGCTCGCTTGTATTCCTCCTGTACAAGCACTTCGGTGTCTCTCTCCCCGCTGGACGTAGGGCCTTCTCTTGCCCGAACCAGGATAAAAATCGTGTGTTCTTCTTGCATCACCATCCAGATTAGGGAGCACGCAATACAAATTCACTCGTTGGTGCTTGGCCCCCGGGTTAGGACACCGACAGTTGGCGTGCCAGGTAGGGGGATCTGCATGTCACAACCAATTCCCATCGTTCTTTCAGATGGCAGACCTTGTTTCGCAAATTCTGTTTGCCACGGTGATCTAGTTCGGGAGCCTGGAGTTCATGTTGCTCAGCCACGGCTGGGAGATGATCCTGCTTCCGCCCAGGGATCCGGAGGACAACGACAACGAGCCTCCTAGGAGTGGGAGGATAGCACGTCGGTCTCGTTGCTCTCGCCGTGTGTGTGCGGCTAAGAGACGGCGCGATCTCGCAAGCACCGCTGCCTGCTCACGGGTGAAGCGGCGTCCACCATGGCCACCGCACCTCTGACAAGTGATGCGGGACTCCTTGTTGGGGGCCTGTCCGACCTGTCTTTGGGTTCAAACGGTGAGCCAGGAGGATCCCGCAATGACCCAGACTTCAGCTTCGTCATGTGTTCGCCGAAGGGACCACGCGCAGCCTCTCCGGTGGGCGCCGCCTCAGCACCACCCAACTTGCTCCCGCACGGGCTGTATGAGTCTCATCGACCATTCCCGTTCGTCCTCAACAACGTCGCCAAGTCGTACTTCTCCTCGGTGAGCACCAACATGAGCGTATATGAGGACCTCCCAGGGCACCTCCTCCGTGCCACCATGGACTTGGTGACTTTTACGCCGGCCTCCGAGTACCCAGAGTCTTCAGAGACTCCCGGTCCCAAACACTACAAGCTTGGTACACTTCGGCGCCAGTTGGAGGAGGAGCGGCGCAGCAAGGGGGACTTCCCCAACAACTGCTTCGGCTACCCTGACTCCGACTCCGCCAACGACAGCTACGACCCCACGCGGGAGTGCCTCCATATCGACGGGGCCATCGCGTCAAGTGACGAAACCAATATCGCCGCCGCAGCAGCAGTAGCAGCAGACGGGGTCGATCCTGTACCAAGTCGGGAGGCACCTCCAGCGGTGCCAAACGATGTACAGATACCCTAGGACGCCCAAATCTCACAATTTCAAGAGATACGGGCCAAGCTCGATGAAGATCGGGAGCGCCTGTGCCAGCTCGAGCGGACCCTCGAGCAGGAGCGCGGGATGACCAAGGCGTAGGAGCTTGAGCCAGGGCTCGGGACGTCAATAGGCAGATCATCGAGGAAGGGGCAAACGCGCACCCCATCTTCAACCATGCCAGCCAGAACATTGTTGCTGCAACCATGCTTCTTCACAACATGCCGGCCCCCTCGAACCCCGAGGCCCGTCGAGTCCGACAGGAAGTCCAGGGGCTTCTCGAGGTCGCGGCCGCACAGCAGGCCGAGAGCTCAGCCTCGAGAGGCCGAAGGGCTGCCTCGGAGTGACCCGCCGAGCCTTCCCAACATGAGAGGGAGGGCTCGGTTCATCAGGAGGCCGTCCCACCACCGAAGAAGGCAACTCTCGTTCAAAACCGTATCATCGACAACCGTGAGCCTCGAGACGCATGCCACGACCTCAACGAGAACCGCAGAATTAAGAGTGGAGACGCCAAGGTGTGAGGTTACAGCGCACACAGGGCGAACGGTACGACAGCGACAAGGACCGACATCGGTCCCCCGAGCTGCCAGGCCCTCGAGTCTTCAGCAGGACGATTCAGAGGATGCCATTGCCAAATCCCTTCCGTCCCCCAGGAGCCTCGTCAAGTACAACAGCGAGACCAAGCCCGAGCTATGGCTAGCCAATTTTTGGTTGGCATGCCAGTTGGGCAGAGCATGCAACGACCATGCCATCATCCGTCAGCTCCCCCTGCTCCTGTCGAACACCACTCGAAGGTGGCTCGAGGAACTTCCCCCCGACCAGATCCACGACTGGACCGACCTCGTCAGGGTGTTCGAGGGGAATTAAAGGGAACCTACGTGTGCCCCGGTAACTCCTGGGACCTCCGCAGCTGCAGGCAGAAGCCTAGGGAGTCTCTTCGTGACTTCGCCTGACGCTTCTGCAAGTGACGCACCGAGCTCCCCCACATCTCCGACCACGATGTCATATTGGCATTCATCTCGGGCACCACTTGCAAGGAGCTGGTCTAGGAGCTGGAGCGTAATCTCCCCAAGACCACCAATGAGCTGATGGACATCGTCGCCAATTATGTGGCCAGCAAGGAGGCGGTAGGCGCTTTCTTTGGCGATGACCAAGGGAGGGCATAGGAAGAAGACCCCGAGAGCCCGAGCAAGGGTGCTAAGAAGAACAACAACAAGAAGAAGAAGAAGAATCGGCAAGGCAAGTGCGAGGTGGCAGTCGACGATCTTGTCACTGCTGTCGAGCGCAAGAAGCCTCGAGGCCCCTCGAAGGGGGCATCTTCGACAAGATGCTGAAGGAGCCCTGCCCTTATCACAAGGGAGGGGCAAACCACAACCTCGAGGATTGTCGCTCAAGAAGTACTTCGACAGCCTGTGCCTAAAGAAAGACGACAAGAAGGAGGACCCCAAGAATAAGGGCGGCGACAAGGAAGACGACTTCCCCGACGTCCTCGACTGCTACATGATTTACGGGGGCCCCTCGGCTCACCTCACACCGCATCAGCGCAAGAGGGAGCGTCAAGAGGTCTTCTCCGTGTGGGTCACGACCCCTCACTATCTTGACTGGTCCGATACGGCCATCACGTTCGACCGTGATGACCACCCGGATTACGTTCCCAGGCCAGGGGCATACCCGCTCGTCGTCGACCCCTTCATCATCAACACCTGCCTCCCCAAGGTACTC
The DNA here is from genome assembly GCA_023333625.1 of Bothriochloa decipiens. Taxonomy (NCBI): domain Eukaryota; kingdom Viridiplantae; phylum Streptophyta; class Magnoliopsida; order Poales; family Poaceae; genus Bothriochloa; species Bothriochloa decipiens. The sequence goes on from CM041638.1 coordinate 19,151,438, forward strand.
ATGGACGGAGGAAGCTGCCTCAACATCATCTACGTCGAGACCCTCGACCTCCTAGGGATCTCGAGGTCAAAGCTCCAATCTAGCGGCGGGGCTTCCACGGAGTCGTGCCGGGGAAGAAGGCCTTTCCCATTGGCCGCATTGACCTCCCCGTCTATTTCGGTACCCCCATGAACTTCAGGAAGGAGACGCTCACCTTCGAGGTGGTCGGGTTCCACGGCGCGTACCATGCCATCAGCGACTGGCCCGGCTATGCCAAGTTCATGGCGATCCCCAACTACATCTACCTCAAGCTCAAGATGCCAGAACCCAAGGGTGTCATCACCGTCGGACCCTCCCACAAGCATGCTTACGACTGCGATATCGAGTGCGTTAAGAACGAGGAGGCGGTCAAAGAGTCCGCGATGCTATCAGCGACCCTTGAAGGCCTTGTCGCCGAGGCCCTAGATCCCAAGTGCCATGCTGGCAACTTCAAGCCCGCAGAAGACACAGAGAAGATCCTCCTCGATCCCAATAGCTCCGACGAGAAGGCACTGACGATCAGTGCCACCCTCAGTGACAAATAGGAAGCAGTGCTCGTTGACTTTCTCCGTGCAAACGCTGACATATTTGCATGGAGTCCTTCGGACATGCCGGGCATACCGAGGGGAGTCGCCGAGCATGCCTTGGAGATCCGAGCCAGGTCCAAACCAGTGAAGCAACACTTGCATCGCTTCGACGAGGAGAAGCGCAAGATCATCTGGGATGAGGTCCTCAAGCTTTTGAAGGCCGGATTCATCAAGGAGGTTCATCATCTCGAGTGGTTAGCTAATCCTGTACTAGTCAAGAAAAAGAGTGGGAAATATAGGATGTGTGTAGATTACACCAGTTTGAATAAAGCATGTTCGAAAGTTCCTTTCCCTTTACCACGTATTGATCAAATCGTTGATTCTACCGTGGGATGTGAAACTCTCTCTTTTCTCGATGCCTATTCCGGTTACCACCAAATAAAGATGAAGGAGTCTGACCAGCTCGCGACCTCCTTTATCACCCCTTTTGGCTTGTATTGTTATGTTACCATGCCCTTCGGCCTTCAAAACGCCGGGGCGACGTATTAGCGGTGCATGCTCTATGTTCTCGACGAACACATCGGTCCGACAGTCGAGGCCTACGTCGATGATATCATAGTCAAATTGAAAAAGGTCAACAACCTCATCGATGACCTCAAAATCACGTTTGAATGCCTCCAGGCAAAGAACGTCAAGCTCAACCCCAAGAAATGCGTCTTTGGTGTTCCTCGCGGCATGCTCTTGGGGTATATCGTCTCTGAGCGCGGCATTGAGGCCAACCTCAAAAAGGTCTTAGCAATCACCAAGATGGGCCCAATCCAAGACCTCAAGGGCATTCAGAAGGTCACGGGCAGCCTCGCAGCCCTCAGTCGCTTTATCTCACGTCTCGGAGAAAAAGCACTGCCTCTGTACCATCTCTTGAAAAAGTCAGAGTGCTTTACGTGGGCCCTCGAGGCCGAGGAGGCCCTCGCTAAGCTCAAAGATATGCTGACCTCTCCTCCGACTCTCGTGCCTCCGAATCTAGCTGAGCCACTCTTGCTCTATGTCGCCGCAACCACCCAGGTGGTCAGCGCAGCCATAGTTGTCGAGAGGGAAGAAGAAGGGCACACCTTGCCCGTCCAGTGGGTTGTCTATTTCATCAGCAAGGTTCTCTCAGAGACCAAGGTTCGCTATCCACAGATTCAGAAGCTGCTCTACACCATTGTAATTACGCGACGCAAGCTCTAGCACTACTTCCTTAGCCACCCGGTGACTATGGTCTCGTCTTTCCCCCTCGGGAAAATAATCCAGAACCGGGAGGCCTCGGGGAGAATTGCAAAGTGGGAGGTTGAGCTCATGGGCGAGACCCTCTCCTTCGTGCCACGCAAAGCCATCAAGTCCCAGGTACTAGCGGATTTTATTGCATAATGGACCAACACTCCTACCTCCCGCTCAGATCTAGGCGGAGCTATAGAAGATGTACTTCGATGGGTTCTTGATGAAAACAGGAGCTGGCATGGGCCTGCTCTTCATCTCGCCCTTTGGAGTCCACATGTGATACGTCATACGACTCCACTTCACCACCTCCAATAACATTGCGGATTATGAGGCCCTCGTCAATTGCTTGCCAATCGCCATCGAGCTCGGGGTTCGATGCCTTGACGTTCATGGTGACTCACAACTTGTAATCGATCAAGTCATGAAGGCCTCGAGCTGCCACGACCCCAAGATGGAAGCCTACTGCAAGGAGGTCCACAAATTAGAGGACAAGTTCTATGGCCTCGAGCTCAACCATATCGCCCATAGATACAATGAGGCCACAGACAAATTAGCCAAGATCGCATCGACTTGAGGTACTATCCCGCCTAATGTTTTCTTGAAGGACTTGTACGAGCCCTCTGTCGATCTAGGTGCATGGGAAGGAGTCACAACGCAGGAAGTCGACCCTCCTCCCTCGACCGAGGCCCCCTCGACCGGGGCCGAGGCCATGGAGATCGAGGAGTCACCTCCTCCACCAACCCCCGAGCCAGACTGGCGCACTCCCTTCCTCGACTGCCTTCTTCGAGGGGAGCTACTGGAAGATTGGACCGAGGCCCGCCGCATCACTCGACGGGTGAAAACCTACGTCCTCTATGGTGATGGCAAGGAGCTCTATCGACGGAGCCCCACCAGGGTCCTCTAGCGCCGCATCACCATTGAGGAGGGAAGAAAGCTTCCCAAGGATCTACACTCTAGGGCTTGCGGCCTTCACGTTGCTCCAAGGACCCTGGTCGAAAACTCTTTTCGGCAAGGCTTCTACTGGCCAACCGCAGTCTCCAACGCCATCAACCTCGTTCACTCGTGCAAAGGGTGCCAATTCTACGCCAGGCAGACCCACCTCCCAGCTCATGTTGTACATATAATCCCCATTACGTGGCCGTTCATGGTTTGGGGCCTCGATCTCATGGGGCCATTAAAGAAGACAACCGGGGGCTACACCCATCTACTTGTAGCCGTCGACAAGTTCACCAAGTAGATCAAGGCTCGGCCCATCACCAATATCTGGTCCGAGCAGGCAGTGCTGTTCTTCACCGACATCATCCATCGCTTTGGGGTCCCCAGCGTCATCATCACCGACAATGGCATGTAGTTCACCGGCAAGAAGTTCCTTGATTTCTACGACCACCATCACATCCATGTGAACTAGTCCACTGTCGCTCATCCTAGAACTAACGGCCAGGTCGAGCGCGCCAACGGCATGATTCTACAAGGTCTCAAGCCTCAAATCTTCAATCGGCTAAACAAGCATGGCAAGAAGTGGGCCGCTGAGCTGCCTTCAGTCCTATGGAGCTTAAGGACGACGCCGAATCGAGCCACAGGGTTCACCCCATTCTTTATGGTCCACGGGTCTGAGGCCGTCCTCCCCACTGACCTTGAGTACGGGTCCGCTCGACTAAAGGCCTACAACGAATAGAAGAACGAAGAAGCACTCGCAAATGCCATCGACCAACCCGAGGAGGCTTGAGACATGGTTGTCCTCAATTCCGTGAGGTACCAGCAAAAGCTCTGATGCTACCACGACAAACATGTGTGCAAGAGGGATCTGCAAGTCGGTGACCTCGTCCTCCATCGACGGCAAAGAAACAAGGGCCACCACAAGCTGACTCCACCATGGGAGGGCCCTGCATCGTCGTAGAAGTGTTGAAGCCCGGAACCTAGAAGCTATCAAACAGGAAGGGTGAAACATTCACCAACGCCTAGAACATTGAACATCTATGTCGCTTTTACCCCTAGGGCCTCGAGCTTTGTACATTTTTCATACCATGAATGAATAAGAATTACTTTCGTTTACAAGTTCAACTTTTTGTTCATATGCTTAAGGTAGCCTTGACTCTGCTTCATCAGAGCCGAGCCTCCCTCGGGGGCTATAACGGGGAACCCCCCTAAGTTCCTAAAGAACTTGCATGTTTTTTTAAAACTCAAACACCCTATTCTTTCTACACCTCGATGCTTGCCGTCACTCGGTTAAAAACGCCGCGCAACGCCCCGACGGTTCGAGGGGTGTCGAGCCGCGAGACCACCCACGCCCCCGAGCTACGGTACCTCCACTCATTCCCCCTCAAGGGGCAAGTGTACACGCCAAAAACCCTGTGAACGGCCAACTCAGGCAAAGCGAGAAATAGGACATCGAGAATAAAACATATGCAAAATAAAATATGTACATGCATAATGTTTCCAAGGCCCCCAGGACCACACCATCATAGTTCACAAAATACTAACTATTACATGGGCCCTTGCCCAGATTTGGCTCACAGGCCCTCTTCCTCGCCAGCGTCTGGTGGGATGACCTCGGGCTCGAAGAGCTTCGCCAACTCACTGCCCGACACCTCGGCCGCCTTGATCAAGGCCAGATGCGTCTCATGATTCTCGTCCTCGGTCTTGTTGGGGTCAGAGATGAAGCCATAGGAGACGACCACCATGTCATACATGAAGCCAGAGCAGACAACTGCCATCGCCCTCTTCACGCCATGATGGATCACGTCGTGAATCTGCTCCCACATAGCACGGCTAAGGGCGTACATTCACCAGAGACAGGGGTCCCCATGCATGTCACCCTTGACCTCCTCCTCAGAGTCGACCCCTAGACCGTCACAGACCAAGTCGATGGCACCTGGGAGCTTATCGGTCAGCGTCGCCTCTGCCCAGTAGAGGTCTTGGAGCGCCTTGGTGTCTTTCTGGGCCTGGAGCCTCTGTTCGTCGAGGTTTGAAACACAGGACAAGGTCAATCATGATAGACAGGGCACTCAGACCAAAAAGCTAAAGGCAAAAGCAACAAGCCTATCGTTGGTGTGGGTCTCGAGGGCCGTGTACCCATCCCGCAGCTCAGCGAATGCCTTCTTGGCCTCGGCCAAGGCCTTGGCTGTGTCTGTCTTCTCCGCCCGCAGCTCCTCAATCACCTTGCCAGTGCCCTCGAGGGCCCTCTCCTTCTTATGGAGGGCTCCCTTCAGCGTCGAGACCTCATTGACCAGGGTCTAGACGCGGCGCCTCTCCTCCCCGAGTCGTGGTCGTGAAGTTAGGGCGAGGCTCTCCTTGAGTTCCTTGATGCGCACTGCGGACTGCTCGAGCTCCTCCTCGAGCGACTTGACACACCCTCCGGCAAAGGAAAGGTCCTCGAAGGTCTTCTGCACCTCCTCTCGGGCCTTGGTGGCATCATCCTTGGCCTTGGTCTCTGCTTCCTTGGCCTGGGTCGCCTCTCCTCGAGCCACGACGGCGTCCTCCTTCACCTTCGTTGCCTCAGCCTGGGCAGCCTCGACCGCTGCTTGCAACACTGGGACCTTCTCCCATCCACCCATTGTTAGGTGGATGAATTGAGACTTGGTTTGGGAGCATCCCCTCAAATCCTGGAAACAAAGAGCGCAGGAAATAGCATCAGATAAGAAAGCAAGTTGACCCCTCATATCCTGGGGAGAAGTCACAGACCTTAAAGGCTCTTGCCAAGTCCTTAGTGGCGACGTCGACTGCCAGCCCCAAGGCATGCTGCATGCAGACCTAGAACTCCTCGACATGCTCGCAGCGCTCAACCTCTGCCAGATCGTTCACCTCAAACATGGGCGCGTTGGGATTCATCGGGTCACGGAGTTGAAGAGCTTCACAGCCCCACTAAGGGAGGTCCTTATCGATCCGCTCCTGCACAGCCACCATAATCACGTCCCCCATCTCGACTGAACCACCATGATGGAGCACTCAGTTAGCCAGCGTGGGGAATGGTGATTCTGTTTCTTCTTCAACCCTGGACGACCCTGCCTCCCATACCTTTTACTTCCCTTTGGCGAGGAGGCTGGGAGCATACAGGTCGGGGCCGTGCAAGGACCCTTGACCGGCTGACACCCCAGCCAATGGCGGGTGAGGCATCAGTGCCATTGCAACCACCTCGGCCTCCGACGCCTCTGCCGGGACCGCCTGTGCGATCGGCTGTTCGACCCTCCCCTGTGCTGGGATGTCCTTGGTCACCAGCTCCTCCGGATGGCTCGAGGCTGGCAACTTCGGCCGCTTGGTTTCCTAGCCCACATTCAGCAGAGCCTCTTCCAGCTGGCTTGAAGCCGGCGGCTTCGACTGTCCGTCGTCCTGTTCCGCGGCCGATAGGGCCGTTTACTCTGGTTGCGGCAAGTCTGAGGCTGGTCTCCACCGGCTGTGGCCACTGCGGAAGGCTCAAAGATGCCAGCTTCTCCTGCCGCCGAGGTTGCTGCTGCTGCTGTTCCTATAGCTATTGTTGCTGTTGCTGCGGTGGGCTCGAGGGCTGCCTCCCGTCCTCCTGCTGCTTCAGTAGCTACTCCTGCTTTTGCCGCTCCTCCCACTCGTGTAGCCCTAGTGGCCACGGTGACCACGGCTTCTGTTGTTTAGGGAGCTCCACCATCTCCTCCACATCACAAGCAGAGGAATCCGCCCCCTCATCCTTGATGGTGATCGGGGCATCCTCTGTCGACCCCGGCACCCGGCCGCTGGTGATGCCCTCGAGCTCAGCGATGCCAGGGGGCACCACTGTCCGCTCCCGCTCCTGGGCGATGTCGCCACCCGCCACGGTCCCCAAGCCTACAATGGAAGCAGTGCCCATTAGCCTACCCTGAGCCATCAAAGCACGGGCCTTCACAAGCCAAGCTGCCACCGCCGTCGATCGAGACCCCGAAGTGGCACCTGGTGCTGATGCCGCCATCTTTGCGGCAGTATCGATCTTGAGCCGCTTGGCTGCAGAGGGAGTCACCACCTCCTTTAGATGCTTGAGCCTAAACACGCATGACCAGAGGGCATCAAACATCCTATAAATGACAAAAAGGGAAAATGAAACCACAAAGGGCGAAAACTTACCCCACAGGAATAAGGGGCGCCCTCCTGGGCACCCTCGAACCGCTCGGGGGCTTCTGAGTCCCTCTCTATGACGGCTCCTTGCTAGATCCAGAGCCGCCCAGGGCCACGATCAGCGACGCTCATGGCGTCCTCTACTCCTCTGAGGCCGTGCAATCCCATGTCCATATGCCGAGGGTCGAAGATCTGGTACAGAGCGGCGGCGTGCTGGGTTTGCCCCGTGACGAAGACGGCGGAGTCCCCCCACGCATACACCGCGATGTCGACCCTCCCTGGGCTGAGGGGTCAGTCATCGTCCTCTCCCGAGGCTGCTCTAAGGTCCTCGCCTCATGGCCCTCGGTAGACATCGGGGGCCCCCTCGACACCTAGGATGTCGACCCTGCCTTGACCATCTCCTGCGTAAAGCGGACGTCAGTTCAGGGGGATCGAGTAGCAAGGTGTCGAGGCACGCCTGCACCCCTTCATCATCATCGCCCTCGGCTTCCTCTCCCTCCTCTTCTTTGAAGGGAGACTCTTCCTCGGGCAGCCCCTTTTGCCTCCGTTTCGTGCGACGTTGGTCACGCGCCAGGTGCTCGAGGCTCTTCTTCTTCTTCCTTTCCTTATCCTTACTCTTCTTTTGCTGGTGGGCAGTAAAGCGTATCACCTGATGATTGGGATCATCCTCCTTAACCGAAGGCGTTGACCTCCTGAAGTCTATGGCCCCCTGCACATAAACCCACGACCGAAGAGCATAAGGACAAGGCAAAGAAAAGAAAAACCCAAGAATAGTGGGTCGAGACACTCACCAACTGTATGTGGCCGTCGTTCGGCAGCATCGGGATGTTGTTCACCTTCTCCGGTGTAAAGGGGCCGGCGACCGCCCCTTCATGCGCTTTTATAACACCTTGGTTCCTAAAGAAAAACCAGAGGCCGTCATATGTACGCCCAGAAAGTCCACACATATAACAAAAAATGGGATATCAGATAAACAATGTATTATATAGCGAAAACTTACTTATATCAACACTTATAAACATTAGAGTATTTGCAGAATTTATGGCTACAACTTCTCTTCAGAGCTCCATTCTTCTCAGGGACAGTTGACTGGGGGCTCCGTACGCCAAACACTTCTAACACTCAACACCTTTATCCTTCTTAAGAGCAGCACCTTACTACAAACTATAGCAAGGGTGAGTTCTATGTCAAAACTCAACAAGTACAGGTGGAAAGTAATGACATGCATGGCTTATACAAAGGTAAGGCTGAATGGTAAAACTGCGGTAGCATTTTAATTATACAACATATAACTTATTTAGATTAACAGCCTAATTACTATCATCTTGGTGGACAAGACCCAACCCTTAATTAAAGGTTCAAGTAGAAATTAAGATTCATAGTATCCAAAATATAGGCATATATCCATCAAAACATTAACCTTGAGACTGCCATCTCAAGCAACACAGGATTGCCATCCTGTTCAAAAACAGAGGTAGCCCCCTCCTCAAACAACTTCACCATGATTTAATAGCTTATTCCATTTGGCTAAGTCATGTGAGGATCTAGGCCGCTCGTGACCGTGAGCATGGACGATACATCGATTTAAACTCTACGCAGAGGTGTACACGTTCACTCCAAGAAGCGATTCCTATTTGCCCAGGGTCATGACTCCCCAAAACACTTCCAAGCTAAGCGGGCAGGGTTTCACTACAAGGCTATTCACAGGGCATAGGCAGTGGCAACCTGCTAGAAATTAGTGCAAGCGTATGGGCGACTTCACCATAAGGCCGCCCCTACACGGATCCCTAGCCCCTCTCATACTAAATACTTGAAAACACCCTAGTCACCATAGCTATAGTACCCGTCTATAAGCTGCTCGGCCTGCTAATAAACCAAGCCAGAGCCCATTAGCATGGAGCTGTACGGAAGTCCTAGGTTGTCGCTCCACGATAAGGTCCACAAGGGGGAGGAGATATGAATGCCCTCGTCAACACGAGTCCCACTAGCATCCATTTTCCTCGTCATTCACCGCCCACCAACGATGCGGAACAGCATCAACTTCTCGAACGATCGTAGCCAAGAGCCTATGGCTCCAACATCTTTAAGAAGCAAGTTTTATCTTATTAAGCAGGTGAAAGGTGAGTGGAGCACTAGCAACCTAATGACCTATCAACTAAAAACCCCCATAGGTGATATTTGGGTAAAGTGACTAGTCATTCCTATGGTTTGCCGATTTGAGACACATGCAATGTATTAATTAAAAGTGAAATAGGAGCAACATGATCAAAAGGTGCCTGCACTTGCCTTAAATCCAAAGTCTAGCTGCTCGGTAGACTTTACTTGATCTATCTTATGGTCTCCAACTTCAGCTGCACTTGTCGGTGCTCAGCTCTCGATCTTCAACACTCACGAATTGCTCTTCGTCTATTTGTAGCAAACAAACAACACAAACAGACAAAGCTAAGAATAAACATCAATCAAAAGAAATACTGAAGAAAGAACTATCTACACAGTAGAGCCCATCACCATGATCGCAAAAGCGTAAGAATGGCCAACAAAGGAGCTGTCGTTGTGGTGGCACAACCAATGAGGTTGATCTAAGCTATCCGCATGTTAGAAAGGCGTGGATAGATCACTATTCTAAATAAGTCACATTTTGAAAATCCTAGAACATGGTAAATGTCACTACGATCGTGTAGCTTACGTCGATACGATTCCAAAAAGTATAAGTTTGCTAAAAACAGAGTTAAAACGTGAAAGTTATGGCCTAAATAAGATCGGGGGCATTACCGTAGATAAACAGAACTATTTTTGTATTCAAAAATAATTTTAAAATTGAAATAAAACTCGGTTTGGAGCTAAAACGTAAATACCGATGACTTCAGGGTTAAATCTACAAAAACTGCAACCTAATTTGAACTGCGTTGGACTGATCTACAAATACTAGAAAACACAGGGGCTTTTCTATAAAAGTGACAGGGCTGTCGGTAGCTTGAACAGGTTGACCTGGTCAGTGCTTGCGTGGCACTGACGTGGCGCACACATGGAGCCAGCGTGGCAGCCACATCGGCCGACGACGGGACAGGTTGACCTGGTCCTCGATCCGTTCTGTGTCGTCGGATCTGGATCGAGCGGATGAGGCGGCTCCGGCGGGACTTTGTTGCCGGAGACGGCTGGCTGGCCGGCGGTGACCACCGGAGTTCACCGAAAACAGTGCTCCGGGGATCTAATGGCTGTGAGGAAGGCACCGGCGTGATCCTCACCTTCCCACGATGCTCGTGCTGGTGTTCTTGTCAGCGGTGACATGACGACGGCGGAGATCAACGACGGCGGCTCCAAGCTTGGCGCGGCGGCTATGGCGGCGCACGCCTAGGGTTTTTGGATGGGTGGCGGCTGCTCCTAGGGTTTCAAAGCGGCTGCGGCGCACCAGGGCTCACCCCTTTATAGGCCGGCGGGGAACATCGGGGCGCGCGTGGGCGAGGCGGACTTGGGCGGCGACTGGTGGCTAAGTTTTTTTCTAGCCTTGCTATGCTGTTGATGGCTAAGTTTGGCCACTGGTGGCTGACTGCTGCTACTGCTGGCCTGGCCGGGGTGGCCATGGCCGGGTGAGACCAGATCAAGCTAGGTTGGGCCAGGATAGGCTAGAGCAAGCCAGGGATGTCTAGAGACTAAACTAGGCCCGCTAGAGCTAGATAGGGGATGGTGTCTAGCTAGAGCGATGGCCAACACTATAGAGGAAAAAAGGAAAAGCTCTCTCTCTAATTATGGAAGACAAAGGATTTTCCAAAAGCATTTTCCAAAACCTTCTTGAGGCAAACATGGGTTTTCGAAGCTTTATTTTCAAATTCGAAGAGAACCTAGCCGTGACTTGCTCGAGGTTTAGAAATTCTTTTTCACACTCAAGCAAAACAAAGCAAGGCACCAAGCACAAACACACTTTTATTGACTTCGTAAAAGTATTATAAGACCACACTTTTTTATCATTTTATAAAGATAACAAAAGAATAAAATCTTGGCTAATTTTAAAGAAACTAATAAATCATTTAATTTATTTAGTGTTTTTGGTTCATAACCCAAAACAGAATTTTTGGGGTGTGACAGCTTTACAACCTCCTCGGCAAGAAGGTCCTCGGCCAATATCCGGCACCCCTCGAGGGGTGCCCCGGGCCCCATATGGTCCAGCCGCAGCGAGCGCCGCATCAGCGGAAGGACCCTCCGGCTGTGGAAAGCCGAGACGACGATCCCAGCGGTCAGGCCCTGGTTGCCCAATATCCTCAGCGTGTTGAGGAGGGGGTCTAGCCTCGCCTGATTCTCCCCAGCCACACCGTGTGGCCAATGATACGGGCGCTAGTGCGGCAGCAGGCCATCGTCGCTCCAAAGATACAACCACCGAGCATGCCACTCACCATGGTTTGAAATCAACCCCGTTGGGATATACCGATCCCCACGCTTCAACGCCAAGTTGCAACAACTGGCGCGGATGATGCTCCTCTTCCCCGACGACACCGGCTTGGAGAAGTTCTCCCCCTTGAAGAGATGGAGCCACAAATCCCATTGTGGCTCCATCCCAAGGTACCCCTCGCAGATGATAGCGTAGATTGCCGCGTTGGGGATGGCATTGGGGGAGAAGTGTTGGAGCTCGACCTCATAGTGGTTGGCCAGCGCGCGCATGAACTGGCTCGGTGGCGCTCCGAGCCCCATCTTGTGGAAGGCAATGGAGCTCACAACGTAGCCCGCCGACGGATCTAGCTCCCGGTGGTCCCTTGATGGCGCCATCCACTCCGGCCAGTGATGGGGGTCGTCCGAGGTGATGGGGCAGAGGGGCCCATCGTCGACCAGCTTTCGCAACTCCTGCTCCGTCACGTTCGATGGCAGCCAGTCGTTCACGGGAAGAAGCTCCACACCCATGGCGGAAGATTAGATCTGCTCGGTGGACGGATGGGAGGAAAGATTCCCAATCTCTCTTGATTTCCCTCTCCCCCTCTCTTTCCTACGCTAACAGATCAGTTCACGATTCATCTCTGGTGGCGGTGGTGGCAGAAACAAGAAGGCAAGATGGGGACGGACGGAACCCTACCCTCTGAATTTATAGGCAGACCAAGGAGCAATGGGCAGATCTAGACAGGGAGCAGGTAAATCTCCGTATTCAATGCCCATACCTAATCCTTCCCTCGATTCTCGGGTACAGGGACACGCGTCACGCGCTCGGTCTCTAGCCGTTGCCCACTTCCCCCACGACCGCGCCACTCTGTCTCCTGCCTAAAATGAAGCGCCCAACGGATGGGAGGAGTTATCCATGATGATATCTTCCACGAGAAGGAATGCGGGCCCCGGCCCCATGAAAAATCTTGAGGGAGCAAAGGTTGGCCCTCGGTCTGGGTTCGATAACCACCCTCGAGTACCTGAGTGAGGGATGACCAGGGGAGCTGATACGAGGCCCCAGCTCAAGAACGAACTAGGCAAAACTAAGGGACCACTTCGGAATCCCCTCAGAGGGAGGCATCGAGCCACCGAGCCCGATCAAAAGGGACCGGCATCCATGGGACCCATTGATTTGCTTCAATAAGAGCGCCTCCGCGGCCACTAGTCGACCCCCATCAAACGGAGCACGAGCTCTTGCTTGGATTTCCCGATAACAGCTCAACCGAGGACGACGAGACTCACCCATCAAGGGTAGTGCAACGCTCCTCACCCCATACCCGATCGAAAGGGCTCACAGGATGGACGCCGTAAGCTAGCAAAGCCCTGGCCACACGAGGCCCAGGGGCTCGACTACGCTCAGCACCCCTCGATGAAAGAGGGTCGAATACGCCCAGGGGCTCGACTACTCGAGCACCCCTCGACAAGAAGCACATAAAGCCCTCAGAGGAGTATCCTACTCCCCCGAGGCCTCGGGGGATACCCCCAAAGGGTACACTCACGCACACCCTTCAAAAAGCAACGAGCACTACGACTCCAGTTCATGATAGCACCACGATCAGCCACCCTGGCACCCCTTGACGAAAGAGGGTCGAATACGCACGGGGGCTCGACCACTCGGGCACCCCTCAACAAGAAGTGCATAAAGCCCTGAGAGGAGTATCCTACTCCTTCGAGGCCTCGAGGGCTACCCTCGAAGGGTACGCTCGCGTGCACCCTTCGAAAAATGGCAAGCGCTATGACTCCAGTTCATGAGCCTCTATGTGAGTGCTAGCACTCACACGGAGACTCAGGGCTACTGTCGGGTACCCAAATAAGGGGGTACCCTAGACCTCGACCCAGAAAAAATAATCCCCGACAATTAGCGTAAAAACCCCGAGAAAACTCCCCACGAATCAAGCCTGGCTCTTCAAAGAAGCAAAGCTCGAAACCCCTGGACCGAGCCGCACTGGGCCGGCCCATGAATGGGATGGGCCGATTCGAATGCATCCTTCCTCGACGCGACCCTCGATCGACGGATCGCAGCATGGCCGGTCGAACCCCCGTCGAGAGACGGACCTCCGCGCGGGCGGACGACCCCCTCCGACTCATCTACTCCTCGTATAGAATTCAGGACATTTAATGCGCTCACCAACTCCTACCTAACCTCATGGCTACAGCAGGGTTACAGTGACCAAGTACAACGGTCAAATCCTCCTTTTACTGCCCATACCCATAGAATCAGCGGTTTGTACCGCACTGCTACGCCATGTCGAACACTGTGCCCCATCAGGCACCCCCTCGAGACGCGATTGTTAGCACCCGCACAGTATTTTCCGAGGATCGGTCTTATCCATTCAGGCCTCGACCCCCTCGACCACCCCTCGACTTGGACCACGACACCTTCGGTCAGCGCTCCAACAACTCCCGACACGACGTCTACAGGAATCTGCATGCCCCGCATGGGCACCGGTCTTTCACCTACCACCTGTGGCGTCATCGTGATACACCAGAAGGACAACCATCATCTCCAAGCACGTCGCTACAGGGCAGGCCATGCCCAGGGCACGCCTCTACAGCAGACGTGACATGAACGGCATCAACCCCTTGGCGTCATCACCTACGACAGCTCTAGGGTTCCTGTACACCTGAGCCTCCCCTTGGCCTATAAAAGGGGACGCCAGGGGCTAGTTTGAGGGATCCGGACAACATTCCAACAAGCATCGGACGACACTTAGAGAAATCCGAGCACCCTAGTTGCAAGGCATAAACTTAGCGCTCCTAGGCTTAAGCATTGCTCTACACCCCCCGTTCCTATTCGCTCGCTTGAATTCCCCCTGTACAAGCACTTCGGTGCAAGATAATACAAATCTATCCCCCCGCTGGACGTAGGGCCTTCTCTTGCTCGAACCAGGATAAAAATCGTGTGTTCTTCTTGCATCACCATCCGGATTAGGAAGCACGCAGCATAAATTCACTCGTTGGTGCTTGGCCCCCGGGTCAGGACACCGACAATTAGAAAATTTTGTTGGATAATTAATTTATTTACTTTGCCTTTTAGGTTAGACCCTTGAATCAAGAGTGTGTACTATTGGAACCATAAAAAATCTACCGTGGAAATTGTTGCTGTCTGTACAGCACCATGTCACTGGGGAATGCAAGAGTAAATGAGTTGAGAGAATTTCATTTGATCTTTTCTACAGTAAGCAATCTGTAGTCCTTGGCTCAATCTTTTTGGAACCAAACTGGACTGGTTTCTGAATGTTGGCTTGTTGTGGTGGTGGACTTCTTCATGGCTGATCAGCTTTGCAGGTTGAGATGCTTTATAATTTCAAAAATTCAGCGATGGTATTTAACTGTATTGTGCCATTCAAATGTAGGGTACCATTTATGTAGTTTACATACTTTCTAGAGTACTGATTACAGTTTAGACTAATAATATTTATCACCTCAAGAAATGCTACATTAAGTTTTTGCAGGCACTACTGCTGAGATGGTAGATTGAAGTTAGTTCCAGCATTTATGCAACTCCTTTGATCGCTGATATCAACAGGTATAAATTTGGAGTCTGTCTTTAGCATCACACCAATTCTGGTTATCTTTGCAGAGATCTCTCTCTATCTTAAGCTGTTGTTGAACACCTTAATCATTTCATGTCCTTTTATTTGTTTTGCTCACGGGGGTATTGCGACGTGCATGAAACAATGTCGACTTCACAACAAGCATTCTGTAACTATTAGTGTTTTATGCAAAATTGCCTGAGAGTACATCATTGCCATTACCAATACCAGACCATATTGCTTCTTGTAGTTGATTTTTGTCACCCAAAGCACCAGCCAAGTGAATGCTATATGCAGTTTTCACAAAGTTGATTTTTAAAAGGTCAAACACTTATGTTTTCATTATAGACACTGTTGATGAAACTTTTTCTAGTGCAGTGATGGAAAATTTGAAGTAGTGGTGCCATCATTTCTTCATTACTTAGAAGTTCTTGAAGGCACTGATGGAGACAAATTGCCAGGTGTTAGTATGCTATTTGCCTTCCCAATTCTATGACTGAAAATAAAATTTGCCATAAACCGATGTTTGCACATCCTGTTAGGGCCGGGTGACATCATACAGATTAATTAGTTAGTATGCTATTTTTGCTTTTTCAAATCATGCTTCTACCATTAGTAATGCCCCTAGAATATTGTTTTGTACAAAATTGCAGTCTTACATTTGTAGCCTAATCTATTTAGATTGCTTTATTTTACAATTGTAGCTCTCAACGATTAGGCTCCTTGTTCTAAAACTTCGAATGGCTGTGAACTTTGAAAATAATTATAAAAATTCAAAATTTGCTTTTACAAACATACCTTGTAGGAGAAGGTTCAGATAAGAAACATACAATCTCAGAAGTTGTGACTATAGTTCTTGATCTGCCGCCACCAAAGCCTAATTCAGTGTATGGACTCACTTCTCTAGATATGGTATCTGGCTCTGATGCAAAGTCTGCAATGGCACTCCAAAGATTAGTTCAAGCTGCTATATAAAGAACAAAATTTCCAGTTAGTTAATTTTATCATATTCAGGTTTGGCCTTGAAACAACAACAGACTGATGTTGGCTTATAGGAGAAAATGCTAATTATATTGCATCTGAGTATGCCTGGGAGTCTGCAAAGCCGCCAGGTACGGCACTGATTATGCTAGATGCTAGATGCTAAGAGAGGATCTATTACTAATATTCTCATATGATAATTATTATTAGAAGTGAAAATAATTTATCACAGAGGACCTTACTGAAAGGTAGTGTATGTGGTTCTGTTGCCATGGTAATTTCATCATCAAATCTGTTAGAACGTGATATACTAATGTGTTAAAGATATACTAATTTGTTAAAGTTTATCAAAAAAGAAGGGTGGCCCTGGTGCAAGCGGTAGAGTGTGACCAAGAGGTCTCGGGTTCAAGCCCCAGCCTCTGCACATTTGTGCAGGGATGGCTGCTGGCTATTTTTCCTTCCCCAGACCCCACAGTGCGGGAGGCTATAGCACTGGGTACGCCCTTTTTTATCAAAAAAAAATAATTTGTCAAAGTTAAGTTGGTATATATACTTGTTCAAAAGAATATGGACTTGCAAGAATCAAACTGTATGGACTTGCAAGAATCAAACTATACCTGCGGTGTTTGTTCAGGTTCAGGCTCTGGAACTCCTTGTCGGCTTGACAACACGTCTGCACAACGCTTGGCAATGGGAAGTAAATAAACCGATATAAAGACCGATGTCCTGGAGATGAATTTCAGAGACTGTTTGCCTCCCCGCTAGAGATAAAAAAACCAGAGGGGACTTACGATGGCTGTAGGCGAGCAGGCGATGAAGCTTGGCGTGTGACGGGCAAAGACGGCGTGCCACGAACGGGCGATGATGGCGTGCTACAGACGGGCAAGGGCGATTTGCGGCTGGCAATTGTCGGAAGATTGATGGCATTGAGCGTGTGCAATGGTGAAGGTGGCATGAGGGCCATTGGCCATAGACCAGGAGGTGAGGTGCCGTGGGAGTGCCACGGACCTGAGGAGAGGTCGTGGTCGCGTGACTGCCGTCCGGGAGGTGATCACGGAACTGATCATACCGGGATTGATTTTCGCCTTCCTCATCTGTTGCAGCTTTTTCGGGGACTGATTTTTTCCCCTTCCTAATCTAATCGTGTGACTTGCCTGGATTATATCGATGGGTGGGGGTTGCCGTGCAATTTTTTCCGTGGGAGTTGCGGTGGAGATGGGTTACATTTTACATCAGAATCCTATAGTTTTCTAAAATATCATAATTACTTTTACCTATTATTTCTCTCCTGTACATTTGCATCGGGAATCCTTTCCTATTGCTTATTTTTTCCTTACCCTCCCACCTGTGAGGAACGGTGGCTTTTCCGCACGGACGGGTATAGGAGCAAGGGATACGGGATCACAGCGGGCAGAATCATAGACCCATGTTAGAATGTTACATTAAAAAAATGTTCATATTTTAGTCTTTTTATTCGTGGGAGATTCATGATATATTTTAATAAAGATTTGCAGTCACATTTCTAAACCTGTTGGATTATCAACATCATCTATGTCCATATAAGCACTTTTTTTTTTTGAAATGATCGGTAGGAGCTCTGCCAAACTTGTATCGATAGAGAAGGGGCATATAAGCAATTCAAAAATATACAATAAAGTTAAGTTAAAGTATACAGTTACCAGTGTTCCCACCGAGACATGTGTTGTCTCTTCTGGAATGGCAGCGCATGCATGCCCTAACAAAAAAGTTGCGTCCAGAAGTACACTACAAAGTGTATACTCCACTTGTATATGCGACTCTGCCTTCTATTGGATGAACTGAGCCAAAGCATGTCCCTCGAGACACCAACTGATTGTGTACGCAGACTGCATAAATTAAATCTATATGCACACGTGGCACATATATATGTGTTTCACAAATCACAACACGCTTAGTATATATCCATTTCCAGCGTCGTATAGCCCCACCCACTGCCTCAGCACGCACCTCCAACTAACGTCGGTCGGTCACCAGCTGCAGGGCAGGACGCCATTGGAATCCTGATGTGCCCGAATCCCGATCAAATTCTTTCGGGTCTGCTTGTTTCTGTTTTGGGCCGCTCTGCACAGGAAGGTTTGGTGTTGCTGCTGCTGCCATTTTTTTTGGAAAAGGTTTGGTGGGCCTGGTTAGCAGATTCTTTCATCAGGGGCCTCCTAGAGCTTAGGCCGGGCCCCGAGTTATGTCAATGGGAACGATGGTTTCTTGTCTCCATTGCAGAATTTGCTTCAGTTCAGGAAGCAAAAAGTACTTTATTTCTACCTGCATTGGGACGGACCTTAAGCCGGTGGCGATGAGCAAAATTGTCAATGATCTGTCTGAGCTCGGAGGCGTCCTGTCGGCTGTGACTGAGATCCGAGGTAGCAATATAGCATGCTCGCACAGGGGAGGTAGTACCAACTGCCATATATCATGCCATCGATCAGCAGCGCTTTCAGACTGTAAGTCAACTGAAAATCGCGCAACTCCGACTACATCACATCATAGCACAAGAACGGTGTAAATCTGAAAATAACACTATACCACTATCCATATACATACACATCTAGAACTCGGAGCACAACCTCTGAACATCATTCCAACTGGGCACAAAAGCTGATTCATGAGACGACACACCTCCCTCCCGTTCAAGCTAATAGCTACTCCTACTTAGATTGATGTGGGGCCACAGCCAGCCACTAGTGCTTATTACCAGCCTCCAGGACTCGGCACCGGTACTCCCCCAGAGCCCAAATTGGAAAGATGTTCCTGAACTGGGAGTAACTGATCATGCAGTTCTTGTTGAACACTCCTATGATCTCCTGTGTTGTTACTTATGAACAACAACAAAAAAAGGTGAGCTGTTAAATTGTGAGATGGAAGAATGGATCCATGTTAGTGAGAGTATATATCTCTGTACGTGGACTAATTGTTACTTACTTGCTGAGAAAATTCTCCATCCTCCGATTGCATGTTGTTCAAAACCTTTGCTGCACGGTGTAGAGGCGATGCATCTCTCTCAGCCTGCATATATGGAAGAGATTTAAGTACCATTCTGAATGTGCACACCTTATCATGCGTAGTACCCAAAGTCCCAAGCTAAATGACAGACCTGTCCCGCATCAATCAGTGCTAGCATGGCCCAACTAGTGTTCACTGCATCTACATTGCACCGATACGGCGCAACCCTGCCGTATCGCCGTACCTAACACGGGGATACGGGGATACACCAGGATACGCCTGGGATACGCGTATCCCTGAGTATCCCGTATTTCCAACGATGGATAGATCCTGGATGGCTGGATACGGTGTGGCCCATGCTGGCCCATGCGATAAACTTCCATCCGTCCATATGCGTCGACGCCTGACCTTCTGGCTTGCCATCGCTGCCAGTCCGTGGATGTGATAATCATCAATACCTAATCCCCTCCGCCGCCGGCCGCCTCTGTATATCAGGTATTCCGTATTCGCCGTGGTTGTTGACTTGTTGTTCTCAGGTTGATTAGTTCTACGGCGATTTGAAGACCAGCAAAGTCGGTTTGGTTCACCATCCAGTATATAGTTGTTGTTGTCAGGTTGATTAGGTATTGCTGATCCATCAGGCAAGTTAGTTCTATCATTGATAGTTGTTTGTTCGGATCCATCTTGTAGCAATATCTTCATCAATATCTGATAGATCACATTCTAGCATCTCGGTTGATCGTTCCCAGCTCGGTTGCACCGATACGTGAGCATGGTAGCGTATCCGCATGTCCATACACGGGGACACGGCAGTATCGTTTTGTGGTTGTGTATGTCTGATAGGCGTTAGCTAGATAGCATTACATGAGGATGTCGATCTATCTGTACTGTTGTACTGCTCATTTAATAGTTTAATACTTCAATTTTCACCTGTCCAGCCACATATTATTTTATGATCGGTCGTTCTCATCTTGTAGATTATTGTATACTAGTTAGATTTTACATGCAGTTGCACAGATATTAGCGTACAGATATATTATCTTAATGAGTCATTACTATTGTACGAGTGTCTATTCGATCTATTTAATTTATTTAGCAATTGGCTTGAGTAGGTATGACATCAACTGATGTGGAACTTGAGGAGACCGAGGTCAACAATCCTAAATTTCCTTTGTGGAAACATGTTACTAAATTTATACCACCTAAAAGCTCAAATGCTCGAGGAGGCAACGCAAGATTTACATGTCATTTTTATGAGAATGACTATCCAGGGAGTTATTCTAGAGTGAGGGCACATCTTTTGAAGATAGAAAATGAAGGTGTTGTTGTTTGTAGCAAAATGATATATCTAGTGCTCGAGCAACTTCGAAAAGAGGACCGTGAAGCTTCAGAGGCTGCTGCAAATGCTGCACCTAGCCATAAAATTGTTCGTTTACCTCCTTTTGATGATTCAGATGCAGCATCTTGCAAAAAAAGAAATATGAAGCAATCAGCTATTGCTGCTAGTTTTAATGCAGAAACTTGACATAATGCTGATTCTCATATTGCAAGGCTATTCTACACGGCAGGTTCGTTTAATTTAAAATGATGTTGTCTTTTTTTTTATTTATATATCTTCATACCCATGAAAATGTTTGTATTTTGGAGGGCTTTCCTTTAATGTGGCAAGAAATCCTAATTATCGAGCATCCTATAATTATATCGCAAACAACAAATTGGGTGGGTATGTACCCCCGGGATATAATGCATTGAGGACAACCCTTCTCCAGAAAGAAAAGACACATGTTGACAGGATGTTGCTGCCTATCAAAGCTACATGGCCCTTGAAAGGAGTTACTATTGCGACAGATGGATGGAGTGATCCACAAAGGCGACCAATTTTAAACTTTATAGCTGTGACTGAGGGTGGTTCAATGTTTTTAAAATCAATTAACACAGAAGGAGAGGTAATGGAATACTAGTAAATATTTTGATCTTGTTATTTTTTACTTTTGACCTTTCAGGCTGTAATGCTCTTAATTTTTTAATTATAGGTCAAGAGCAAGGAGTATATCTTTGATCATTTAAAGGAGGTGATAGAAGAAGTTGAACCAAAGAACGTGGTCCAAGTGACCACAGATAATGCAGCGAATTGTAGAGCTGCCGGGTTGATGATTGAATCAAAGTATAATAATATTTTTTGGACTCCTTGCGTGGTGCACACCCTCAACCTTGCATTGAAGAATATTTGTTCTCCAAAGGATGACCAAGATGATAATGCACATCTTATTTGGATAAAGGATATCGCAGATGATGCAGCCTTTATCAAGAATTTCATCATGAGCCATAGCATGAGGTTGTCCATGTTCAATGAGTTTAGCAAACTCAAGTTTCTTGCCGTTGCAGATACAAGATTTGCAAGTATTATTGTCATGTTGAAGAGGTTCTTACTTATCAAGGATGCATTGGTGCAAATGGTTGTTAGTGACAAGTGGATGGCTTATAGAGAGGATGACCAAGGCAAAGCTCAGGCTGTGAAGAAAAAGATTCTCAATGATGTATGGTGGGATAACATTAGATATATTATTAATTTCACTGATCCAATTTATTCGATGCTAATGGCAGCTGATACAGATAAGCCATGCCTTCATTTGATATATGAGATGTGGGACTCTATGATAGAGAAGGTGAGACCATGTAAATTATGCTTACATTTTTTTCTATTAACATGTCTGCTAATTTTTTTATCTTGCATTAATTAGGTGAAAGCTTGTATCTATCGGCATGAAGGAATTATGGATGGTTAATGCGCCTTTTTCAATGTTGTAGAGGATATTTTACATGCTAGGTGGCTCAAGAGCTATACCCCTCTTCAATGTTTGGCACATTCACTAAATCCAAGGTAACAAATATGAACATTAAATTGGCATTTAAATTATTTTCTACTAACTGTACTTGCTGATTTTAAAAATATTATTATGGTATTGATAGGTACTATAGTGCAACTTGGCTCAATGAAGTCCCTAGTCGTGTTAGCCCCAACAATGCAACGAGATTAATACTGAGAGGAACAAAAGCTTTAAAAAGTTCTTCCCAGAACCAGAAGATTTAACAAAGATTAAAAAGCAGTTTGCTAATTTTTCTCTGTTCATGGGTGGGTATAAAGACCCTCACTCAATTGAGGATAGAGCCTATTTTGAGTCAAAGGAATGGTGGGGAACTTATGGAGATAGAACACCTGAGTTGAGGGATTTAGCTTTGAAGTTACTTGGACACCCAGCATCTTCATCTTGTTGTGAGAGGAATTAAAGCACTTATTCTTTCATACGTAGCATGAAGAGGAACAAGCTCACTCCTGAACGGACGGAAGATTTGATGTTTGTCTATAATAACTTGCGTCTTCTTTCAAGAAAGACTGGTGATTATAAAAGTGGACCAAGTCGAATGTGGGATGTTGGTGAAGATGGCACTGAAAACTTTGCTGGTGCTGGCTTGCTACAGCTCACCGAACTCACGCTTGATGAGCCAGAATTCGAGAGAGAAATTTTAGAAGGGGGAATAAGACATTTAGTTTATCTTATATTTATATGCCACTAGTTTTACTATTCACACTATGAACTATTTATTATATTTATCTATTCTATGGCTGTGGAAATGTTTATTTGCCGTGTCTCCGTATTACTGTTTTTTGAAAATGTCGTATCGCCGTATCCGTATACCCGTATCCGTATCCCCGTACCGTGCAACATAGCACTGCATGAGCTCGGTTGCCTTTGAGATTGGTGTAAACCTGATTGAGTGCGTCAATAGATGGTCAATTCAAAGGTCATTTCAATTCCAAGTAAACCTGATCGAGTGCTGTTATTTTAAAGAAACTGACACAAGTGAATTTACCTGATCTTGAGATGATAAATAGCTTTCTCCCCAACCACCGGAACAAAGCTCTTTTGATAACAGAAAGTCGCATGCCTTTCTGATTGCAGGACTGTTCGCATATGTTCTATCAGCAGCAGTTAGCCCCTTTACAGCAAACCAAGTGCCGTACGTAAAACAAACAGCCCAAGAGCCATACCTGTTGCAAACGAAACAAATAGAGGACAATGAAGAGTGCTATATGGCGGCACCTTCCAAAATAATGAACCTGTCTGGAGTCTAAACACTGACCATGAGCCATCGCTTCTCTGCATACTCTCAATGAAATTAGCAGCTTTGCTAATACAATTATCCACCTCTTTCCTGCGGTGCCCAGGGTAGAGTTTTTTGAATGATGTCAGGGCCTGAATCGCTGATGATGTACATTCAACATACCTGCAAAATGAGTTTTATGTTTTCTCAGTTTGTTTTATAAGTAAACATCAGCACAATGAAATAGGTTACTGCATCTTACGGGTAATCAATTATAATGTCCCCAAAGGTCTCAGCAGGATTGAGAAGCTGAATAATTTAAGAAAGAATGTTAATATAGACGAAATGTGAAAGATTCAAGGAATGCTGATGAATTATACGGTTTTGATTTTTGAAACAAAGCAAATATCCCATCTAGCATGTATTTCTACTCAATGGCAATAATTAAGGAATTCACAAGTGGCTTCACTTACTTTGCAATTGGTGTTTCATACCTCAGAAAGTAGAAAGTTGCAAGAGCATGCAACATTAACTCAAAAAATACTGACATGCTTAGACATGCGCAAACAAGGTGTCCGTGTGTGTGTGCGTGCGTGTGGGGGTGAGGGTGGGGGGTCAAAGAAGAAAGTTCAGACACCTACCTCCAACCAGGCATAAGATCTTGTAAGTTCATATGAAGCGAAACCACCATTACTGTTCTGTAAAGGTTAGCACAAAACCGATGAGACATGGAGCAATATGTTCCACAATGTTTACAAATTTACATTGACCATTTCAATAAAAAAATGATTCAATAGCTACAGTTGCAAGAAGATAGAAAAAAAATCAAGATGCTTAACATATAAGACATCAAACAATTGACAGAATCATAAACTCTATTAACTTTCACTGGTTCACCAACAATTTCAGGAGAAATCTTTGATAACAATAATGAAGCCTGGAGGGTAAAAGAATAGAAGTAACTATTTAAAAAAATATGAATTCATGACAATGTACCAGGGATTATACTGTCAAGAATACTAAAACAAAAATGCCAAGGAACAAAGCTAAACTTTATTACCAACATGAGCACTTTACCCATATACTTTACGTGGAAAGAATTTAGAGATGCTGAAAGAACAAAAGATCCTAGATCTCAAAAGACAAATTTTAAACATCGAAAGTAAATTTCCTTATTGGTAATGCTGATGACTGAATTCACCTTTAGCCCTTCTGCATTGCAATCAGATATAGGCCAACCATGATCAGCAATTGAGAATGGCCATGCACCTTTAGATGTGTGGCGGTACCGGTCATTCAGATCACCAGGGCTGTCCTCAAGAACCTTTCATAACAAAGACATTTATCAGTACTATAAACGGACCCAAGGTTGAACCATATAGACACAGGGCATGTAGAATATACCTGCGAATTTTGATAAAGTTGTGTGCTAGTTTAAGTGTGGGACCAAACTCTGTAATAAGATCGGTAGCCACAATGGCTTGGACTGTGAAAGCTGTATCCCATAGCTGGCTGCCATTATAACCCTACAGTGAAGAGCTGGTTGGATTGAAGTATATGTTGACAGGCTTTCCGTTGCAGTAGTTGTCTAACAGGAAGTTAATTAAGTAAAAGGGAATGGGCCACAGAGCACATAACAAGAAATAGTCACCTGCATTTTCATGCCATCTTCAGCAAGCCACAAGTAATCATAGATTCGTGGAATGTGGAGTTTGAATGCCTCTGAGTTTGGATCTTCAATCCAGCAAGCAAGCATATTTAATACCTGCATAGGATTTCTTGTAGCAATCAGTTAAACAATATTAAGCAGTAATCAAGCTGATCACAGTATACACGTCTTATATAAATTTCACAACCTATGAGCTAGCATAAACTGAACAGTGAATACCATCAAAATTGCAGAAATGATTTAGTCAACAAAAGAGGCAAAGCAAGAGACAAAAACAAGCTATACTCAAGAGACAGGACTGATGAATCCAACCCACACATCAAGGCCTTAACAGAAGGATACTTTTTTGTTAATACAAAACTGTTGGAGCAGAAAAAAAAAACAGAAATTCCATACTTTGAATATACCATTCAAGTACTGTCTTGTTTGGCATAACCCTATGTTGTTGCAAATGACTGTGGATTGCATATACTTGATACAATTAGCAAAATCATGAGTACTTATGTCATAGAATGCATTTTTCACAAATCACATGATACAGAAATCTATGCTGGACTGGTAGGAATATTTTAGCTCTCATAGACAGATGGTAACCGGAGGGTTAGTCATTGTAATGCCATATTAAGCGAAGACAGTACAAGCTGTAAAGTTAAAAAAAAGCACCGAAATCACAAACACCTCAGCTTTTCTTTCTAACTGGAGAGTAAATAAGCCACATCAAAGTCGTTAGCGTATGGCCTTGCGATGCTTGCAGCAAGAATAAGAGAAAATAAGACAACACCTCCTTTTGTAAAGGTTCAGCAAGCAATGACAGCCCTCAACTCACCTTGTTCACAGGATCAATGCAGATGTATCGAGTGTTCTCATCCTCGTAGTGAACATGTTGCATGACAGTTTCCAAAGCTTTCTCCCTCAATTTGCTCCCAGGCCAATGCATCATAACTGGCTCAACAAATTTATGGAGAGTGGCCCATAAGACATCTTGAACGAATGGGTGTGGGTAGTACAGATCTTCCTGCAGCACAAATGTATCAAAACCACTTCAGATAGAAGAATCAGCCTCCAAAATGGACTTGAGCTCCTTACAGACAAATTAAAGGAAGATAAAGATGAAAGTGTTAACTTTTCAAATAGAATCATTTGCCACTTAATGACTGGTATGAACAGGAGGGACTTTGAGACATATTATGTCAAAGACGAATCCTTACTACAGAAGTATTTATCCATATCAGTTGGCCCCATTGAGGTAGCAACTGGTAACTTACATGCTTTTTCTTGAACAAAGTACGTAATAGGAAAAAGAGAGTTCTAAGTATGAAAATAAATAGAAAGAAATATCTTTAAGCTTGACAATTTATAACTTTATATATTCTAGGTAGTGAGTATACATGAGTCAAAGGCATATTTAGTTAGGCAGGGTTACGACAAGCAGGTTGTTCCAGCAACTAGACAAACTCTTTCGGCAGTGGGATTTCTGAATAAGGAGTAAGGACAGCCTTGGCAAAAAATAAGACCAACTCGACTAATAGATAACTTTGTTGCATTTCATGCAATGAACTCTGTGCTGTTGTGAAGGGCGGTCCTGGTGCAAGCGGTAGAGCTTTACCGCCTGTGACCAAGAGGTCCAGGGTTCAAGCCCCAGCCTCTGCACATTTGTGCAGGGATGGCTGCTGGCTATTTTCCCTTTCCCAGACCCCGCAGTGCGGGAGCCTATGGCACTGGGTACGTCCTTTCCTTTTCCTTTTTAACTCTGTGCTGTTGTGCACAATTTGGCCCATATGTATCAACAGCCACAAGAAAAGTCACAGAAAAACTTAACAGACCTTAGCACATAAATTGCGGGCCTTGTCCCAATCAATTTTGCAGTAAGGGTCTTTGAAAAGTTCCTTCCTTAATTCCAACACAAGTGTAACACCTCTGGTGTTATATTAACTAAAACATGCCATGCCATTATATGCATCGCAAAGTATTCATGTTTAAGTCAACCTTAATGTGCATCAACTAAAACAAGTTTACATTTCATAGGTTGATTGAGCTTCTATAATGTTTTGTCACATGAAATAATAAAACCCTATTTTCGAATGTAATCGCAAATGCTTAGTTTATACTCTATGTACTTGAGGTGTAAACTGTGTTTACACTAGTGTCAAGCATAGTATATAAGTCTAAGTCCAACCCTAAAAATGATTTTCATGTTCGAAATTAAATTTGGATTCCAAAGCTTATTTCTGAGTCTGGCTATTCAAATTTAAATTCAAATTGGAAATGCTATAAAAGGTTTTTCAAAAGTCAACATGGTCAACCAAGGGTATCATTGGGTAAATGACCTAAAAATGTCCTTGGACGATGTTTGTGATCACTAATAACCAACTAATTAAGTTAGAAACCAAATTGAGTTTAAATTCTATTTCAAAAACCCTTTATTTCAAAACCTAGTTTTATCCCCTTTTCTCTAATTCAAAATCTATAAAGAATTTGGGGATACTCTAAAAAGACAGTTTGTAGATCTTGACAAGAGCTACAAAGTTGGTATACAAAGTTTTTCAAGTTTCCAAAAGGAATTTCAAATTAATTTGAAAATACAGTTTCCAGCATTTATCCCCTTTTGATTTTAAAACTATAATTCAAAAATTATGCATAATTTGAGAAAACTTTGTATATGAAAAATGTTTGGTTTGACAAGCTCAACATTTCATAGTTTTGAAGATTTTCAAGTTTTGTTGAAAAATCAAAAGTAATTTCTAATGTTTGTTTCTAGGGTTTTATCCCCTTTTCAAATCTGAATTCAAATTTCAAAATCTAGACAGAATTTGAGGATGCCAGCTAAAGGAAAAGTGTAGCTCTTGAAAAGTTATGCAAATGATATTTTTGGAGATTTTAAAGTTCTTATACAAATTTTGGAGTAATTTGTATTTTTAAACTGATGGCATTTCTGTAATTTCTGCGAACAGTACCTAACCCTATCGGCGGACGCCATGGCCGGCTTCTCATCGCGCGCCGCCGACCACCGCCGCACCTCCTCGACCGCCAGCGCGCTCATGGACGCGAGAAACTTCATCGTCGTCGTGTCACCTGCTCCTTCTTCGACTCCGTGCTATAAATAGCGGTCGGATGCCGTCATTCTTCTTCTTTCTTCTTCCCGCCGCCTTCGCCGACGACCTCGCTCCGCCGCTAAAATTTGCCGCCGACGCTTCATCTCTGTCTGATTGCGCTTGCCAACAGCTCTGCCACATTCTCACGGTCATCTTGGGCCAGTTGGTGCTTGCTCTCCTTGCTTGAGCCACCCGCACACCGCTTTCTTCTCCGCGGCCGGTCAGTCGCGCCGCCGTGCCATCGCCGCCGTTTGCCGCCGCCGGAGGTGAATATATTTTACCTTTGACCCCGCTACCGTATTCTCCGTGTCATCTTGCACCTGATGCGCACCTTGGTTTGAGCAGCGCATTGCCGGAGACCACCGTGACGCCGTCTTGCCATCAGAGCGCCGCCGCCGCCATCAGCGCCGCCGACCGCAGCTCAGCCCAGTCGCTCCGAGCCTCCATTAACGTGCGCATCAGCGCCGTGGTGAGCTCCTGCATCTATCTGTGCCATCAATTTCACTCCTCGCGCATCGTAGCCGCCGGCCACCGTGGCTCGCCGCCAGCACAGCCATGCCGCTCCGCCGCGCGCGTTGCTGCCTTGTCTAGGGACCATGAAATGCCATCATCTAGTTATCAAACCAGTCCGTTTGAGTACCCTGCGTGAGTTCGTGTGGTCGCCATCGCCGGAAATCGCTCCGGTGAGCGATGCCGCCGCGCCCGAGCTCCGCCGCGCCGCCATGGCTGCCGGCGTGGCTGCCACTGCCGCTCCTCCGCGCCGTTAGCTAGCTTGTTGGACTCCCCGTGCCGAGCTGAGTCTGATGGACCAAGTCCGGTCGCCGGAGACCTCGCCGACGGCGAAGAATCGACGGTCAACCGCCACGCCGCCGTCGGTCAGCGCGGGGGTACTGTGCCAATTTTCTTTTTCCATTTTTAGAAAATGATTTAAATGCTATTTTCTTTAAAAAATCATAGTAATTCATATATAGCTCCAAAAATTCTGAAAATTTTTGTGAGTATTCCTTATGATGTCATCTACCTAGGAAAAATATGAAATGCCAAATTTGAGTACTTTTTGCATATGTTAAAATTAGCCCTTTTAATTGAAAAATAGACCTTCAATGATTTTTAATAAATAAAATAATTGGCTTTTAATTCTGAAATTTGTTTTGCCATCTAATTAGGCTAAGAGCTTTCTAAAATAAAATTTTGGGCTTAATTTGATAACTTTAATTTTTATGCCTTTATTTAATGCTTTTAAATAATTAATTAATCCCTTTAGTTAAGCTTAATCATTATAGGATTTGATTGACTTTGGGATTGATTGATGACCTTAGGTCATTAACCCTAATGACCTTTGGCACTTTAATTAATTGTTTGCGCTTATCTTAATCATGTCATTAGGACTTAATTAACGTTATTTTATGTGTTTATTTAATTCCAAAAAAAATGGCGTAGTTAACCCTAATGAGTTTTATAAACGAAGTTTTGTTGGCTTGCAACTTTATCGTAAAGAAAAGTTGTACTCAAGCCCTTAATCTGATCATGCATCCATCGAGCATCATATTTACTATTCCATCATGTTGAAGCATATTAATTATCGAATAGTTTCCGTTAACGAAGAGTTAACGTTATCGCCCAGATCCGAAGGACGAGCAGATTCAAGAATCGAGAGTTGATCCAGAGTTTGAGAACTTCTACCCCGAACATCAAGGCAAGCCCCGGATGCCTTTAAACCCTACTCTATTTATAAAAGTTTTACCGCTCCAGCTATGATATGTTGCATTAGGTAATAGGAGTTGAGTGAAAACCCACCCAATTGCATTACCTGTCTTATTTCCTTATTCCTTGTTACCTATTTAGAAAGATAAGTAGTGATGCTTAGCCCTGCTTATTTATTTATTTGTTTAAAAGCAAAAGAATGAAAAAGATGAGATTGATTTTCCTGTTGAAATCTTGATAATAGTAATAAATCGAGTCCGGACGGCGAACTTGCACTGGGAATGGAGTCCCTCCGTAGTGTTCTCGTCTGTTGATGCCCTAGGTCCCGTTCGTTGGTGAACTGGATGATATCGAGAATTTAGAAATCCACATGCATGAAGTGGTATACGGATGGTTGGAGCCGTGTATATCATGGAGTGACCTAGCGTGGGGCCAGAGATCCCATCTATGTCATAGTGTGTTTTACTGTGGGGTTTAAGTTCCCATGTATCTCGGTACGCTGGGCCGTAGAGCTCACGGGTGCCATGTGGTGATATACGGCTGCGGTTGTTATCCCGGTATATCGGTTACCTGGGGTGCATCGGAGTTAAAGTCTCTGGTACTTCCAGTGACCTAGGTCCCAGCTGGGTATAAAAATAGATTCGAATCGCCGTTGCTTCTCGGAGAAGAAGACTCGATCGTTGTTCATCATCGTAGTAACAATTTGAACAAAAATTAAGGATCAATAACGAGGTTGGTTGATAATGGGAGTTAGCCCAAGCAACTTCTCTTTCTGTAAAGCTTTTCTGCAAAATTTCTTATCTGCTATAGACCTCACTTTGTCCCTCTAGCCTGCATTTCTTGATTCTCCACCCTTCTCTTTCGTCGGGTCAGTCTTGTTGAGTACTCTTGTACTCAGGGTTTGTTTAACCCTTGTTGCAGGTGAGCCTCATGGGCAGGAATGTTTTGCATCCTGCTGCATGACAGTCGTCGAGGAAAGCGACGACGAGTAAGATGTTTAGCTCGTGGGCAGAGCTTTTGTTTAATATTGTAATCTACTGCTACTCCACTACTAGTATGGTTTGTACAATTTAAAACTATGGTTGTAAATATTTGACACTCAGAGGTTTGTAAACTTATGTTATCGTAAGTCTTCCGCTGTTTTACTCCGTTGTATATTATTTATATCAAACTATGTAATACTGCAATGTCTCTCTACAATGATTGATCCTGCTCGGAGAATCGTGGATGATTCGGGATTTACCCGACAGACTTTTTAATTCGTATGGAACACAGTCATGGTTATTTAGAGTCTGTTTAGACAATAATCATGCGTGTGGGCCATATGATTTAGGAGGTTCTGCCACAACAAGTGGTGTGATTCGGCCAACAAACCTCTTCCCATAAATGTAGCACATTGGCAAATACACCATTCGACAATGACACCACATCCTCCCTGCAAGACATTCTAAAACCCAATAGCATACAAGCAAAGAATAACATAGCAACCAAGAGCAAACTACTGAAGAGTACGGTAATCAACCAACCTTTAATACTGAGCGTGTATATATACACTATACTTATGATGTACTAGATTTATGTACACTGAGAAAATGAGAGCAAAACCTGGGTGAAATGGCAGGAAATATGGCAGCATCCATACTTCTGGTGGCATCGGGTTGTTACCAGACCACTCAAATACACCAAGTACCTTTAATAAGCCAGGGAATTAGAAGGAACTAAAGCAGATCCAAGAAAATGGAAGCACCTAATAAACAAATAAATCCCTACCGACAGCCAAAACTTCCCTCATGATGTTAAGTACGTTGCTCCACCATGTTCTAAAATCCAGTTTTGAGCTTTCTCCATGGCTCCGCCATCTCCACTATCAGGTCCCTCTCCAAGCAATCTCAAACAAACGTAGTTCAGTGCTGAACCAACCATGGTGCTTGGACCCTCAATGTGCAGACCCAGCCTCCATCTTCATTCTACGTACAGTTGCAGTGACAAAATTAGCTAGATTACCTTTATTTAACCATTGTAGCTAGGGTTAACAAATTTAGAACTGATGAATCCTTGCCTGGTGATTATAAAGATACCGGCGGTTCTCCTTCTGGTGTTCTGATGACAAGACAGTGTTTAGTGCACCAGTCACGTACAATGTTATGATCTGGATATAAAGGATAAATACACAATTTAGTAGCTGTTTGCCTGTAGAGTTGAACACATCACAAGCTTAAGCACACAGAGCACAGATTTAGTCGTAGTAACTAAGCAAGAGAGCATATATAAATATATATCACTGTGGATAGATTTGGAGGAGGTACGTACGTACCAAGCCTTGCATAGGGAACATAGGACCGCCATAATCCCCAGGCAAGTGTCCAACATGTGCCTGTAGAGTAGAATAACGGCCGATTGCCCTTTTCAGAGCAGTCGTCACTGCTTCCTCGGTGATATCTTCATGCTCGCCCAGCTTGATTGCTGGGAGGTTAAGCTCAAGAGGATTTTTTTTGGAGAACTGCAGTGTGTAAAAGAGAAGAGATGTTTCAAATTTACAGGCAAGCAGATCAGCACCGAAACAATGGATTTTATAATTGCCAAAAACTGTGTCCATTTTCAACCATTTCGCGTGGCAGTGCTACACTGACAGTGTCAGTGACAGGATTACTGTGGTAAGAAAAAAATGCGCAAGACAGACAGCGATCGGCAGGAAGGCACACCGACCTGGATGCGCATGGGGAGGTCGGCGCTGTGCTTGAGCTGGTGCCTGTGTTCGACGAAGGCCCGGCGTGCGGCGTCGACGGCGGGGTCGGGGTCGGCGGCGGCGTCGAACTCCCAGATCTGGCGGCCGGCGTGGTTGTTCGTCGTGCGGAGCCAGGGATCCCCGCCCCCCTGCGCGATCCGCAGGCGCCACATCCTCCTCGAATTCCCACAGCGCGGCGGGCGATGGAGATCCCGATCCGCCGCGGACGACCTTCTTTCTGCTCTAAGCTCCCTCCCTCCGCCTCCTCTCCTTCCTCCCGCTCCCGCTGCCGGTGGGGTTTTTAGGTTTAGGCAGAAGTGGCAGCCGGCATTTCAAAATTTTCTTTTCTTTTTTTTTTCGCTTCCAACCGTTACCTGGCTGGCTCTCGACTCTCGTCTCGGCGTACCCCAGCAATCGTGGTGGGCTGGCTCGCGTGGGGCCCACATGACACGAGTCCGCGGTGAACGACATTGCACGCTGGCCGGCCCGCCGGAAATCTTGGGGTCCGACTATTTGGACCGCAGCCGTGGTCCGAGCGGCTTCCTACCCACCGCGTGCCTCTCGTACGTGGGCTTCCCGCGCGCCCGTACGCGGTGGTTCCCGCGTGTGCTTCCGGCAGTTTGGTTTTTTTTTGTCTTTTTTCTTTTCCTTTCTTTTCTGTTTTTCTTTTTTCATTTTCGTGCTTCATTAATTTTTTACTATGTTTTTTGTATTTAGTATATTCTTTTTAAATTTATATATTTATTTTTTTATTTATTTTCATTTCAGTGGGATATGTTATCTTAAAGTAAGTTGTGTAAATTACATGGTCGGTCTCTAAATTATCGATAATGATGATGTTATTACGTCCTAAGCATAGGATGGGTGTTAAGTTGTGATTTGACCGCGCGCGTGGCACGCACCCAGCATCGGTACCTCCGCCTGCCCCCTCTTTCATTTCCGCCGCGCGAAAATGAAATAATACATCCTATGCTTAGATAATTCACACGTGGTGTGCGCGTGCCACACACCGTATGTGGATTGGTGGATTTCTAATAGTTGGTGCTGCTGCACATACAGCCATTTTTATGGTAAGAAACTATGATCCAACTACTCGATACAACGATCTATTAGATTGCGTCCTTAGACACCGCGATGCAATCATATCCCACCTTAACTAGGTATGTATATTTCTGAGTTTTCACGATTTTGGCTTGTACATTCATAATGATACCATGAGTGTTTTAGGTCATCCCTAAGATATGTTTTCGGATACCGTCATACAATTATAACCCATCTTTGCTCAATGGATACAAAATATTCATGCTGGTGCGCCTGGCGTAACAGCTCCTGGTGCAACAAGTACCAGCTTAACGTGGGGAGACGACGAGTTAGTAGCTGTAGGCGGCAAAGTAGCTTTGTTACCTATTTTATTAGGAACCGCAGATTTTTTTTAGTCCATCACATTCACGCATTTAACATCCATGTGACTGCATTAATACTTTTAAAAGGTGTTTTATTTGCTCGCAGTTCCCGTCTGATACCTGATAAAGCAAATCTTGGCTTTCGCTTCCCTTGCGACGGACCTGGGCGAGGGGGAACATGTCAAGTATCCGCCTAGGATCATGTTTTCTTAGGTCTATTCTGGATGTACAATTCTATTTCGGTAGTCATTTGCCATTTCAGTTGGAAAATGCAGTCGGATGTTTGGGGTACTATAAGTGATCAAGGGATAGTAACTCATATCACAGGGGAAACTTTGCGCAGAGTTCCATTACGATTAATGGTTGGCTTCGAGATTTCTTGTGGGCACAGGCATCCCAAGTAATTCAGTCTTATGGTTCTTCATTATCTGCATATGGTCTTTTTTTCTTAGGCGCTCATTTTGTCTGGGCTTTCAGTTTAATGTTTTTATTCAGCGGCCGTGGTTATTGGCGAGAACTCATTGAATCTATCATTTGGGCTCATAACAAATTAAAAGTTGCTCCTGCTACTCAGCCTAGAGCCTTGAGCATTATACAAGGACGTGTTGTAGGAGTAACCCATTACCTTCTGGGTGGAATTGCCACAACATGGGCATTCTTCTTAGCGAGAATTATTGCAGTAGGATAGTGGCTAGGAGGATTTGAAAGGCATTATGGAATTAAGATTTTCCAGGTTTAGCCAAGGCTTAGCTCAGGACCCCACTACTCATCGTATTTGGTTTGGTATTGCTACCGCACATGATTTCGAAAGTCATGATGATATTACGGAGGAACGTCTTTATCAGAACATTTTTGCTTCTCACTTTGGGCAGTAAGCAATAATCTTTCTATGGACGTCCGAAAATCTGTTTCATGTAGCTTGGCAAGGAAATTTTGAATCATGGATACAGGATCCTTTACACGTAAGACCTATTACTCATGCCATTTGGGATCCTCATTTTGGGCAACCCGCCGTGGAAGCCTTTACTCAAGGAGGTGCTGCTGGTCCAGCGAATATCGCTTATTCTGGGGTTTATTAGTGGTGGTATACAATTGGATTGCGCACCAATGAAGATCTTTATACTGGAGCTCTTTTTCTATTATTTCTTTCTACGCTATCCTTAATAGGGGGTTGGTTACATCTACTACCCAAATGGAAGCCAAGCCTTTCGTGGTTCAAAAACGCCGAATCTCGTCTGAATCATCATTTGTCAGGACTTTTCGGAGTAAGTTCTTTGGCTTATCAAGGACATTTAGTTCATGTTGCTATTCCAGGATCCAGGGGGAGTACGTTCGATGGAATAATTTCTTAGATGTATTACCCTATCCCCAAGGGTTGGGTCCCCTTCTGACGGGTCAGTGGAATCTTTATGCCCAAAATCCTGATTCGAGTAATCATCTATTTGGTACCGCTCAAGGAGCGGGAACTGCCATTCTGACCCTTCTTGGGGGATTCCATCCACAAACACAAAGTTTGTGGCTGACCGATATTGCTCATCATCATTTAGCTATTGCATTTATTTTTCTCATTGCCGGTCATATGTATCGAAACTTCGGAATTGGGCACAGTATCAAAGATCTTTTAGAAGCACATATTCCTCCGGGGCGTCGATTAGGACGTGGGCATAAAGGCCTTTATGATACAATCAATAATTTGATTCATTTTCAATTAGGCCTTGCACTAGCTTCCTTAGGGGTTATTACTTCCTTAGTAGCTCAACATATGTACTCTTTACCTGCTTATGCATTCATAGCACAAGACTTTACTACTCAAGCTGCTTTATATACTCATCACCAATACATTGCAGGGTTCATCATGACAGGGGCTTTTGCTCATGGAGCTATTTTGTTCATTAGGGATTACAATCCGGAACAGAATGAAGATAATGTATTGGCAAGAATGTTAGACCATAAGGAAGCTATCATATCTCATTTAAGTTGGGCTAGCCTCTTCCTAGGATTCCATACCTTGGGCCTTTATGTTCATAACGACGTTATGCTTGCTTTTGGTACTCCAGAAAAGCAAATCTTGATCGAACCTATATTTGCCCAATGGATACAATCTGCTCATGGTAAGACAACATATGGGTTCGATATACTCTTATCTTCAACGAATGGCCCCCTTTCAATGCAGGTCGAAACATATGGTTGCCCGGATGGTTGAATGCTGTTAATGAGAATAGTAATTCGCTTTTCTTAACAATAGGACCTGGGGATTTCTTGGTTCATCATGCTATTGCTCTAGTTTTGCATACAACTACATTGATTTTAGTAAAGGGTGCTTTAGATGCACGCGGTTCCAAATTAATGCCGGATAAAAAGGATTTCGAGTATAGTTTTCCTTGCGACGGCCCGGGGCGCGGCGGTACTTGTGATATTTCTACTTGGGACGCGTTTTATTTGGTAGTTTCCTAGATGTTAAATACCATCGGATGGGTTACTTTTTATTGGCATTGGAAACACATTACATTATGGCAGGGCAACTTTTCACAATTTAATGAATCCTCCACTTATTTGATGGGATGGTTAAGAGATTACCTATGGTTAAACTCTTCATAACTTATTAATGGATATAATCCTTTTGGGATGAATAGTTTATTAGTATGGGCTTGGATGTTCTTATTTGGACATCTTGTTTGGGCTACAGGATTTATATTCTTAATTTCCTGGCGTGGATATTGGCAGGAATTAATTGAGACTTTAGCATGGGCTCATGAACACACACCTTTGGCTAATTTAATTCGCTGGAGAGATAAGCCCGTGCCTCTTTCCATTGTGCAAGCAAGATTGGTCGGATTAGCCCACTTTTCCGTAGGTTATATATTCACTTATGCAACTTTCTTCATTGCCTCAACATCAGGCAAGTTTGGTTAATTTAGTTATTTTTTTTACTGTATCAGAACCCAGTTCATTACTCTTGATGGAGAGGGAGGATCCGCCTTTTTAGATTTATTCTATTTATTTTTCTATCTAGGATTAGAACCATATACTTGGTAATAATAGGAACGGCACATTATGGCAAAAAAAGGTTTGATTCAGAGGGAGAAGAAGTAGAACAAAAATATCATTTGATTCGTCGATCCTCAAACAAAAAGATAAGAAGCAAAGTTTCCCCTTTGAGTTTGAGCGAAAAAACAAAAATGCAAGAAAAATTGCAATCCCTACCACGTAATAGTGCACCTACACACCTTCATCGACGTTGTTTTTTAACCGGAAGACCTAGAGCTAACTATCGAGACTTTGGGCTATCCGGACACATACTTCGAGAAATGGTTTATGCATGTTTGTTACCGAGTGCAACAAGATCCAGTTGGTAAGGATAAAATACCCTTTCTTTCATATTTGTATGGTTTTCTCGAATTGATGATCGTAGAAGAGCCCTCTTTACCATTATGTATAAGTGGACTATTCTATTTGTATAGATATGGTAGAGGGGCCTATCCAACCCCCTTTTATCCACCGGTTCCCCGCTAAGAAGGTAGAGTAGTTTGGTAGCTCAAAGCGCATAAGCTTGGGGTTACGGGTTCGATACTGACTACCTGCTCCATATTCCTTCTATATGATATATGTATCATCCATTTGTATATGGTATATGGATTTGTTTTTCTTTCCTAAAAGAGTTTGGGTCTAACAGTTTTTTATTATTTCTCTTGTTCCAAGAAATAGAAAAAAGAAAGAATAAAATACGAAAGAGAAGCGTCCATTGTCTAATGGATAGGACAGAGGTCTTCTAAACCTTTGGTATAGGTTCAAATCCTATTGGACGCAATCTTTTTTCTATCTATTCTTTAAATAACTATACGAAAAACTAAAAAAAAAATCTGCATGATTCAAATGAAAAATCTTTCTCAACGATTCCTCTTCTACTAACACGAGTTATACTAATAAGAGTAGACATGCTATATTTATGTTTGTTCCTGAAGGGAAAACCGTTCAAGCTGTTCCTGAATAGCTTCCTTCAAAAGGGTTTCTGCTTGCTCGGTGAACGTCTTACTAGAAGATATAATTTCTTGAAATTGAGGTTTAGTATCTTTTAGGTGTTTACGTAACTCATCCAGAAATTTCTTTACCTGTTCAATTTCTAACGAATCAAGATATCCTCTCGTTCCGGTATAAATAGTAGCTACATGCTCTTCCACTAGGAGAGGGTTTGATTGGGATTGTTTAAGCAATTCCCGTAATCGTCGACCCCTTGCCAATTGATTCTGACTTGTTTTATCCAGAGCAGAGGCGAATTGTGCAAAGGCTTGTAATTTTGCGAATTGAGCTAGTTCCAATTTTGATTTGCCACTACTTGTTTCATGGCTTTAATTTGAGCTGCGGATCCCACTCTGGAAACTGAAACACCCACATTAATAGCAGGTCGAATTCCGGCATTGAATAGATCCGCGGATAAGAATATTTGTCCATCTGTAATTGAGATTACATTAGTAGGAATATAGGTGGAAACGTCTCCAGATTGAGTCTCCACTATTGGTAAAGCGGTCATACTCCCTTCGCCTAAAAGAGAATTTAATTTAGCGGCTCTTTCTAAAAGGCGTGAATGCAAATAAAAAACATCCCCTGGATAAGCTTCGCGGCCGGGAGGTCTTCTTAATAGAAGGGACATTTGGCGATAAGCTTGTGCTTGTTTAGAGAGATCATCATAAATTATTAAAGTATGCCGTTCGCGGTACATAAAATACTTAGCCAGGGCTACTCCCGTATAAGGAGCGAGATATTGTAATGTAGCGGGTGAATTCGCCATTTCAGCTACTACAATAGTGTATTCCATGGCCCCCTCTTCGTGGAAAGTAGTTACTACTTGAGCCACGGAGGATGCTCTTTGACCAACAGCAACATAAACACATATTACATCTTGCCCTTTTTGATTGAGAATTGTATCTGTGGCTACTGCTGTTTTGCCAGTCTGTCTGTCCCCAATAATTAACTCTTGCTGACCACATGTATTATTATCTAAGCATAGGATGGGTGACGTTATTACCATGTATTATTATTCCCCCTGAAATAATAATACATGGTAATAGAAACACCTGAATCAGAAGTTTAGAACTGATGGAGTAAGCTCCATAACTAAACATAATTTTTGTATAAGCTATACAAAGTACTGACTTATTTGACTCCATTGCCTATGAGCAGCAACACAAAAGGAAGGATGTCGGGACAAATCATCAGGGAGCAGTCTGTTGGAGCCACAAAACCCCCACTGCTCCTTGCATGAAGGGAACTGAAATATAGCTGAAAGTTTGTTGACATTATATATAACAAAGTAGAAACATGGCTTGCATGGAAAGGATTGTAGATTAAACAGTCCAATGAGCAAAAAGCTCCATACATTAAGGTTGACATCATGAGCACAGAAATTCAGAAATGTTGTTCCAGGACTGAATTACAAGTATACTATATTAAATTATAGTAAGTTGACTGCTCTACATTCTAGAATCATGAATCAGTAAGTTGACTGAATAATAAGTGTTCCAGGGCTGTAATCTTTACAGTCCAGGAGGAAACGGCAAAAGGCTTGGCTGGGCATCAGGGGAAGATAAGACATTCATGTGGAGTGGTAGTATGACAATCTATTCCATATACACACACAGAAGGCAAGGTTATTATCATTTACATGTGAAAATACGAAAGCTGCTATTGTCACATTGCTACAGTTATTGGCTACAGGTTCAGTTTTCAGAGACTGCAGGATTTGAGTGAGTGTATGTACTTACAAACTACAGGTCAATGCTAGTGCGAATGTTGCTGAAAGCAAATAGCTATGGTAGAGATGACCACTATGCAGAGTCCTCCCTACTCATATCTGACAAAAAAGATGCACTGGTTGTAAACAGTACTTTCTGCTTAGCAAACAGATATACGATTGGACACAGTTTGGGAAGCAATAGGATAAGTTCTACCCTCCAGTATTCTTTCGTTTGTAAACCAGAATATGACATGAACATTCGGGTAGTATGATGATGTTAGATATGTGAAAATGATCCGGAAGACCGACAAGCTCTATGCAATAAGTGATATTTTGTACCAAAAAAGACATTAGAAAATCTACCCTTGCCAATTGGTGGATCAACTTGATTTCTGGAAAGTTATCTTGAGAGGATAACATGAGGTGCCTAACCTGGGAAAAGCAGTTGTGAATGTAAGACTGTAAGTTTCCATGAGCCACGGAATGTTTTAGAAAAGAAAAGAATAGTGCAATCAAGTGGTCTCTCCATTTAATTCAATAGTTAAATGTAAATACAAGATTTTGCAGCATGCATGATTATCAGTGAACTGAAATGCTTTGTGAGGGTAAGTTCACATATGCAGAGAAGTTGTTAATGACAGGGGCACTGAAGCTATGTGTAAAGCTTCCACAGAAAATAACAATTCTTAGTTCAATGATATAGCTAGGAATAAATAATATAGAGTAAAATACATGGACAGCCCTTTAACTTGTCGGCCTATGCCACTTTGGTCCATGAACTTACAAACGCGAAAAAGTGGCCCTTGAACTTGTCAGCCTGTGCCACTTTGGTCCATGAACTTGCAAACGCGAAAAAGTGGCCCCCTGAACTTGTCGGCCTATACCACTTTGGTCCATGAACGTGCAAACGCGAAAATAACACTGGCTGTATGGAGCATTGTTCTGCCACATGGCCGCCTCTGGTAGGCCGTGCATGGCACTATTTGTGGTGCTAACGTCAGCGATGACGTGAGCACTTTTTTTTAATTTACGAAATTGATATCTTTTTATTTGGAGCTCCAAATATAGCAAATAATATATCAATTTTGATCGTCTCGACGAGCTCTTTGTAATGGTGTACTCCGTTTTGTTGTTTGTGATAGTTTTATTTCATGAAAAATTAAATATTTCTACAAAACAAGTGAGAATAACAAAACTCGTGGAATTTATTTAAACATTTCAATTTCATCCTAAACTTTTTGTACAGGTTGATATCATCATAAAACAGCTATAAATAAATTTTCATAATTTTTCAATATTAATTTTGGCCTACAAAAATCATAAAAGTTACATTTATTAATTAAAAGAGATAATTTTAAAACATACAAAAACTATTCGTTTTTTAGGTTTCATATTTCGCCTAGGTATAGTACATCATGAAGAGACTACACAAAAATTTTCATGAATTTAACATGCACCAATAATTAGTTATGAAATAAACAAATATCCGTACTATAAAAAAATATCAAAAGTTAATGTTCACACGATGAAACAGCCTTTGCACGCTCATAGACCAAAGTGGCACAGGCTGACAAGTTCAGGAGCCATTTTTTCGCGTTTGCAAGTTCATAGACCAAAATGACTTAGGCTGACAAGTTCAGGGGGCTACTTTTTCGTGTTTGCAAGTTCATGGACCAAAGTGACACAGGCTGACAAGTTAAAGGGCCGCCGGTGTATTTTACTCAATAATATAATTGACAATTTTGCAACAGTATAGAATCCCAAGTCTGCTAATTTTTCAGTTCAATGCCTCAGCAGGGAATAAATAAATAATAATCAAATTGTCAATAATTTAATTGATAGGGATGGTCCAATGAAAATGTATTTGGAGTTAAAAGTCCACACCGTACCACTGAAGCCACGAGTTATTACCTGAGCCACCAGTATATGGGTTTAATTTGAGTTACCTGAGCCATGAGGTATTACATCATGCTTTTACTATCTTGCTCTTATATTCAATCGTACAGGCTAGAAGACAAAGGCACACCTTTTATCATGCTCCTCTATTTATTCATCAATGGAATGATTTTGCACCAAAACCACTATCAATTTTGAGTCACTTGTGAAGACATTACCAAGGCAGAGCGCTGGTGCACTGAATGGACCACTAGTTTTGACCCTTCCAGCATCATCTTTGAGGTTACCAGCTTCTCAGCGCCCTAAAGTATCAACCAACAATATGGGATTCAGTCATGACTGGGGCAACTCAAACAACTTTAGCACTCAACCGAAGGAAAAATTTGAGAAAGCCCAATCTTACCAGGACAATGCCATCTTTGTACTTGATCCCAACAGTCCTATTTACAAATACTATTGCATCACCAATAAGATTTCGTAGAATAGAAAAATGGGAATACCATCTGGGAAGAAGGTAGTGACAGAGACAGACAGATCTCAACCTATGCCTATACTGCTCATCGACGACTTCTCTTCAAATCTACGCGTGAGTAGATCAATACTGAAAACAAATACCAAAACCACAGTGAGGTAACCCACACAAAATTCATCAGTACATAATCATATATTACTGCAGAACAGGGGGACGACCACCCATCACCAGGTACCGGCACCCTTTATCTTTTGTCCCTGCTGTGCGAAACCAGGCATCCAAACCTACCTTAAACTATTTCGCTATTTGTATTCGAATCTGATCAAATAACTTCCCATGTCCTCGACTGGAAGTCTGCATATACTCTCTCTGTTTTAAGGTGTTTGAACCATATTGACATTAGCAAAAGATGCCAACATGATTGAGATTGGTTCTTAGACTTGAACCTACCAAGCTCGAATTTTACACACCAATTTACGACATGAACAAATAATGAATCACCAGCCTATTGATTGTACGGAGCATCTGAGAGATTTCCACTCAACAGCGGGGAATTTCATCAAACACCTTACATGTATATCTCAACTAACCAAGATTGGGGCAGTGTACTTCCTTGTGCGCGGCAACCACATCGTCCTGTGTGGTAGTCCTCGCAGTTAATTGCCTCTATGCAATTCCCCAGCACCCTCCTCGACTTAAACTGCTGCGGCCACCGCGTCTCCGCCCAACACTCAGGCCTGCGAGGAAGAGTGAGAGGAGGAAGAGGGACGCCGGAGGCATGACAGGGAGGCCGGAGGCATGACAGGAATTTGAGGAATAGGGTGGACAAAGGGTCTCATTACCTCGATGGTGGTATGGCCGGCCGGCCGCCATCCTTGCTGCAGTGAGCCCGAACCCCAGCCACGTCCTTGCCTACCTGTTTTGGCGCCACAACACCTCCTGGCGGCGCGGCAACAAGAGGATATGGAGGGAGAGGATGCGTGGGCGTGGGCGTGGGCGAGCGCTGGGATGGAGCGGCGGCGCGAGGCGCGCGTGCGATGGCTGGAACAGGGGTGCAGGGTAGGGGCGGTGCGACGACGATGCTGGATTCCGGCGGTGGTTGGAAGTCGTTCGGCGATGGGACAAGAGGAGCAGGCCGACGTCGTGGAGGAACCAGCGGTGGCGGCGCCCTTGGACCGGTTGAGCCCGTCGTCGCTGAGGAGAGCGGGGCAAGTGCGGGAGCCGAGGCGGCGTGCGCGGGCGAGCGGCGGTTCGGCCTGGCGATGGCGGCGCCCTTGGCCTCGAAGAGTGGGGCGGGGCAGGGCGGAGGGCGGAGGGCGGTGGTTCGCGCGGGGAGCTTCGGAGGTATGGAGGTAGGCGCGCATTGTACGGGCGGGGGAGGAGGTGGGCGTCGGTCATGCGCGGGAGCCGGGTGGCGGTGTGATTAGTCGGAGCGATCCAGCGCCGTGCAGAGCGAAGCGGGGCGACGCACGTCAGCCTGCCGATTGAGTCGGTTTGGGTCTTTTTAGGAGTAAAGAAGATACATTTGGAGGAAACTGAGGCTCCCTTTTGAACCCATATAGGAATAGAAGAAAACATAGCATTGGAAAACATAGAAATTTTATTGAAGATGTTGGGCCTACTTGGTCTGCTACCAAAATTAGCGTGCATTTTGGTGCTTTATTCCTCCAAAAATAAATGCAAAGGAATGTTTGATTATTTCATTATTTCTATCATCACAACCACCACCACCACTTGTATTATTCTATTTTTGGCCTTTCTAAGATTTATGCTTTCTATGCTAATATAGTATATGGAAATTATGTTGATAACAGCGGTTATCTTAACTTATCCGTGTAGGAATGTACTGCTTTCATTTCTTGTAGGTTTCCGCAGGATTCCTGAACTCTAAAGGCTAAATTGAGATAACTGCGCAATTAAACTTGATTTTCGTAAAACCCCATGTTCTGTTCAGGTAATGTTTTCTACGGCCCATAAACCGGCCGAGGTTGTTTCGTTGCGACAAAAAGCATTGATACCACTATAAGTTTAAGCAGTAGTTTTAGTATCCGTGCACCAAATACAGCGATGTTTTTTTTGAAACTTTTACAGCGAGAATTTACAGTGGCTGATGAACAAGAAGGCAATAATTTGGCACAGAGCCCCAGGCCCCTCAAATCTCTGCACAGACTGGGGAGAACAGGCTAGGATCCGTAGGCTACAGTGGATTACCTTCTGGGGCATATCAAAATTAGTATCTAAAATCTACGTCACACTATAGCAATTTTATTTTTATTTTATAATAATTGTCTAAACATTGATTCATTAGGCTTAAAATGTTCAGACTGTGTAATTATTTTTTATTTCATCTATATTTAATACTCCATACATATATCGATATTTTAATGTGATAGAAATAGGAATTTTACGTAGTAAAATTTAGACTCAAAATTAAACATGCACATGCACGCACCAGACACCAGTACACGCATGCACTTGCATGCTCTTCAACTATTTATGAATAGTCATGGCTGTTTACGAATAGTTCATTTCCAAATTTACCGCAGGTAACATCTCTCTCTCGCAAAGAAACATTCAAATGCTCAT
Organism: Bothriochloa decipiens; assembly: GCA_023333625.1. NCBI lineage: Eukaryota > Viridiplantae > Streptophyta > Magnoliopsida > Poales > Poaceae > Bothriochloa > Bothriochloa decipiens. Next base: position 19,195,574 of record CM041638.1, read on the forward strand.
ACTCCTAGTGGAGTTTGAGATAGGTAATCTGAAACTGCACCATGATTGTTGGGTAAGTTAGCTATAGTTAACTCCATTTCGAACAGAAATGCTTCAGGTTACATTTCCACTGGCAATGCAAAAAGGTTTTAACATGAGTTGAGCCTGCAGACCTGAACGGGAGGGCCATGCCCCCGCGCCCGCAATCTGTCCATACGCTCTTCCCAAGGAGAAAAGGGAAACGGGCTTCCTTGATTTTGGAGCTCATATCATACAGTAGGCTTCAAAGTTCCTCCTTTCACCCATCTTGCCACAGTGATATTCCAATGATTACAGCATCTCTACCCCATCATATTGGTGCATAAAAAAACCTATGCAAATAGAAAAAAATAAAAACAACTTATAATTTAAAATAGATAGAGTATTAGATTGGTAATATAAATATATTTTTATTGTACTATACTATGTTTTAAAAAATAATTAATTTTGGATAATCTATCCTAGGACAGAACTAGAAGGATTGATCGCTAGCCACCGATGATTTCTGCGGCCGATAAAGCGGCTAATGTTGTTTTGTTGTACAAAAAACACTATACCATAGCTAATAAGTCAATGATAAGTTCAATCGAACTACATGAAGTGTTCAAGGCTTACATGTATCTGTGTCCTTCGCGCATCAAGAAGGATTGATGGTTGGTTGCTACGTGTAGAGAAATACAACTAATGGCATGTCATAATCAATATCTGATTGTGGCATAAATCGAAACTTCGAAAAAAAATCTTGTGCCGTTGGATGGAGCTCTTCTAAGTATGATCAAGTTAATGACAAAGGAAAACATCCATCGGATGCACTCACTATAGGTGTGTTTGGATGAAATGGTCACACATTATCACTTACTAAACTTTTTGTCTAATGTGTGGAACATCTTAGATATGGTTTTGTAACAAATAAATGACAGGTGGAACAAAAGTCAATGAGTACAAATCAATTCCAGCTTAATGGATTTTGTGAAACCTATCAAAGAGTTAAAATACAACTAAACTTTTGGGAGAAGCTGACAAGAAACACCTGTTTATTTACACTACTAGCTCGAAGGCTACAAGACCCCACTCTCTACGTCTACATTCAATCAATTCTACAATCACTAAAATTATTCTCACCTACTCCCCATACTATTGTACACTAAAGTCAATCTATCAGAGAATCAAGAAGTGAAGCTTAAGAATTAGAAGAATGAAAACATTCTACCAAACTAGCCGTAAATATCAACCTAAACAACTAAACTATGATGTGGCAATGCTTAGACGTCGTGTATTTCTCAAAGCCATCAACTTCAAATTTACTAGCATGTGCTTGTACATGTGGAAGCTTAGGCAAACCTGTTATTGATGAAAATCATTACATTTCTAGCTAAACACAGCTAGGATTGATGTAATGCACCCACCATGAGCTGAGCTGTAAGAAAACCCGTGAAAAACCTGCTTACTCTTTGCTGCATCGTGGACCCATATATTACACTGTCAGATATCTACACACTAGATTTGCTGACCCCCAATCTGTCCACAACGTGCTGAAACAGTTCCACTGTTGCTGAGAAAGTAACCCATTACCCATTCCTTTTTCATGGAAGTCCATGTATGTACAATATTTTGTCTACTATGACTGTATGTGCATTGATTCACAAAGAGGTCAATGTACACCAATTCTTAGTTCTCCAGTGAAGAAATTAGTACACATCTCATATGCATATAGGCTTTCGTTTTAGAAATCATGCATGTATATATATATATATGCGTGTTGTCAACAAGATAATGGAGTATACAATAAGATAATGGAGTATTTGTAATATACTACTGTACCAGATCGATGTGCTATCAGTTTCGAAATACCAAGCCCTACCAAAATGTGTTCCACGTTCTATCCTACGACTGAGCAATGTAGCACAAGTTAAAATACTACTACTGGGCTAGGCCGCTAGTAGGTAAGCACATGTTGAAATACCACTGAGACAAGGTTGTAAGCGACAGGGAATTGGAAACAATCTAGACCTAGATAAAGCCTAATAAGTTGACTATTATATTTTGTCACAGATTGGAAACAATCATTATAGGATCGTAATCCTGAATTTGCTACCCCAAATCTGATTAGTCATGACATCATCATACAATGTTTCAGTGAGTAACATTTTGGAGTGCAATCATTAAGAAACACCACTGCTCATCATAAATTCTGTAATGGTTCTGACAGCTTCACGCTGTTAATCAATATTGGTTTCTCGTAAAAAAAATGTTTCAGTGAGTAATAGTAGGACAGTGGAGCAGTACTCGTTTGTTGGAAGGTGCATGTCCAGCTTCCTGCTGAGACCTGAGAGGTTGACAGGCTACACACAGCCCGGCAACCGCAGTAGGCAGACTGCAAACAGATTCCAGATCTTTTGGCCGCCCTGACAGAGCGCGGCAGGAGAGGATGCCGGATGTAGCAGATAACACCGCTGACATAAAGAGGGGGGGAAGGGGCGTCATCCCTCCAAAAGCCGCGGCGCGCACACTCACTCGCATGTCTCTCCGTTTAGTAAGTCCTCGTTTTCGTTTTCAAGGGAATGAAAACACATTTCACGTCGATTTCTTGCGAACCCATTGGTGTTCTTTTTTTTGCAATCTGCCAATAATCTAGACTAGATTTAACTCCGAAGCACGCACTGCACGCATGTCGCATGCTGCTGATTGATATGGTCTGGCAGCAAGTGTGCGTGGCATGGTGCATGCTGCTGATGAAAACCCCTGCCCGGCCTTAAAGTTGGCTTGGACGCACTTGCCTTGGCCGCTCTCCCTAGCCGGCCTTAAAGTTGGCTCTCTCTCTCTCTCTCTCTCTCTCGCTTGCATTTCGCATTTGCTGAGGCAAGTGGAAAGCGATCTGGTTGCATGCATGCATCTATAGTAATAGCCCGGTACAAAGAGTGGCTGGCCCGCCTTTGTTCTGAAAGAGCTCTTGTTTCTTTCCCACAATTGTAGATCTACATGTCGGTCCGCATCCTCTCACATAGATCCACGACAGTGCCTGCCTGCCTGGGTTGGGATCATGCGATGGATAGAGCCATGATCGGTGGTGGTGTTGCTGTTGTTGGTTAGCAACAACAGCTACTCCTTGTGTTTTTTTTTTTAAAAAAAAGCTACTCGATCCTATGGCGCGAATGTGCATGGGTTTTTTTTTTTGTTTGGAGAGGGGATTATTAATATTCTACTGTATGCATTGTTTTGTCCTACTCCTACAACGAAGAGGGGGGGAGAGGGGGGGGGGGGGGTGGTCGGAATGGGGGCTTAGCAATCATTGAGGCGATACTCCGTAAGTCCCATAAACTAAAGCAGTTCGATCGTTCCCCATTCTATAGTATCTTCTCCGTCCTTTAGCTTGAGCCAGACTCAGAGACGTTCCACACACACAGCATGGCCATGATGCACTCATGCATAGTATGATCCAAGGATCCTTCCCCCATGCCTGAACCTGATGAAGCCTATGTCTTTTGCTTTGGCATGCACGCACCGTGCTCGATCTGTGCGCGCGCATTGTAGTTGTAGCCGTAGCCAGCCGCGTATGGGCATCGCCCACTTTCAGTTTCGGGTGCCATCAACCTTGGCACGAGTATGTGATTGCATTTGCGTCCCTCCATGGCTCCATCCCCTTGGCCCTTGGCTCTGCTGTTGGTACGAGTAGCTAGCAGGACCCATGCACATCGTTAGAATTTATATGGATAAATCACTAAATCCATATGAGAAATTCTATTAAATCTCAAAGGCCCAATACATGTGTTCCTAATGGACTTTAATATTTAAGTCCATAAGTAGAGGTGAAAGGTACAACAATAATTAGTACCATATTGCTAGTTGATGTAGAGATAGAGGTTTTTCTCCATATATACGTATGGATCCTCCTGAAAAAAGATACATAAAAATCTACAATTGGGAGTTTCAATTAGAAAATCCTAACATAGTAAATTGTTCTTTTTCTCTTCTCGCTACTGCGCTGCCGCCGTAGTCTCTCCATCCCGGCCGTCAGCGTGCACGGGTGATCGGGAGAGCAGGTCTCCGTAACCTCGTCTTTGCGATCCTGCACCGGGAGAAGGCGAATAAGGTTTTTTGAAAGCGCTCTTCGCGCGACTGCTCCCATACTCTCCTCGACGGTTCGTCTTTCGAAGGTCGCTGCAGACTATCGTCGTCTGCATCTTCACCACCAAATACATCTACATCGGCAGGTCATCGCAGACCATCGTCCTCTGCATCTTCATCACCAAGTACATCTACATCGGCAGGTATAAACATATCTAGTGTACGAGTTGGGTTTACACTAGTTATTATATTCATGTTATGCGATATCATGATCTGTCCTGCAAGTATATGTGATATACTGCTCTGTCATGCTAGTAATTTAAACATGCTTAATCTAGTTCATCTATTTATCATGATTTATATTCTGGTTTTAATCTGGATATTAATCTGGAAATTATCTAATTATTTAACAATCTAAAAACCTTATTCTAGGATTTTTCTTGATTTAAGTATGGCTATTTTCATTGATGTGCTGAGACTAGAAAAATTTTCTAGTGCACATTTTAAGAGGTGGCGAAATAAGGCCATGCTCTGGCTAGAGGCTAAAGTGTTCTGGATTAATATTGGCTCATCTGAGGGAAATATCTCTGGAGAAAATCAAGAAGACAACCACTTAAAGAAGTCCTTGAGAAGGATGACAATGAAGTTCCTGTAAGGAACAAGAGACGAAGGATTGCAAAATCCTTTGGTGATGATTTCATTGTGTACCTTGCGGACAATACTCCCACTTCTATCACAGAGGCATATGCATCTCCAGATGCAGATGATTGGAAAGAAGTTGTTCGTAGTGAGATGGACTCGATTCTTTCTAATGAAACTTGGGAGTTCTATGAGCTACCATTTGGGTGTAAACCTATTGGGTGCAAGTGGTTATTCAAGAAGAAGCTTAGACCTAATGGTACTATTGACAAGTACAAGGCTCGGCTTGTGGCTAAGGGTTATACCCAGAAGGAAGGCGAGGATTTTCTTTTGATACTTATATCTGTTGCTAGAATGACCACTATTCGAGTACTACTTTCCTTGGCTGCCTCATATGGTCTTCTCGTTCATCAAATGGACGTGAAGACAGCTTTCCTTAATGGAGAGTTGGATGAGGAGATTTACATGGATCAGCCTGATGGATTTGTAATAAAAGGTGAAGAGCAGAAAATGTGTAAGTTATTAAAATCTTTGTATGGCTTGAAACAAGCACCCAAACAATGGCATGAGAAGTTTGACTCCACTTTAACTAGTGCGGGCTTTGCTGTTAATGAGGCTGATAGGTGTGTGTATTATCGACTTGTGGGGGGCAATCTGTTATTTTGTGCTTATATGTTGATGATATCTTAATTTTTGGATCAAACATTGATGTGATCAATGAAGTCAAGTCTTTATTGTCTAAGAGTTTTGACATGAAAGATCTAGGAGAGGCTGATGTGATTCTGAACATCAAGCTAATTAAGGAAGAGAGTGGGATTACTTTGTTGCAATCTCACTATGTTGAGAAGCTTTTGAGCCGATTTGGCTTTATGGATTGCAAGTCTTCTCCAACACCTTATGATCCTAGTATGAGTTTGAGAAAGAATAAGAGAATTGCAAGAGATCAATGGAGATATTCTCAAATCATTGGTTCACTCATGTATTTAGCTAGCACAACTAGACCAGATATCTCTTTTGCTGTGAGCAAGTTGAGTAGGTACATGTTCAACCCGGGTGATGATCATTGGCATGCACTTGAAAGGGTCTTGCGTTATCTTAAGGATACAATGAGTTATGGAATTCACTATTCTAGGCACCCAACTGTGCTAGAGGGATATAGTGATGCGAACTGGATTTCTGATATTGATCAAATCTACGCCACTAGTGGGTATGTATTTTCTCTTGGAGGTGGCACAGTGTCATGGAGGTCTTGTAAATAGACTATTTTGACTAAATCAACTATGGAAGCAGAACTTACTACTTTGGATACAGCATCTGCAGAGATAGAGTGGCTGCGTGAGCTCTTGTCAGACTTTCCGGTGGTAGAGAAACCAGTACCGGCTATCCTTATGAACTGTGATAATCAAACAGTGATCACTAAAGTGAATAGTGCTAAGGATAATGCGAAGTTAACAAGACACGTTAAAAGACGTTTGAAGACTGTTAGGAAGTTGAGAAACTCCAGAGTAATGACTGTGACTTATGTCCAAACAGATAAAAACCTGGCAGATCCCTTTACTAAAGGGCTATCACGGAATGTGATAGAAATCACATCAAGGGAGATGGGTATGAGATCCATGTGAGTTTACAGTAGTAGTAACCCAACCTTTTTGATCGAAGATCCCGTGACTAAGGATCTGGGAAGAACAAGCTATTGATAAACCGAGGAGAGTATAATAATAACCCTCTCTAAGTGAAGATGCAATACTCTCAAAAGCTTTGAGGCACTATATGGCAGGTTGACTAATGCCTTAATATGTTCTGTTGGATTTAACAAGTGAAGGTGTTGTCCTACAGAGCATTCTTGAAAGAACATACCTATATGAGTTCTGACTGTTAAACGTCACAGTCTATGAGACTTGGGTAGTAAGCTCATAAAGAGATCCCGGAGTATGACGTATATGCTCCACCCACGGGGAAGGCTACTGGCAGCCAGGTGCTAGTTTGACTTTTAGTGAAATTCATTCGCAAAAAACTTGTAATTCAAGGCGTAGTCCATTGTTCAAGTTGTGAATGGGTATAACTTGAAGCTCTAGGCGGATGTTCAACTTAACAGTCTCTGCTGAAATACTAGTATATAAATAGTAGTGAGAGAGAAGGAAAATATCTATACTAGGCATTTGAGATCTGGTGGGGGATTGTTAGAATTTATATGGATAAATTAACAAATCCATATGAGAAATTCTATTAAATCTCAAAGGCCCAATACATGTGTTTCTAATGGGCTTTAATATTTAAGTCCATGAGTAGAGGTGGGAGGTACAACATCAATTAGTACCATATTGCTAGTTGATGTAGAGATATAGGGTTTTCCTCCATATATATACGTACCGATCCTTATGAAAAAAGACACACAAAAATCTATAATTGGGAGTTTCAATTAGAAAATCATAATGTAGTAAATTGTTCTTTTTCTCTTCTCGCTATTGCACTACCGCCGTAGTCTCTCCATCCCGACCATCAGCGTGCACGGGCGATCGGGAGAGCAGGTCTCCGGAACCCTTGTCTTTGCGATCCTGCACCGGGAGAAGGCGAATAAGGTTTTTGGGAAGCGCTCTTCGCGCGACCGCTCCCACATTCTCCTCGACGGTTCATCTTTCGAAGGTCGCTGCAAACTATCATCATCTGCATCTTCACCACCAAGTACATCTACATCTGTAGATCGTCGCAGACTATTGTCGTCTGCATTTTCATCACCAAGTACATCTACATCGGCAGGTATAAACATATCTAGTGTACGAGTTAGGTTTACACTAGTTATTATGTTCATGCTATGCGATATCATGATTTTTCCTGCTACTATATGTGATATACTGATCTGTCATGCTAGTAATTTAAACATACTTAATCTAGTTCATCTATTTATCATAATTTATATTCTGATTTTAATCTGGATATTAATCTGGAAATTGCCTAATTATTTAAAAAGCGAAGGTGCTGTCCTACAGAGCATTCTTGAAAGAATATACCTATATGAGTTTTGATAGTTAAACGTCGCATTCTATGAGACTTGGATGGTCTCTAGTAAGCTCATGAAGAGACCACGGAGTATGACGTATATGCTCCACCCACGTGGAAGGCTACTGCAGTCAGGTACTAGTTTGACTTTTAGTAGAACTCATTCGCATAAAACTTGCAATTCAAGGCATAGTCCATTGTTCAAGTTGTGAATGAGTGTAACTTGAAGCTCAAGGAGGATGTTCAACTTAACAGTCTTTGCTAAAATACTCGTATATAAATAGTAGTGAGAGAGAAGGAAAATATCCATACTAGACATTTGAGATCTGGTGGGGGATTGTTAGAATCTATATGGATAATTCCTCAATTCCATATGAGAAATTCTATTAAATCTCAAAGGCCCAAAATATGTGTTCCCTAATGGGCTTTAATATTTAAGTCCATTAGTAGAAATGAGAGGTACAACATCAATTAGTACCATATTGCTAATTGATGTAGAGACAGGGGGTTTTCCTCTACATATATACATTCCGATCCTCCTGGGAAAAGACACACTAAAAAATCTACAATTAGGAGTTTCAATTAGAAAATCCTAACATAGTAAATTATTATTTTCCTCTTCTCGCTGCTACGCCACCGCCGTATTCTCTCCATCCCAACCGTCAGCGTGCACAGGCTATCGGGAGAGCAGGTCTCCGGAACCCTCATCTTTGCAATCCTGTATCGGGAGAAGGCGAATAAGGTTTTTGAGAAGTGTTCTCCGTGCGACTGCTCCCAAATCCTCCACGACGGTTTGTCTTCTGAAGGTCGCCGCAGACTATCGTCATCTGCGTCTTCACCACCAAGTGCATCTACATTGGCAGGTATAAACTTATCTAGTGTACGAGTTAAGTTTACACTAGTTATTATGTTCATACTATGCAATATCATGATCCGTCTTATTATTATATGTGATATGCGATATACTGATCTGTCGTGCTAGTAATCTATATGCTAAATCTAGTTGTTCGATTTATCATGATCTATGTTCTGGTTTTAATCTAAAAATTAATCTTGAAATTGCCTAATAATTTAACATGCATATTTCACTTGTGGTGAGCGCGCGAGAGGCCATGAGTCCCAAATCTCGGTCTGATCATGATCAGGG
>CM041638.1:19204771-19228494 GCA_023333625.1 Bothriochloa decipiens
CTCTCTCTCTCTCTCTCTCTCTCTCTCTCTCTCTCTCTCTCTCTAAGTCTAGCATATATAGTATATCTTTCTTTGCTGGCCTTTGTTCCTTCGTTCAGGTTTCTGTTGCTGCTTCCCTGGCCGGGACTCGTACCAGAGTGGTGGTTGGCGTTTCAGTAGCCTGTCAGCGTTTCTCTGCATGATTTGATGATTTGATAAGGTTTGGGTCCTCACTCACTGATCTTGAGCCTCTAATATATGCTTGCTTTGCTTCCAAGAAGCCATCTACTTATATAGTATAGATATGCTTAGCTGTAGCTGTTGCCATGCATGTCGGCTAAGCCTATTTTATTAATTAGTGATTCATCAGTGTCTTGTTGTCATACTGGCATTCAGTAGTTCTCCTTTGATTTAAAAATTGCAGCTCACATTCCTTAGTGTTGACCAACCTCCTGTTTTACTGTTTCATGTGTGCTTAAACGAGTACTCCTAGAACAGAGTTCTTTCAAGATACACAGCCTACCTAATAATAGTAGGATACACTTTCCCCCCTGTGGTCTAGTTTATTCTCTAGGATGAGAACAACGCCGCCTACGGCCCTAGACTCTCATGTGCATCTCTGTTGCAACGTCCATCCCATTCCCGGTCTGATTGCTGCTGCCAGGTTACCTTTGCATTTCTTCTTGTTGTACGACGAGACCAGCAGTGTTCATGTCGCCACTCGCCGGTTTATTCGTTCATTTTATTCCACTCACGCTCTGCATTCAGTTTCAGGTCCTTTTTTTTTTAATTCGGTATCTGCGACGTCTGACACGAGGCCAAGATGGCCGGCAGCAGCAACGCGTCTTATCAGCACCAGCTCGGCCTCGGAGTCGACGCCATGATGAGAAGCTGCTTCGTCAGTGGCGATGGCAGCAGTGTCATCAGTGCCGCCGACGCCGCACCTCTCTTCCACGTCGTCCCAGAGTACATGCCCCACGGCGGCAGCGGCTTTGGTGTGTTTGTTGGCGAACCAGCAGCGGACGTCGCCGCCGCCTCGAGCTTCTCGGCGGACGGCGGCTCGGTGCTGCTCGCCGGCCAGCTGCTCCGTGCCACCGCGCTGCAGAGCGTGTCGCCGGAGGAGACGACGCACGGTGGTGGCGCCTACGGCGTCACCGGCGGCGGGTCATACTCGTACGGCACGTCGCCCTGGGACGTCACAGTTGCTCACCACGCGCCCAAGATGGAGGCCAAGCAGCTTGTTATCGCTGGAGAGCCGGCGGAAGGCGGCTGGATCCACGAGTCCTCGTACTACTGCCCGACGACGTGGTTCTCCGGTGACGCCGCCTTCCGGGACCGGGACTCGGGCCCGTTCGCCGGCACCGCCGCGGCGAGCGAGTACTTGTCGCTCAGGCTGCGCGCTGGGTCCTCGCAGACGACGGCAGGTGCTGTGAGCGCGATGAGCCTGCCGGACCAGTCCTCGGAGGTGAGCTGCTCCGGCTTGACACATGGCAGTAGCAGCGCCGGCGGCGCCGGCCCCGGCCTGTTCCAGCCCGGCGCCGGACAGTTGGCGCGTCCGGGCGCCATGCACTTCTCGCAGGTCCTGTCGCGGTGGTCCGGGTACGCAGACATCGCGCAGCAGGCGCTGGACGAGTTCGTCGGCTGCCTGCTGCAAGACGTGGTCGGGTTCGCCGGCTTGGCCGGTGGCGGTGAGGAGGCGAGCTGCCCGCTGCCGTCGTCGAGCTGCTCCAAGACGACGTCATCCAACCCGAACCCGACGGTGTTTTTTGGCTCGGAGGAACACAGCCATAAGCTCAAGAACGATCTCCACAAACTGTTACAGATAGTGAGTCCAAAAATTCTTATTCTTGTTGCGCTTAGATTAGAATAACATCACTTTGATTTGATGGTAATAAATAAATAAGTACTCTACTGGGTGCAGATGGACCAACGGTGCAAGCAATGCATGGACGAGATCGAGAGCGCGGCGTCCAAGTACGGCAGCCTGGTGCGCCCGGGCGGCGGCGTCGCGCTCTCGGCGCCGTTCGCGCTCGGCGCGGTGTCCGCGATGCACCGGAGGCTCAGGGCGCGGATCACAGGCGAGATCGCGGCGGCCACGTGGAGAGGCGGTGGTGACCAGCCGTCGTCGTCGTCGTCGCTGTCGCTGTCGCTGGCCGACAGGGAGCGCAGATGGGAGTCGGCCTTCATCCAGAAGCACTGGGCGCTGCGGCAGCTCCGGCGCGGCGACCAACAGTCGTGGCGGCCGCAGCGCGGCCTGCCGGAGAAGTCCGTGGCCGTGCTCAAGGCCTGGATGTTCGAGAACTTCCTCCGCCCGTCAGTCTCTCTGTCTCTGGCTCACCACATTCAGAGAAATCTTTAGGATTGCTTTCAGCATCGGTCTCTTTTCCACATGCAAATGGGAGATAACCTCGTACTGTAAGTACCATGCAAAAACTAATAAATCCATGTCTCATCATTCAGGTACCCGAAAGACAACGAGAAGGAGATGTTAGCAGCTAGGAGCGGCCTGAGCAGGAGCCAGGTACAGTCTCATGCTTTTCAGCCTGCAAGCAACTTTATTCAGATCAGATCAAATCTCAGCAGCTCTAGCTACCAAGAATCAAGAAATAATACACCAGTAATGCATCTGTTGCATACTTGCATTGGCAGGTCTCCAACTGGTTCATCAACGCCCGCGTTCGGCTGTGGAAGCCCATGATAGAGGAGATGTACGAGGATCTCAAGAAGGCCTCCGGAGGAATGGAGGGTGTGTGATGATTGCCTGAAAAAGTGAGCAGCAGGGGATGCAGTGTTTAAAGCTGGTGAGGGCTTTTACACGAGAATTGCTAATGATGGAGTTGTCTAATCGCAGCGTTGCTCCGGCCGGGGGTTTACACGAGAATTGCTGCCACCCTGTGATCTATCTATAAATATAATAACCCTGTAATTGCCTTGGCCTATATAAGCATGCAACTGTCGGAACCTGCAACTTGTACCGTAGGTCCTCCATGCTGCCACATTTGCTTCCGATCTCTTGGATCTGTTCTGAATGCCGGAAAGGGAGGTCTGAATCCCATGCGGGTAAAGCCAGATCGCCGGTTCATTTTGCGCTTGCTGTTGGTCGAATGAACTACATTTTGTTCAGCAATTTCAATCCACGTAAGATGACTCACATCTTATTAGTAATCTGAAAATTTTTGACTTGCAAAAATGCAGAAAAACTCAGTCAGCATAGAGATAGAATCTTTCTTGGATGCATTGATATGACTTAACAAATACAGTATGGAAATAAATGGATCCTGAAGGAACATCAGATGCTACCTTGTACGCTGTGCACATTTTACAACTGAACTTCAAACTTTCACACACCAAAGTGAAAAAAAGGGGGCCAAAAATGCCCATGCAAAGTCCAGCGAGAACCAACATTCGCTGTTATGCTTGCAGTCATATCTCAGTCAGTATTCAGGTGATGGAACGGCATTACAGTTACACCACCACATGATTGCTGGTAACAGTGAAAGGTTTGGAAAGACTTGAAGCGCCCGCAAGTACAAGCATGCCGCTGTTACTGATTGGATCTTTGTGCATTCTACTGCTAAACAATGTTGCAGTCACGCTTCCCAAGTGGTTCACGGAATTCCTCTGCCGCGCATCATGAGATGTTTGGCTAATGCTTCGCCGTGTGTCCATCCGTAAGTTGGGAGACCTGAGCATTCCAAACTGTCCAGAAACTGATTCTTTACGGGGCGATTGGGGCGATTGGTTGCCCGCATCGGATGGTGCAAAAGGTCATCCCTACTCGTTGACGTCACCTTCACTTGTTTGGTTATCCTGCTCGTATCCTTTCCCCGCACCGCGTCGTTCATTGCAGCCCCTCCGTCCTGGCTAACCTCAACTCGAGCTTCCCTCGCCGTTCCGGCACGCGCAGCGCAGCGCGGGAACCCTAATCTCGCATGGAAAAGGTTGGCAGGAGATGGCTCCATCCCGCGCGTAAAAGGAAGGCCGAGGTGGTGGAGTTAGAGTTACCGCCTTATTTCTCCACTCCTCCTCTGCCTCCACTCTCTCGATGAGCTCTCGGTTCCCTCTCTCCACCGGTTTCTCGCCGGCATCTCTGTCCGGCAACGAACCCTTGCTGGTTCTCCGGTGCCTCGGCTAGTATACTCGCTTGCCCTGTACCTCGATTTCGGTGCATCGTTGCCTAGGGTAAATGTTCTTGTTGCACCACTAGATCTGTGTCGTTATGATGCAAATGAGGTTGTGGTATCCGTAGATCTGGGCATGTTGGCCGATTTAGATTGAGGTTTGTTTAGTATTCCCGATGAAGCAGGTGTTGTTGTCCGATGATATTCCTTTAAACTGAGCTCATTGCCATTTGTCGATGATTGATTTGTTTTGTCAATACAACTGAGCTCTGTGCAATTCTTTGCATGCTTGAGGTTTTTCCTTTAATTCATGATTGATTGACGGTAGATTAGACGTCCTGTTGTTCCATTTTAGCCATGGTTGCCATGTTTTTTTTGACATTTGCACTGAGCAATGATGTTTTATTTTTTTATATAAAAAATATGAGACAGCTGGCAATTTGCAATGATGTTGTGATCTATTTGTTGTTCATGTCATGTTGATTCAGATGAGACCTTTTGTGAAGTAGTTCTTGCAATGTTGTTGTGATCTTTTTCTAGATAATGGATAGTTTATATCCGGCTTCATCTATCAACAGATAGAATCAGGCCTATTATTACAAGGTTCTGCCAACCGGCACAAAACTGAGTGCAAATAACACAATTTGCAACCCACTTAACAGGAAACTGAAACGAAATAAAGTTTATGCTAAACATAGCCAATGTATCCTGAAGATAACCATCCACTGGAACTAAAAAACTTTAACGCTGACGACTCAAGAAACTGTCCGACTTGGATCAACTGCTCCCGCTGAATAGAACCTGCAAAAAAGTTTTTGGTCTACATTTGTCAAAAACTACTTCGTTTCTAGTTATCCATATCGCCCAGATAAGCATAGTAGCTGTTGTTAATAACAACGAATTGTACTTTTTGGTAGCTATTTTAGACCATCTATTAAAAAGATCATTCAAATCTGAGGGGGTGGTATTCTAAAAAGTAAATGTACAACGCGCCATAAGAATTTGGCATAAACACAGTCTAAGAAGAGATGTTTTATTGTTTCTAAAAAATGACAGAAGCAACAACGTGTGTCACCATTCCAGTTATGTCTAACAAGATTATCCTTAGTTAGAATCACACTTTTATTTATGTACCATAGAAAGATTTTGATCTTCATAGGTACTTTGATTTGCCAAATATCTTATGACGTTGTTAATTAACGTAGCGTATATGGACTTGACTGTAAAGCTTCCGGACGCGTTCAAGCCCCAAACAAATATATCCCTTTGTTCCACTAAATGGAAATCATGTAGGAAAGCGACAATTCTATGCCAAGCCCTTAAGTTAGCTCCCACTAAATTTCTTCTAAAAGAAATATTCAATGGGGTTGAACTAAGCACTTTAGCCACAGAATCTTGTTTTCTTCTTACAATATTAAACAGTGAAGGGAACTTATCTTTGAGATTCTTATTTCCCAACCAAGTATCAAATCAAAACCTGGTTTGAGATCCGTCGTTAACTTTAAACGAACCAAAGTCCATGAATGAATCTTTGATATTCATCAAACTTTTCCAAAAATGAGAATCAGTTGGTCTTTTCACACAACTTCCTAAAGTTTTATCTTTGATGTATTTATTTCTTATAAGCTCTTGCCACATACCATCTTCGTTTAATAATTTGAATAGCCATTTGCTTAACAAACATTTATTTTTGTATGTCTAGATTTTGGATACCTAGACCTCCCTGATCCTTAGGTTAACACAAAACTTCCCATTTGGCTAGTCTGTATTTTCGTTTGTGCTGATCATTTTGCCAGTAGAAACGAGATCTAAAACAATCTATCTTCTCTAACACTCTCCTTGGTAGTTTGAAGAAAGACATCATAAACATCGGTAAACTAGAGAGCACCAGATTTATTAAAACCAATCGTCCCCCTACTGACAACATTTTTCCTTTTCAGCCACTAAGTCTGTTTTTAATTCTATCTTTAATTATCTTCCAATCTTTGTTGTTTAGTTTCCTAGTATTCATAGGTAGGCCAAGGTACCAGAAGGGATATTTGCCAATAACAAATGAATACCTAGAATCATGCCACCGGATCTTCCTTTTGGAGCCATACAATGCCAAAGAAAATCTCTGCCTGCGCAGATATTATTCAATGTAGTTTGTGGAAAATTAGCTCTCCCAGTTTTCGATAAAGCAATAAAGTCTAAGTTCTTTTCTTTTGTTAAGTCTGATAGGAATCTGTATTTCTTATAGTCAGCGAACCCATTACAATTCCAGAAAATCCCTTTCATCTAGACTTACACTTAAATTTTTTTTCTTGTTCTTGGGGCAAGACCCTTTCTTTGACCTCCTAAAATATGATATGGGGATTTGTAAGCACTCAGGATCACAACCCCCATCACCTAGCCCCTCAGCAATTTCAGCACATATGAGATTTAAATTTTCCAAATCTAAACCATCTTCAACAGAACAAACTGTCGAATCATCATCAGGTAATACTTTATTAGAATCTACAAGCTTTGCACTATCAACCATACGGTGTTTTTCTATTTCTCTTAAAGAAGTAATTGAATTATAAACCTCAAATTCATTATACCCTAGTGATATGCCTAAAGACTTAGTAGAATTTAATATAAAATTATCATCACACAAAATAAAAGAAGAGGATTGGGGATCTTTACCTTTCTTAGTTCCGGACTCCAGGTTCTGTCGAGCTTTAAACTTAGCAGCCTTCTCCACTGAGTCCTGATCTGCTGACATAGCTGTCCTCTTGCTAGACCTCACCGGTGACATTGTCCCACCATTCTACCCTTTCATTTTGTTTAACATATTTGAGTCACTAATAGGGTTCATCAATTTGGCATTCCATTGACCATTGTTGTTTGGAGTCATCACTACAACTGGTTTTTTGCTTGCATTTACCTTACTAATTGTGTTGGGCACAATGCTATCTGCCATACCCTCCTGGCTAGAGGCAGTAGCTGTAGGTAACTGCTTCCCAGAGTTAGGAGCCTTATTCTCCTTTTTACCATCAATATCCATGTCTTTAGCTTCATTTTTTATCTTTAGGACCATTATTAGGGTCGCCCTCCCCATGGGTCTCTCCCTCCTTTGGGTCCTCATCCTCCATGGTAGAGTCTAGGTCAATCAACACTGGCTCACCATCAGGCTGACCCTGTTCCACCCCAAATTGTAGCTTGTAAACAAAATCCCCAATCACCACATCCATAAAAACTGGGATGAGACTGGAGTCTAGCATCGCCACCTTCATTCTAGCTCTTCCATATTTGTTAGTGAATTTGGTGTCAACAGCTCGTGGAACACCTAGAATAGAAGCAATTGCCCAAATAATGGGGAATTTCCTAAACTCTGAAGGTAGTCCCCTAAACTGCACCCACACTTTCTCAATCTCATATTTGTAAACATCATCTTCGGTACTCTTCTCAATTTTAATTTTGCCTTTGACAATTTTTGTGTCCATAGGTCCCGAGTTCAGTATTGTTTCCAACCAATCAGCTGATGGGAAATTAGTAGTGAAGGCATCTTTACCCTTCTCCTCAATTACCCACTTATGTTTTCCTGGTAGTAGTTTTTCCAGTTTCACCGCTAAAATCTCAGCAGTAATAGAACCTTCCAACACACGTACCACAATAGTTTTTTCCTCTGCCTTGTCTTTGGGGCTCTCAGCAAAAACAGGAATATAATAGAAGCCTAGACCTTCCACAGCATAACCATAGGGCAAAGCAGAAATATTAGTCTTTTTGGTATTTGGGCAAGCCTTAGCAACATGATCACCATAACATATATTACAACATAAAACATCATTGCACTCATGTATGGTGTGACCTTTTGTAAGACACCGATAACAAAAAGGTTTTGCCTTTACTTTTTTTACCCCTTTATTAGATGACTCAGGATTGTCAAAAATCATGGTAGAATTTTCATTTGGTGGGGCAATACTCTTTGATACCTCGATTGTGACCTTGTTACCATCAGGAATCGCACCCTCGACTTGATAAAGAGGCAGGCTCTGAAGTTGCTGGCTGGGAATGGCTTGTTGCACTTGGCCAGCCGCAGCCTGCTGCTGGCCATTGCCAGCCGGCTGTGCCATCTGACCGACCGCGACTGGTTGATTGAGGCCACGGCCGACTGCTGCCTCCTGTAGATGGCCGATCATAATCTGTGGTTGTCCTCCGACGTGCTGCGGGTTGAAGCCCCCTGGGCCTGGCGCAGCGATGTGTTGAGGATGACTGTTTGTTGAGTTAGGGTTCTGAGGAGGCATCTCCAGGTGGAAACGCTGCCCAAAACCCCCGCCTTGACCATGACTGCCATCAAAACCTCCGCCGTACGACCGTCGACCACGACCACAGTTAGCACCGTGATGTTGGTACCCGTAGCCATTGTATCCTCCGTAGCCACCATAACCACCATGTCCATATCGGCCTTCGCCATATCCATTCCGGCGACCTCCACCATGCTGAAAACCATATCCACGCCCACGTCCCCCTCATCCCCCGGTTCCTGGATTGAACCCCGGATAGAACTCAGGGTTGAAAGGCGCGCCTCCTATTCCACCTCCATGATCAGCACCGCCTCCACCGCTTAATCCGCCTTGCATCGCCATAGGTTTGCCCTCTCTCACCAAGTCAGCGAAAGAGCGACTCGGTGTCGAACGGCTCGGCTGTGGTGGCGGTGGTTTGTTTCGATTGCGGCTCCTAGTACCTGTGCGCTGGAATAGGACGCTTAGACCTTTCATGGGCCTGAAGAGTTTTCCTGGCCCAAGAGTGATTCGATCTGAATATCCAAGATAATGTAACTGGCACCGAGCCACTTCGTCTCCGAACCCCTTTGGCGTACACTCGACCTCAACGATCGGAGATGATGCACCAGGGAGGGGAGGAAAAGTAGAATCGGCTTCCTGAGAATTCGTTGTTACGAATTTTTTTGAATTAACCATGTTGAACAGAATTTCAAACCTGTTTGAATTGACCCCCACCCCTGATGGATTATGCCTCGCCGGCGACCTGGATGAACCGTCGCGAGGGGTAGTCCGGTGGATTGTCGATGCGAGATAGTCTCCCAAGGTACGTGGTGGAGAAATTCTTGGTGCTGGTAAGGGACCCTCCCATGGAGATCCCACCAATTTTTTCTTCGTCAATGTTGATACTATGATGCCGGGAAGGAGTTTGTCGGCAGAGGATGTAGTAGTACCTGAAGCTAGTGCTTGTTCTGCCCTAGCCAGTTGTTCAACTGTGAAACCCGCCTCCATCGCATCCCTGATGAATTCTAACGTTGATGGCGACGAAGTAGCTTGGACATCATCATCAGACTCGGCATCGTTCCCATAAGCCCAAAACTTGGACCTAATGGGAGTGCACTCCTCTGGTGGGACACCATGAACTGGCTTTGGCTTCTGACACACCTCAGCCACCCTCTCGACCAACTCCGACAAAGCTTCACAACCTTCCTTGCACCGTCGTTCGATATCCTCATCGTCATCCTCATCTCCCGTACCGGCCTCTTCCTCCGACAAACTGCGCAGCTTCAAAGCTGCGACTGACGCTAGAGTGAGACACCGTGGCCGACGCCCTGTATCCACACCACGACACTGCATTGCAACGGGGTGCGGCGGTGGCCATAGCCACGATGCGCTCGTGAGAGGGAGCAGTGGCGAGCGGCAGTGCAACGGGATCTAAGCAGCCTAACTAATACTACTTGTTGTTATGTTGTTCACCTGGTTTTCATGAACTAAACTGAGCTAAGTGCCTAGGTCAATGATTAAAGTTTGTTTAGATAAATATGGTGCCAGAGGGCCACCATTTGGTGTGGCAACTGCGACCATAATGTACATTTCACTGAATGGGAACTTATTTTTGTTAGCAATGGACCGTGAAGCTTGCCATAGAGCCTCTACTGCTATGGTATTACTACTATTGCAGGCTAGTTTTTCATGTATTTAGGGCAAGACTGTCAGCTCCCATGTCCATTTTCTATGGCCCCATGACAGAGAGGGAGCAACAGAGGATGCACAACCTTAACTACATCTACAATTAAGATGATGTGCACTCTGTGAACCTGCTTAGGATGAGAAGGGAACCTTTTTTCTAGCTGGTGTGATCTTCTTAGAGCTAGAGAGTTAGTCATAGACAGCATCAACGCTACTGTTGAGGAGAAGGTAGCCATGTTCTTGCATGTTGCAGGGCATAATGAGAGGTTCAGAGTCATAGACTTCACTTTCAGGAGATCTGGTGACAGCAGGTTCTTCCAGAAAGTCTTACATGTTTAGGGTTTAGGTTCTTCCAGAGTCATAGATCTCACTTCCACCTGTTTGATGATGACTGTATGTTTTTCTTTCATGAAAACTCAATGGTGGTAACCTCACCAAACCAAGCGCTGGGTGCTTGCACCTTGTGATGCGTTGGAAACCAATCAGAAGCACCATGCATCATCCATTCAGCAACAACATCCGCACAGGCAACCAAACACGAAAACTGTGAACTTGGATCCCTCTCCAAGTTGAAACCAAACATGACTACTTGCATCCTTTCAACCAAGATAGCAACAGCCTGTATGGTGCTTTCATCCTGGCCCAAAACCATTCAACCAACCAAATCACCCCCTACGTATACGGTGCACCATTTCTATTGATATAAGAAAAGGCAGCATCTTACTTTTCAATGGGATTTGATACAAAGGAAATTCGTTAAAAGCCTGCCATTTAAGAGCATCTAATAGTTTAAAAACTAAGGGTAAATTAGTGAGTTTTGCAAGTCACTAAAAAGTAGAAAAACATATTTGCTGGCTTAAAATATTTATATATTTTTGAATTACTTTAAATATTTATATATTTTCTTCTCTCTTATATATTTGCATTGAAAAACGCTGTTCTTGCTTCTTATTTTCCATAAACTCTTTATCTAGCCCTACCCACGCCCTTACATCTTGAAATCAGTTGATTGGATACATGCATGTATCTTTTCCGGGTGATTGGATCAATTTTCTTAAGTATGGAAAGATTGTGAGTTGAGATAAAAGTAGATTTGACGAAACATCAAGAGTAAATACATTAGTGTTGTCTCATAGGTAGTCTCATGCAGTGTCATGTAAATTTAAGGTGTCATGTAGAGCCATGCCAAACTGCCCCTTAATAGACAACATGTAGAATAGTAACTCAAATTTCTTAATTTATATACATACAATAAAAGTATGTTGTGAGTTCCATGACAATAAGAAATCATACAATGGTTCTTTCAGTCCTAAATTTTAGCTCCTAAGGGTGTTTATTTAAATGCAATAAGTAAATAAAGATACGATGCACACATCAACAACATCCACGAGTATGGGCAGAAGTAGTGAAAATCAAAGGAGACCGTTGAGAACCAAGATTCAAAATCCGCCTATTTATTTGAATATATAATAAATAGATGAAGAAACGTGAATGAGTTAGAGAATACAAAAATCTGGAAAAGACAATGATACGACCACCATCGGTGGGATTGGGTGTTGGTCAAATTGTCATCCATTGACCACACATTCTAATTTGATCCATCCATTTGTATCGAGGATTAGAAACCATATGGTAAACTTCTTTGGGCACACTTATGTGTGCTTGTTGTTATTATTATTATATACTTATGCATGCTTTGGATTCTTTGTAATGAGTGCTGGTGTGTTGTGGGCTCTCATCATCCACAATGACATTAGTTGTCTCTAACAATTTAATTCGTAGTCAAGGCTTCTCTTTATCTTGCTATGTATCTTGTTTTGCCTTGTCTTGCATTCCGTACCGTCTCTTCCGCCCAACGGGAAAATGAGTGTTTCCTTCAACATCAAGAAGCAATAACCGGGGGGGCGTTTAGAGACCTCTATATCATTCCTCACATGTGTGAAGTTTTGAAAACCAACATTGTCCTTGCATTGCTAGACTTCCTGAATCTCAGGACAAGATTCCTATTAAGGTGGTAGTTGTTCATACTCCCAAAGCTTCTTTGTGTATAAATATAAAGTACTAAATAAAAAAATTATTGTAATACCTTTTCTGTTTTTAGAAGATATTTTACCTTGTTATCTACTTATTAAAGGGTGGAAATGTGTGTTTTTTAATTTTCACATTTTAATATGTTCTATTTTCTTGTATTCATTCCTTTGCATAAGTTTTATTCTATGTAATTTTTTTCCAAATTTTGTTTAAGGCTCAAATAGTATGTATTTATCTTTTAGAGTAAATTTAGTTTTTTTGTTTATTTTTCTTTTCTTTCAAAACTAAGATGAAATATGTTTGAGATGAGCATTTTAAGAATGGTTTCAAAATATGTATTTTAAAGATAAAATACTCAAAATAGGTTTAGAAGTATAATATGAAGTTACAAAATTGTAAGAGTTTATGATATTAAATGGTTAAAATACTTTTAAAAAGTATCTCTTACAAGAAAACACATTACGACCTAATTCCCCTTTCTCGCTACCACCTCCGCCAGCGGAATCGATAATCTGAAGTTTTTTTTTAAAGCTATGGATAATCTGAAGTGGGCAAAAACGACTTTGTCTCCAGTCAAACAAACCGTATTTTTTTTTCATCCAACCGTGAGCCGAGCAAACTCTGGAAAATCATTCTCATGGGCCTATAGCCGGCCCGTATCAGCTCAGCGTAGCGACGCCGACGCCGACTCGTTGGACTCCGCCCGTCCGCCACGAGCGCCGCTCGTTCCTCCTCCTGACCGCCGCCACCGGCCACCGCGACGCTCGGAGGGCTTCCATTCCACATCGCCTCCGTTTACAGCGAGTGTCAACCACCGCCGCGGCGCCTGAGACCGCGTTCCAGTCCAGCCTTCAATGTGCGGCAGGGCCCGGTGCACCCTCAGAGCGGCCCAGGCTGCCAGGGCCTTCGGCTTCCCCACCACCTCCGCCAATGCGGGCGGCGGCGGAGACGACCCCGCTGTGCCGACGCTCCATCTTGACCGGTAGGACAAACCTTTTGGGTACACGGGTTCATGTTCATGTTCGTGTGCGTTCAGCTTTCGCTGCTCTTGGGGCGCAGGTTCCGGCCGTCGTACAACGTGTCGCCTGGGGCGTACTTGCCTGTGGGCGCCGTGCGGGCACGGCCAGGCTGCGGCGACGGAGATGGGGAGGGGCCGGTGATCCAGTGCATGAAGTGGGGGCTGGTGCCCAGCTTCACCAGCAAGACCGAGAAACCCGACCATTTCAGGATGGTGTGTGGATTGGCTGCTATGCCTTCTATATTTGTAGCAACTTTTCTTGTTCTTATTACACCTGAGCATTGTTTTATCAAAGCTTGGGCGCATGCATAGATAGCAAACTCTAGACCATAAATCGTTTGCTGGGGGATTATGTTACCCAAACAATTCTAGCTTGGCATTCTAATGTATTTTTTTCTTCTTGATTTTAACATTAGTGTTGTGCTGCTGGTAATTGGTTGGCTAGGTTCTATAGTTTTGAAAGAACATTACAAATCCCTGTGAATTGCCATACCCCTTTTTAGTTTTCTCTACTTTAATGAATATTTTGATCTCACTCCTTTTCCAAATGTTCACTTGATTCAAGACAGGCCTCTAGTCTATTGACTGAAGGCAAGTATATGCTAGGAAACACTGTGATATGGTACAATTTGACCTATGCTGATCAGTCTCTGCATGGGTGTCCTCATCACCTTTGCAGCTGCAATGTTGCAGTTGTGTAAGCAATGAAGTGATTTTAACGGTTGGGATGTAGAATTCTGGCGATGGTGATAGATTTTGGGATGAAGAAGAAGGCTAGGAAAAAGTATCCATGCAAGTTGGGTTAGAACTTAGAAAGCAAAAGAGCATTGCCAAAATTAGAAAATAAAAATGCCGAAGTGGCAAATAGGTCCAGTTGCAGTATGTAGACATAAAAAAAAATTAAAAATGACAAACAAAATGTAGAAGCCGTGATTCATGTTGAATTACATGTCCACATTTGTTATATCTGTGTGACAGATGTGTTATGATGCTTTACTTATATTTAATGAATCTATTTTTTGAATACAGGAATTGGTCGTTTCCTTTTTTTGGCATTAGTTGAGTTAATGGTTTTCTTTTTCATGCAGTTCAATGCCAGATCAGAATCCGTAAAAGAAAAGGTTTCATTCTGTCGACTAATTCAAAAGAATCGGTGCCTTGTTGCAGTAGAAGGGTATGGAATTATGGTTCATTTTGAGTTTTGCAACTTTTATTTATGCCATGCCAGATCTTCAGTCTTCTGTGCGTAGATAAAATTCTGTGTACACACTGCAATGGAGTGAGGACTTTGGAATGGGGACATAGGCTATAGACTTCAGTGGGATAACTTCATAGTTCATACTTCATACGGTACAAAGACAGTTAACTGTTCTTGCTGACTCCAAAGCAGTACAAGGTCTAGAATAGCAAGGGGCTGACTTAATTTGACTCTAGCCTGTTATGGATACATCCTAAACCAGGATGCCACCATATGTATGTTCAATCATAACGAGACATGGATATCTTTCAAGGCCATTGTATTCATGCTAACATTGTGACACGCCTGACTGATATTGCCGTCTCGGATGTTTCTGATATTTTCTGGAACAGCTGGCTCCATTTGTACTACAGTCCAACAACTAATGGAGTATGAATAATTTATGTTAACCTGGTAAGCTTCAGTATGATTTTTTTAAAAGGCTTCAATCTTATACCATAAACAAGTCCTAGGACCTGAAAATAACATCTCAAAAGTTTGAGATCTAGATCTAGATGACACACCAAGACAATTTGGAGGACCTAAAAATGAGTTTTAATGGTTTGGGGACCTGACATCACAGGACAAGTTTGGGCCCCCCATGCATTCTACTCTTTCAATAATATAACACCCATTGCATATCCCTCTTGTCTACTTGGAAAATATAATTCTGGTTCACTCATACGATGTGCTATTGGTTATACATTATACTTTGAACCCTCCAATTGTAAATGGATAACAGTTTACTTTGTCCCGTGTATGATTTTGTTGCAGTTTGCAATTGGATATTCAGTAACTTTCTAGGAAGAAGAAATAGTCTGTTGAGTACATTTCTTTAACTGATCAGGATTTTGATTTTGTTATGGATTTAGGTTTTATGAGTGGAAAAAGAATGGATCAAAAAAACAGCCATACTACATACATTTTCAAGATCAAAGGCCTCTTGTCTTTGCAGCCTTGTATGATACGTGGACAAATTCAGAAGGTTAGGATGCTTACTTATTGCAATAATTATATTCTTACCTTTTTACAAAAAAATATTTATTTACTAATTTATAAATCCAATTTTTTGGGGGAATTTAAAGGCTGAGTGTTTTGGGTGATTTAGTCAATATGTTCGTTTATTCTGCATGCATGTCACATGTCAAGGATGGATTTGATACTAGCATTTTTGAATATCAACTTTATTGTTTTCGACTGTGCAGATCATGCTACACGCATCCTATTTTATTAGGAGTTGTGGTTCTCGAACATGAGCAGTTGTGTTTCTCAATATCTTGTTATATTCTTGATACTTTTTAATTTTTTTTAACCTACTTAGGTTTGATATTTTCTTGTAGTTTTCTTATCTGTCTTTATGCCTGTAACTGCTTAATCATTTACAGAGAGGAAAGCATGATGTTGTGCTGTTTCAAAAATAGTGAAGCTTAGGATATGTATTGCATGTGAAAATGGTGCACACCTTTTCTTGAACAAAGCAGTTCACATTTACAGAATTTTATGCTTGAGATTAACGCACTGTCTAACTATTTTATTTGACCATACTGTTCAAATAAGCTTGTTCATGCCAAGTTTGAAACAATCAAATTATGTCACTCTCCCTGATACTGATAATCCAGCATTACCTACTATTTGCCTCAGGAGAGATGAACCATACATTCACTATTTTGACTACACGTGCCTCAACTTCTCTAAATTGGCTTCATGGTTAGTGATCTGCTCTTATCTCCAGTGTTTCTAAACATCTTCAACATTTATGACAGCTCGTGCTTTAGCCATATTCAACTCTATGCACCTGTTTTCTGTCTTTTTCATTTTATTAAGTTTTCCTCTTGTATGCAGTTCTTCACTGCAGCATTCAGTGGGAATAGTGGATTATAATTTGTAAATGCTTTAATCCTGCTAGTTCCATGCTCCTTTTGAAAAATATTGTTTGGCGCATGGAAAGAGACTTCAGCTTTCAGTTAAATCTCATGACAGTAGCATTTTTCCTGATTAGTGATGTTGCTTCTTTATGGCTGTACAAATTGCATTGTCTGTCGAACGCTCATGCATATTTTTCAAGAGAACAGGAAAATGGGTAGGTACCTTATCAATAACAAGCACGCTGAATACAACTGCTCAAAGTATGTGTTAAGAAACCTAATTTCTTTTGTTCACCAACATTTATTTATACTATATTAGCTGTTCTACACATTTTTCATTCTTCTGAACAGTGCTAATACTATGCGTGTCATGAATGCATTATCCTTTTCTTTTTAGTGAGCATTTTTGCAGCATGGGTTGTAGTACAATCGTAGCTGTTTTGATAACTTGAATTTATTTGAGTTTGAGTTGAAAATACAATTATCTATGTCTT
Source organism: Bothriochloa decipiens (assembly GCA_023333625.1). NCBI lineage: Eukaryota > Viridiplantae > Streptophyta > Magnoliopsida > Poales > Poaceae > Bothriochloa > Bothriochloa decipiens. The sequence goes on from CM041638.1 coordinate 19,221,450, forward strand.
GTCATAAATTGGTATAATATTATATTTTACAGATAATGCTTTTGTGCACCTGGCTCATGCAGCAAGTTACCTTTATGTTTATATTTTAATTGGGTAGCAAGTAACTGAGTGTGATATTTTTCTGGCAGATAGAATGCCTGTTATCTTAGGCAGTAAGGACTCTGTAAATGCTTGGTTAAATGATGCTTCTGTAAAACTTGAAGAAATTACTGCACCCTATGAAGGAGCTGATCTGGTAAGTCCATGCTATGCATATTGTAGAAAGGAATTAGGAGAACACCTCACACCCATTAGGGAGGGGTGACTTTCATGTATATAATTATATGTAGCCACAAGGCCGTCATTACGTTTACAATTAACCCTTAAATATATAAATATCGAACACCCCCGGCAGTCATAGCGGGAGGATCACGGATGCATAGACTGGTACACCGTGCCATAGTGACGGGCGGGGGCTGCAGCAGGAGACACCAGGTGCAACGGTTCCAGTGGACGGCATTGGTAGACGATGTCGAAGCGACCAGACACACCCAGGGCAACATCCGGGGTGAGAGGTCAAGTGGGCTGAACAGCAGGGCCAGCCATGATGATGGCCGGGTCGTCGTGGAGGAACGATTGCTGAGCCACTGAAGATGGGGGACCAGATGAAGAGGAGGGTGGCTGCTTGACATCCAATGATGGAGCGACCGACACAGCAGAAGAAGGGTCCTGTAACAAAGTCAAGTGAACACGCGCCAGAAGGCATGATGATCACTTAAAGGAGCAGTTGTCAATGATCATTGTACATTCATAATCTCCTTTACAACGCTAGTTTTCACTAAAGCATAATATCTTCTAATGGAATGCTCATTCAATAATTTGACAATTTATTCTATTACCCTGAGAAAACTACATTTTCAAGCATTATGTAAACTTATCTTTCTTTACATCTATTCTCGGTATATCATGCTAGTAGCATATTTATGTTTATGTTAAAAACTCTAGTATTATAATAGTTTTTTTTATTATTGATTTATCTTTTTGTAGGTTTGGTATCCAGTGACATTGGCAATGGGTAAAACATCGTTTGATGGACCTGAGTGCATCAAAGAGGTAAAATTACTCCATAATAATATGATAATAGGTGTTTTATGGAGGCTACTGTCATCTGATAATTGCAGATGTCAGCCTGCAATAGATGAACGCGGCAACACACATGATGTCAGCCTGCCATAACTTGAACAACAAGTCAACAACCTGCCTCTATTGCAAATTTCCACATGCGATCCACCTCCAAACTTCATTGACCCATCTTCCACTCGTTGCTGCCTTCGCAACCGATGTTTACTTGGATGCGCATCTCATTGAGTGACAGCTGTGCGCGCAGAGGTTCCTCTGTGGCGTCGTTGAGTGCACAAACTTGTGCCATCAGCAATGCCGGCCCATCGTCGTTGTCTCAATCCCGAGCCCAGTGCCCAGTGTTGCCACACTTGTGGCACTTGTCACGGTTGGGTTGGAAGGCGTATCACCCTTGGCGGAGGAGCACAAGGTGTGCCGAATCCGGACATGTGGACCACTGTGCTTATTCAGGCCTAGCATTGTGGAAACGTGGACCCTGAGCATTTCCAGCAATGAAGGCGCCAGCATTCTTTTTTGGCTTGCTCAAGCCTGGCTTAGAAGCTAGTCAGGCATCCAAACAGACAAAAGTTGCATTATCTAAGTCTGGACAAGAAGTAAGCCACCCTACCAAACACTCCGGAATGACCAGCATCAACACAGTTATAGCATATCACTGGCACTGAATTGTCAATGCTCTCCACTAATTTTTCCGAACTAGTTGGTTTATCAGCTTCCTTTTCTGTTTCCTTCCTTTTTCCTGGGACAGCCCTTTCGGGCATGTTCGGCTGCAATCTGGGTCTGTCTGTTCCCCTGATGCTGTTGAGGTTGCTCCCTTCCAGACTGATATTGCTGAAACTCTGGTTGTGTTTTCTAACTATATGGAACTGTTGGTATTCTTATGTTTATATAAAAAAAAATTGTGTACTTGTCCTGCTATCACTGCTACAGTGTACATTACCTCTCAGTTGTTAGGCTTTGAGAACAGTACTTGTATATGCTATTACCTGCTTTTGACATCCAGTCAATTTTTTTCAGGTACACATTGGACCTACTGAGAAGCCTATTTCAGAATTCTTCGCCAAGAAATCAACTGCCTGTGGCCAATCAGGGAAGCATGAGAAGATGTCACGGGAGCTTGCAGGAACACTTACTTACAAAGCAGCAAAAGCCGAATGTGATGAATCAGTAGAAAATCAACCTGAGGACGTCAACCAACTACAGTCCCGGGAGAAGCAAACTACTAACAGCATTGTGAAGGATGAACCTGTCACCTTGGAACCACAAGTTCTGGAGAAACCGTGGAGCATCAAGCAAGAAGATACTATGACTCTTACTGATGCTACTGTGAAAAAGCAAGGTGATTTGGGATTCAAGAGAAAGAACAAGGATACTGAAGTTGAAGCTGACATGAAGCCCTCTCAGCCTACCAAGAAGCAAAAAGAGGTAAAAGCAGCTCCGGATGGGCAGGCATCGTTGCTTTCGTATTTCGCAAGGAAGTAGGGTCGCACGATAAATAGTTTGCTGTAGCAGTACCTGTCCGTATTCGGGATGTACTTTATCCTTTCGTTTCTAATTTTGTTTTGGCTAATGTAGAAACCAAGAGTGAGCTGTACCGTGTTCTTGCTTGGAAGCTGTGGTATGAGAGTCTCAGCATCATTTAGTGTTAATCATGTGCGATGTGTACTTTCGAGACGGCACTGGTTCTTTGCACCATGGCCATACAAGCTACCAACAATTACTAGCGTTAAATAATCACTCGTACCGGTTTTTTTTACAATAACCATTTACGAATTTAAGAACATTTTACACGTTCCTCCAAAAAGGAACATTTTACACGTAGGAGACACTTACTGTTTACATGCCAAAGAATGTCCAGTACATGACAGAGGTCTATGTGAGCATATAAAATGAGTAGACACGGAAGCCAGCGTGTTCGTCAGCACTCAGCAGACTTTTCAACGAAGGAATAATGTTTTTTTTCTCACAACGCATCAGCCTAAGATAAATTTCGAATGGGACCTTGAAATATATAGCCTGAGTAGCGCGCGGGAGAGTGCGCTGTCAAGTTTTTGAGCTCTTTGTACCTTGAAAATCCTGTGTTGCATATCTTGGTGAGGGATGAGAAATCCACCAATAAGGGCTTGAGTCTAGAATCTTGTGTAGCAAAAGATTTGTGATAAAGACAGTTGACTAACAGCGCTGTCCATCTTAATTATTTCGCTGAGATTTAGTCATGACAATTGAATGATGAACCACAGAACCGTTATTTTTCTTTATGCAAAGTAATGCAAGGGATGGATGAATGTAATTAATCAAACATGTTTTTGGAAAAGGAGATCGTTTAAACGATTGATATGCATGAAAATCAAGGATTTAGCTTTTTTTGGTAGCTTGGACCGTATGTCAGATATGATACCAATAGGCAAAGGCAACATATGAATCCGATGGTCCCATTTAACATATATCTACTACGAAACTAAACTAAAAGCATCGAATAGACAGATAATAAAAACTTGTCATCTTCCTAGATAGATATAGTGCCCAAATATAGCTCAGTCTTGAAGCCACCCGAAGAAAGCACTCGATAATTAATGAATCAAATAAACATGAAAATGGGAAGATATTGGGATGGTTCTCTCATGTCTTGATCGATTGCACCATCACTAACAATTTGAGATGGAATTCATGAGTGGTGCAACGTCTTTGTTCCTGAAACGCAGCCACGTAGTTTGAACCCATATTTATCATTTAGGTGGGGCTGCTGCTCTTTATTTTTTTTATGTGTAGAGTCTATGCTTACGCTTCTCCGGTTGCGCACTCTGACTCTTTTTTCTATGTATTTCATATTTTTCTCTTGTAAATGAACAATTCGTCAAAATTCATGGAATTTGTTAATATGAACCCTATTTACTAAGTTTGATGTTTGTTTGGATATTTTGTATAACAGTTTGGTTTCCAAGTCGCACATAGCATATATGTTGGAGTTTTTTTTTTTTGGGAATTGCTCTAAGGTATAGCAACTAAATTGTTAGCCAACTTATTTGCCAAAGCTTGGCGATGTGTGCTCGTTATCCAAACACAACCTTAATTCTTATCAATACATAAACACTCCCTGATGCCCCGAAGGCCCGAACCCATCAAAATACTAACAATACATTGTATGCCGATCAAATAGAGTACATTTTTTGCGAGACAGATGGAGGACAGCTAACATAAATCACGCAATATTCCCATGGATCTACTTATCTGCCAAACCTGAATATCTCTTTCATCAGACCATATCTCGCGACCTGCAAGTGTGGTGCTTTGACTTCTGTTGTGGCACAGCAATGCTGTTGGCGGTTGACTTTTGTAAGTGTGGAAAAGAGAACGTTTTGATAGGCCACGCGCAAGGGACACTGCATGCAGATGCAGTGCCAAACAAACTTTCTTTGCTTCATCCTCACCGCACCAGAAGATAGACATATGTGGGATCGGACGTGCCTTCCATTCAAAATTATTCAAAATTATAAGTCGTTTTAATTTTTTTTCTGATATATAGATTTCTCTATGTATATTTTTTTTAATAATGGATAGAAAACTATCCGGCTTCATCTATCAGTGGATAGAATCAGGCCAAAAGAGTATAACAATAAAAAATAAAACAAAGAAAAAGATGAAAGAAAATACATCCCAACAAGGAGCTCAGGTAGGTCTACTCGACCTCTAACTTCGCATTGTGATGTCAACTCTTAGAATAAAATACTCCACTAGAGTAAGATCACTAATGTAAAGACGAAGCCGCCAAACACAATTGTCAGACCTAATGGATGTACTGTAAATCTTGGACACCGACCACCATTGAAGACACTGGATGCTTCTTCCTTGGCAACAACACGAAGCACTTGGTGCAGAAGCCACCAAATGCCGAGCTGTTACGCCATCGAATGCACCTCCGCCTTGATTTGCACATCGAGCAGGGTGACCACGCGGGAGAACTGCCCGGCCTTGGTGAACACGAACTTCGACGACGCGCCTGGGCTACCGCCGCCGGCCCAGAAAATCCAGGCTAGGTTTTCACCCAGTTGTTGAAACGCCCGCGGGCACATCAGGTGACAGACTGACCATCGACTTCAGCGACGCCTTCAGCAAGGTGTGTGGCACAGAAGTTCCACCGCCGCCGGCCTAGTATAACGCCAGGCAAGGTTTGCACCCAAACCGCCGTCACCGTCGTTGACTCTGCACCCGGCCATCGCGGGAGGCCGCCTTCACCGAAAGATCACCAGTACTGCTTGCGAATCATATCCGAGGAGGTAACCACTCCTCCAAGCCTGGCCGCCGTGCTGCACCCAGCTGCAGCTTCGCCAGGTTGGACACCCACACGCACGCCTGGGTCAGACGATGCCACCAGTTGCGCCGCCAGCCAGGCCGCGCGTGGTGGACCACGGCGCACCCGGACCGCGCCGTCCCAGGTCGCGCGCCGCCCCGCCGAGGGGACAACCCCAGTGTTGGGACATGGTCCCGAACAAAGAGAGAGGAGTGGAGCCAGGCAGTTAGGGTTTGTGGAGGTCCCGATGGAGGTTCCGACGGAGGTCCCCGACGGAGGTCCAAACGGAGGTCCCAACGAAGGTCCGACGGGGGTCCCGATGGAGGTCCCGACGGAGGTCTCCTCCACTGGCGGGCTGCGCCGTGCGAGGAACCCGACGGAGGTCTCCTCCACTGGCGGGTTGCGCCATGCGAAGAACCCGACGGAGGTCACCAGGAGACCAACGGAGGTCTCTAGGAAACTGGCAGAGGTCTCTCCTGCCGGCGCACGGCAAAAACTCGGGGTGCTAAGGTTACCTTAGGTCACTGGAATGAATAATACGAGAATAGTTGCAAGAACTAGAGTTTGGGGAATAGAAAGAGCCATCCATGCCCCTTGCCTCCTTTTCTTGGTATTTATATAGGCAAACGACAGTTTACAAGCAACCCCTTGGTGGTGGCAATTTATAAGCAACCCCCTGGAGGAGGTGAGATTGACAAGTGACTACCTAGCCCCTATTGAGCCTCTTCTAGGGGGATTTGGCCCATAAGCATATGGGCTCCCCCAACAGTAGCCCCTCAGCTATTAGGATATGGCCGGTACAGCATAGCCTAGTAGCTGCTCATACAAGAAGAGGCACAATAAAACTCAAAAATTGGTTGCAAGGATTGTCCTTCGCAACCCATTCGTGCACGACTCGCTAAAAACTCCATCCCAAAAACCCTGTGGGAAAAAAGGTATGGAGAAAAAAGCACGTGCACGACTCTAACCTACACATGTTCTACCCATTTGTCACTGAGGCTTCTTCTCGAAGTAATGGTCTTCGCAGCTTCTTGGTGTGGAGGTCTTTGCTTTTCCTTCAGTCAAGGTCTTCGGTCTTCCTTCACATGAAGTGATTCATCTCTGACTTTTGACTTTTCTTCAATCGAAGGTCCCATCAGAGGTCCCATTGGAGGTTCCTGGCTTCAAATCTTCTCGATGTGGAGGTCTTCAACTTCGCCTTACGAAAAGTTCTTCGTCTCTGACTTTTCTGAAATTGGAGGTCCCTAGCTTCAAATTTTCTTGACAAGGAGGTCTTCAACTTCGCCTTGCGAAGAGTTCTTTGTCTCTGACTTTTCTAAAATTGGAGGTCCCTAGCTTCAAATTTTCTTGACAAGGAGGTCTTCAACTTCGCCTTGCGCAGAGTTCTTCATCTCTGACTTTTCTAAAATCGGAGGTCTCTAGCTTCAAATTTTTTTGACGGGGAGGCCTTTAACTTCGCCTTGCGCAGAGTTCTTCATCTCCGACCTTTCTGAAATCGGAGGTCCATAGCTTCAAATTTTATTGACGAGGAGGTCTTCAACTTTGCCTTGTGCAGAGTTCTTCATCTCTGACTTTTCTGAAATTGGAGGTCCCTGGCTTCAAATTTTCTTGATGCGGAGGTCTTCGACTTCGCCTTGTGCA
>CM041638.1:19228504-19253391 GCA_023333625.1 Bothriochloa decipiens
GACTGCTCTTCAATCAGAGGTCACCGACTTCAAATTTTCTTGATGCAGAGGTCTTCGACTTTGCTTTGTGCAGAGTTCTTCATCTCTGACTGCTCTTCAATCAGAGGTCACCGGCTTCAAATTTTCACTCACGAGCGCCGGGCAAAAAGTTTCATGCTCCGGAGTTGTTGGTCCTCCGGTGCACTCCCCCGTCCCTCTTGGCTGGCACTCGTGTGTGAATACTCGGCCACACTTGGTGTTGTCGACGTAGTTGTAACAGTCGAAGTAGATGTTTGTGAGCCCCTTGAGCCAAAACTATTGTTTAAGGTGTGGCCGACCTTGGTGACGATGATGGTGAAGCCCCCTTGCCTAAGTTTGGTCGGAGGCCGGTTGTAGAGGTTTGTTGATGTTGTTTTGCGAGGGTCCTCCTAGAAAAAGTTTGGCGGAGATGATTTTGGTGTAGACGCCGAAGGTGATGTTGATGAAACCCCTCGTGCTATTGTCGGAGGCAAGTTTTAGCGAAGGCCCTTCTGCAAAAAGTTTGGCAGGGACAATTTTTGTATAAATGCCGAAGGTGATGTTGGTGAAGCCCCTTGTGCTATTGTCAGAGGCAAGTTTTAGCAAAGGCCCTTCTGCAAAAAGTTTGGCGGACACGATTTTGGTGTAGACGCCAAAGGTGATGTTGGTGAAGCCCCTTATGCTGAAGATCTTGGTGAAGGTCATGTTGATGTAGACATCGATGCCTCGTGTCGAAGGCCAGAGAAGTCGCGTGAAAATGCACCGGAGTTGATCTCCTGCATTTTTAGGGACTTAGGTTGTGTGTTATAGCTTTGTCGAATATTGACTTGCTTTGCAAGTATTTCGACGCTTAGAAGGATGTTGGCTTTCTATTTGCTGCAAAAAATTGTTAGTCGTTCAATTGGTGCATGAGGGTAGCACGAAAGTCTGAGTTTCGTGACCTGGTGCCTCTATTGATTCAGGACTTTTTTCAGGATTTTTATGCAGAATCCTGGTGCTCGTGTTTTGGAGCTTCTTCCAGGTGGCCTTGGCCATGCAAGTGCAATGTTGCAATGTATGTATGCATAGATGTGATGAGAACGAAAGCATTCATACCAAAAATATTTATAGTGGTAGAAATATTATGCAACCTGCAAAAACTAATGGTTGTGCTTGAACAAATATCAAGCTCCACACATGAAGGATATCATGTACCCTGCAAAAAATATGGTTGAGTTTTAGCTAAGGCTATGCTCTGCATATAAGAGATAGGACCTTCAAATGAAGGGGTTGTAGTTGTGGATGACCAACAGAGGCTATCATTCAAGAACATGTATGAGTATAGATGTGACTTGTAGTAATGACGGTAAAAATTATTAGTTTCCTGTGAAGGTTAGACCTAATAAAATTGGATTGATGCGTATGATATGAATTTAAATATAGAAACTAAAGGACATGACCTGCAAAAAGAGGAAAACATTAGCGTTAGAGGGTTCAAATGTTGGGCGGCTGACGGGAGAGAGCCAGCGGAGGTCCCGACGGAGGTCTATTAGTGAGAAAAACCTGCTGACTGATGGATCAAGGCCACTGAGTTGGGTCAATAAGTGTCAAGGGCTGCTGAAAGCCAACAATAGATGAAGTCCATTAACAGACAATGAAGACCAATGACTGGGAAAACCACTGACTGTTGAAAGGCAATAACCAGCGAAGGTCACTGACGGATGAGAATCATTGCTGACTGATAGTAACCCATATAGATGAAACCCATTGACTCACTAAGGTTGTTGATTGATGATAGCAACTATACATGAAGGTCAAAGACTTGCAGAGACTGTTGATTGATTATAACCAATATACATGAAGCCCACTGACTAGCGGAGGCTGCTGATTGATGATTGCCAATATAGATCAAAACCAATGACTTGCGAAGGTTGCTTAATGATGAAGCCACTGACTAGTGAAGGTACTAACTAACAAGGTCCAATATACTGATGAAGTCCAATGATTGACGGAGGTTGTTGCCTGATAAGCGGAGGTACTCACTAGCGGAGGTACTGACTGACAAGGTCCAATATACTGATGAAGTCCAATGATTGACGGAGGCTGTTGCGTGATAAGAGGAGGTACTCACTAGCGGAGGTACTGACTGACAAGGTCCAATATACTGATGAAGTCTAATGATTGACGAAGGCTGTTGCCTGATAAGCGGAGGTACTCACTAGCGGAGGTACTGATGACAAGGTCCAATATACTGATGAAGTCTAATGATTCACGGAGGTTGTTGCCTGATAAGCGGAGATACTCACTAGCGGAGGTACTGACTGACAAGATCCAATATACTGATGAAGTCCAATGATTGACGGAGGCTGTTGCCTGATAAGCGGAGGTACTCACTAGCGGAGGTACTGACTGACAAGGTCCAATATACTGATGAAGTCCAATGATTGACGGAGGCTGTCGCCTGATAAGCGGAGGTACTCACTAGCGGAGGTACTGACTGACAAGGTCCAATATACTGAGAAAGTCCAATGATTAACGGAGGCTGTTGCCTGATAAGCAGAGGTACTCACTAGCGGAGGTACTGACTGATAAGGTCCAATATACTGATAAAGTCCAATGATTGATGGAGGCTGTTGCCTGATAAGCGGAGGTACTCACTAGCAGAGGTACTGACTGACAAGGTCCAATATACTGATGAAGTCCAATGATTGACGGAGGCTGCCGCCTGATAAGCGGAGGTACTCACTAGCGGAGGTACTGACTGACAAGGTCCAATATACTGAGAAAGTCCAATGATTAACGGAGGCTGTTGCTTGATAAGCGGATATACTCACTAGCGGAGGTACTGACTGAAAAGGTCCAATATACTAATGAAGTCCAATGATTGACGGAGGCTGTTGCCTGATAAACGGAGGTACTCACTAGCAGAGGTTCATGGGTCTCTAGCCATTACACATGCATTTTGGGATGATGGAAATGTGTATAAACAAGACAAATATTCCTTATGTGAAGGGTAGGTGTTGAGAGTAGGAGATACTTATAGTGGTGGGTGATCTGCACGTTAGCAACAAACAGAGGTCTGATATATGAAAAAAGTAAAAAAATTTTTTTGAACTAGTCAGCTATGGCCAAGCATGTATAGCCCCTCGGGCCATGCTTTTGTTGTGGCGAAGGTCACGACAACATTTTTGGTCACAAAGGTGACAAGTTGTATGCAAAGGTTAGTTTTGGAAAAATTGTTTTGAGAGCCAAAGATTGTCATAGCAAGATCATAACAAAATAAATTGCGAAGATCCGAGTTGTTAGATTAAAAATTTATAGGCTTGTGAGGAATATTTTACTCACATTGGTTTGGTTCCTGCAAGGAGGTGCTTTCAACATCGATGAAAGTTAGTCATGTATGTGAGCATATACATAATTCAGATAATTGAATGGTAACCAAAATCGAAGGTTAGGATAATCAAATTCGGATGTCATGACAAACCGAATGATCAAAGTAGATATTAATGTACTTGGATATGTATATTATCTCAAATATCAGATGCAAACTGAGTACTTACCTGATGTGATAGCGTAAAGTGTTGGCCGGTATAAATAGAAACAACCCAAGATACTCCAGACCAAATACTAGCCGGAGGTGATGACACATTGCAATTCCTGTATTTTGGCGCCCAAGGCCAATAAGTAGGCATTGGTACCTTTGCTGGTTGTTAAGCACAAATAGCAAAAGCCAAAAATAGAACATGAATGGTTAACATATAAGTGAGCGGAGGCTCATGCTTAGGAGTCGATATTGAGCGGAGGCTCCTGCTAAAAATAGAGCATGCATGGTTTAACATTAACATGTAAGTGAACGGAGGCTCATGATGAGGATTTGATATTGAGCGGAGGCTCCTGCAAAAAATAGAGCATGCATTGTTTAACATCAACATGTAAGTGAGCGGAGGCTCATGATGAGGATTTGATATTGAGTGGAGGCTCCTGCAAAAAATAGAGCATGCATTGTTTAACATCAACATGTAAGTGAGCGGAGGCTCATGATGAGGATTTGATATTGAGCGGAAGCTCCTGCGAAAAATAGAGCATGCATTGTTTAACATCAACATGTAAGTGAGCGGAGGCTCATGATGAGGATTTGATATTGAGCGGAGGCTCCTGCAAAAAATTGGTCCCGGACCTCCGCCATTCTAGTTGGTTACCTACAGGCAATGACTGGTAACGCTATGCACGCTCTATTGGTTAGCCGGAGGCTATATTTTAGATGAAAGGTCTGCTACTTGATGTTAGATGGCGTATATTTAGCAACAACGAAACTCACAGATATGTGTGTGTTTATGTTATTGGTCAAAGAATGACGGTGAGCTTGTCTTGGCTTGGACCCGAGAACTTATCTGAGCGTTCATCTGAATGGGCAACGAAGGTCGATGACGAATCGGAGGTCGCGACGGAGGTCGCGACGGAGGCCTGTTGACGGAGGTAGATGGCCGACGACGAAAAATCCGGAGAAGGCCGGAGAAGGTCCGCTGATGGAGGCCGATGACGAAACGGAGGTCGCGACGGGAGAAGATCCCCCAAAGACGGCCGACAGGAGAAAGTCCCAAATATGTCCTGTTGTTCCAACTTTCTACTCTCAAAAATAAATTTCGTGCCGAGCAAGGTGGGCGCAAACAGTTGGGACATGGTCCCGAACAGAGAGAGAGGAGTGGAGCCAGGCAGTTAGGGTTTGTGGAGGTCCCGACGGAGGTCCCCGATGAAGGTCCCCGATGGAGGCCCCGACGGAGGTCCCAACGGGGATCCTGATGGAGGTCCCGACAGAGGTCTCCTCCACTGGCGGGTTGCGCCATGTGAGGAACCCGACGGAGGTCCCGATGGAGGTCCCGACGGAGGTCTCCTCCACTAGCGGGCTGCGCCGTGCGAAGGACCCGGCGGATGTCACCAGGAGACCAACGGAGGTCTCTAGGAAACTGGCGGAGGTCTCTCCCGTCGGCGCGCGGCGAAAACTCGGGACGCTAAGGTTACCTTAGGTCACTGGAATGAATAATACAACAGTAGTTGCAAGAACTAGAGTTTGAGGAAGGGAAAGAGCCATCCATGCCCCTTGCCCTCCTTCTCTTGGTATTTATATAGGCAAACGGCAATTTACAAGCGACCCCTTGATGGTGGCAGTTTACAAGCGACCCTCTGGAGAAGGTGAGATTGACAAGTGACTACCCTAGCACATATTGAGCCTCTTCTAGGGGATTTGGCCCATAAGCATATGGGATCCCCCAACACCTAGAGGGCCGCCACCGTCACAGACCGGTCCCGGAGAAGGAGGCGCAGGAGGGTTGCCACCGAGGGACGCACGAGGGAGAACCCAAGAGGGCCGCCACCGTCGCCCAGGCCACGGTCCGCCAGATCCGGCCGCGGGGAGACCAGGGCCGGCCACAAGGGGCCGGATCTGGCCGCCGGCGCCGAAGGCTGCCGTCGACGGGGAAGGATCGGAGGAGGAGGAAAATGGAGGGGAAAAGAGAGGGTGAAACGGTGAAGGACCGGACTTTGGGGGCCGCTGCGGACTGCCGCCGCCACGCGCCAGAGGGCGGTGGCAGCGACGGCCGGAGGAGGGTCGTGAGGAGGTGGAGTTTCGACGATGGTGCAGGGGGCCTCCCGAGTTGCCCCTTGAGAGAGGCGCTCAGGAGGTACGGGGAAAAAACTCGGAGAAGCACAGCTAGAAGTTTTTCTATGTATATGCTATATCTAGATACATAATAACAAAACTGATTTATAAATTAAAACGACTTATAATTTGGAATAGAGAGAATATATCTTCTTCGTTGCGACTTTAGTTCCTGTGGGCGTTATTGATTCTTGTGTTGCCTTTAGAAATACCTTTTTTTCCCTTTTTGGAAAAAAGTGAGACCCATGAATCATGCTATCAATTATCAGTTACTGTATTAATCAGACCCCAACAAGCAGCTGAGAGTCGCCCAATAATTTAGCAGCAAGTCATTGGTGCCTTATTCTCTTTAGAGTATACTGCGTGCTGACTTTTTCCCCTATTTTATGGCAGGAGCGAGGCTTGATGATTTCTTAAACGATCGTGCACTGACATACAGTATGCCATAACGTGTACCGCTAGATCTTGTGGCTTTTGGATAAGTCCCTAGTGCTCTGCTTTGGTTTGCCAAGCAATTGCGGCCACTGCTTTTGCAATAACTCTTTTCATCAGTTCCATTAGTCAGAATTCGCTCACCTATAAAGAAAGAAAAAACTTGCCCATTCAGAATTTTGGGAATCAACTAACCGAAGAATTTTGGAAAGGCAGCGTAACGCATGGCTTTTATATCTCTGTTTCAACCACATAACAAAGAGGATTCTTTAACAAGCCGATAAGTTAATTGGGAACCCGAAATGGGCACTTTATTTTTGTAATTATACTGGTTCATTTTGCTCTGTGAAGAAGCCGCATTTCAGAGCCCAAAGCATTTGTTTTTTTCTTCTCTTGCTTACCCTAAAAGTAAAGAGGACTATTTCCAGTGGTAGCGAGCTGAGATGTCAGGTCCATCGCCCACAATATTTGGCATGCAAATAAGTGATGATGGTCCATGAGAGTACGCCCAAGATGGGTTGTGGCTACGATGATCATACTTACTAGAGAATAGAGATTCATCATTGTCATTTTCTTCGAGGCAAATGATGATGATGAAGATAAGATGTGATGTACAATATTGCAGGATTATAAGAACGAAACACCATCACGCGCGAGGTCCTTTGTGCAGCCTAGCTTTGCTGCAGTGTGGCCTCTATGGGTTGCAATCAGAAACTTAGAATTATTTCAACAAAACAGCCATGAGAGGGAGATGCCAAAACAAAAGTAGGCCATGTTTACGCCGCAACAGAGGCTCTTTATGCACGAGACCAAAAGGCGGGAAATAAAGAAGACAAGAAAAAAGGAAAAAAAAGTGATAAGGAAAAAGAACAGAAAAGACAAGTAGAGTAACAACGGAAGTCAGCCCCCGTGCGGCGCGGGCGCGCCCACCACAAGCGGAACGCACTTAGCTAGCGCCTGTTGCCGGTGGCGGCGGCAGCCGCGGACTCCTCGGCGACGGCGGCGAGCTTCTGGAGGTTGAGCTTGACGACGGTGTCGGTGAACATCCGTGTGTCCTCCGCCGTGTTGCCCTCGGGCACGTCCACGACGTACGACTCCACGACGACGCAGTAAGGTCCCGGCTGGAACTCGGTGACGGAGGTGACGGAGCGGTAGTTGCGGAGGCGGTGGTCGCCGCCGACGACGCGGAAACTGAGGATGTGGCGGTCGTCGTCCAGCACCTCGAGCCGCTCCGTGCTGCTTGACGCCGGGAGGCCCGACACCACGGTCACCTCGCGCACGCTGCCCACGCTGGCGCCGTCACCCGCCGCCAGCGCGCAGGTGCGCACGAAGTGCTTGTACCGCTGCGGGTTGCCGAAGCTCCGCACGATGGGCCACACCGCCCGCACGGGCGCCGACACGCGCTGCGCCACCAGAGACGTGCACGTCGGCGTCCCCGCAGCCGCCTGCCCCGGGAACGTGTGGTGCTCGCGCACGGCGGGCTCCAGCGCCTGCACCTCCGCCTCTGTCAGCGTCGCACGCAACGCCCGCTCCACGTGCGCCTCCATGCTCTCTCGGTTTCGTCTCTCTCTCTCTCTCGGTCTCGTCTCTCCCGCTCTGCCCCCGTTCCTCCCTCTCTGTGTGTGTTCTTGTGGGGGGTGGGCTTGCGCTTTGTGGTGGTTGTTATATACTGTGCCTACTAGCTAGCACCGGGCCGAGTGCAGAATCATGTTCTATGTTCTACAAGCTGACGATGAGCAGCAACATTATTTCCATCGAGGACTCGATAAATTTCTGTGATCTAAAAATGACCAAGGATTATGTTGGACAGTGAAAGAGCATATTTAAGACTTTAGGAGCATGCATTGCGTAAAGAAAACGACGAAGTGAGTAAGAGAATCAAGGGATGAATAATGCACATGTATAAGATGGTAGACGACTGAGACAAGCCATCTATGCATAATAAAGGTATGTGGAGTTTTGTGTCTCTTGTCAAAAGCGCAGGCTATGCTATCATTTATGTTACCATTTTCCTTTCTATAAAAAAGGCACATTATAACCTTTTATCAATCTCATCCAAGTAGGGGTGAACTGACAAAATACAACCCTTTCCTAGTTCGGCTAAGACTATCCGCACTCGTAAAACTCTATATTCGCACTCTATCAATTATACAGCGTACTTTATTCTAATTCTTCCGTACTCATCCATTCTTTACGGCGCACTCTATCTACTATAAGGTTCACTTGTCAATTTATCTAAGTATATCCACGTGTGATCTAGTTTTGAAGGATTTATTGAGACGAGTTTAATGGTGTAATCGGAATTTAATTTAGATTTTTAGTTTGTAGTTATAATATTTTTTTAGTTACTTCAAATAGCGGGCCTGCCGCTGCATGCACTGTCCCTCTCTCCTCTC
Source organism: Bothriochloa decipiens (assembly GCA_023333625.1). NCBI lineage: Eukaryota > Viridiplantae > Streptophyta > Magnoliopsida > Poales > Poaceae > Bothriochloa > Bothriochloa decipiens. The sequence goes on from CM041638.1 coordinate 19,236,965, forward strand.
TCTCCCGCTCCTCTCTCTGCAGTCACGCGCATGCATCTGCCTCATCTCTCTCTAAGGGCGTCCCCAACAACTATCTATTAAGTTATATGACATGACAAATAAAAAATAAGAGAGAGAATGCTCACTAGCTACACGTAAATAGTTTATCTATTTCACGTGGCCCAAGAATATGTGGGAGGAGCATATGGACCCAGTAGTATAAAATAGTCTTTTTTCTTGTCTCTCACCTCCACATCAGCTGACTACGTAGCTAGTACTAACTATTACCATTGCAGACGTCCTAAGCGTGCAGGACAAGCTGGGCCCATGCTCAGGCATAGCGTGGGAGCTGCACTGCGCTTTACTTCCAGCAACATGAGTGATAGCGCAGCCTTTTAAGCATCCCGCTGCAGGACATTTTATGCTATCTTGATGCTGCAACATCCATTTACCGCATCCGGTGCGGATCCGGTGCGGATGGTCTAATGGTTTCTGCGGTTGATAAACCGTCTGATACTATTTTATTGTAAGAGGAAAATAATATACCATGACTGATAAGCCTAGTTAGATTGTGCCTTAGTCATGAGTTGCTCGTCGTGATCCTCTCTAGCGTCTCTAAAAACAATATTATCATGACATAGTAATTTATTCTCATAATCACAAAAACAATCACTTAGGAACAAAGCTCACTTTAAATTTAATTGTCGCACTCGAGCTCTAGTAATCCATTCTTTCGTACTCCCTCCGTTCTATATTATAGTTCACTCTGATCTTTTTGGTGCATGTATTTTGCTATGTACCTAGATAAATAATATGCCTAGATACATGACAAAATGTATACACCAAAAAAGTAAAAGTAAATAAGCGATTGTATCTAAATAAGCGATTTACTTATCACCACCACCCACAACTATGGGGCAGGAGAAGGAGCAGAACAAGCAACAAATTGAAATGAGGGGATTGCACGTATTGAGGAGTTGGTGACAGCAAACAGCATGAGGAAAACAAAAATTTTAATTAAATATAGCTTTAGAGCATATTTGATATACATATATTTGACTTCACAGTACATTGGTGCGCGATTCCTCTGCAGTCGAATGTAGTAGACTTAATCACTTGCAGCGGTTAGTCGGACAAGCCCAACTAATGGAGGAACCCATTGCAGGAAGCATATACTGAGTTCATCTCTGTCAGTGACTGAAGTCTGAAGGAGCTCCTAAAGATGACAAGGCACGTGTGGAAAAGAAGAGTTGCCGTTTTGATCTGTGCCCTGATCGCCGTCGTGTTGGCTCCGAGTGCATCATCGTCGAGTGGTCCAGACTCGAGACGCATGCGCAGCCAAAGCCAATTTCCAACGCCGCCCGCGGCGCGCGGATGGCCCCCGTGGCCGCACCGAAGTCTGATTCCCAAAGCTCCACGCGCAGCTGCCACTTGTGATGCCATCACAAGGCGCCCACGACCTCGACCCAGGGCTCCGGCCTGCTAGCTGGTGCATAGCGAGGCAGCGCTTCTTGGACGTCTCCGGCCGTCGGGGTGTCGATGCAGGCGCTGCCGGCAGGCCCGGCCAGAGAGGATCCAACGCCGAAATGACAAGGGTGACAGGAGATAGGAGGCGCGGGCGGGTCTGCTTCAGCAAATGCGCGTCGCGGTGCCCTGCCGCCGGGGCCCGGGAGCAAGCGAATAAGCGGGGTAAGCTCCGATCCGATCCGCGCCGCGCGCACCACCACCTGCTGTTCTCTTCCCGGCGCGCCGTCGCCGAGTTTGGCACCGTCCGCTGCCGACTAGCAGCTGTATTTTTTAAGTTGTTCTGAGTTTTCTACATATGTAACAAACGCAGTTTTATGTCGACCTCTTACCGCGGCTCCTGTGGCTCCTCCTTCTCTGACTGTTCGCTGCTATGTCAACGCATTGCATACACCTTGCATTTGAGTGTGAAGGTATCTTAGTTACTGTACTAGTGTAGGGGTTGGATTCTCTCGTGCACTGCATATAGCTTATTTGAGCTGTGTTCAATGCTATCGATTGTTGCACCAGCTAAATTTGCTCAGTTTGGTTGGTAATTGGTTATATGCTATCGATTGTTGCATCAGCTAAATTTGCTCAGTTTGATTGGTAACTGGTTATCTAAGCTAAAAAAATCATTTTTCACGAAGCTACTTATCTAATAAAAGATTGTTTTTTATTGCGTAAACGGCCGCACCACCGCCTCCACGCCGCCGCTCAGCTCATCGCTGGGCATGCCTTAGTGTCAGAGTAAATGACTTGTTCGGCTTCTTCTTTCTGCAATCCAGGGCCAACACAGAAGGTTATCTCTGTTCCAAGTTCCAAGGTTTCAGGGCTGTGTTTAGTTTCGCGAATTTTAAAAGGAAATGTCACCTTATGTCACCTCAGCGCACTGTAGCATTTCGTTTGTATTTGGTAAAAATTGTCCAAACTTTGAGTAACTAGACTCAAAATATTCGTTTCGTAAAGTATAACAAAACCGTACAATTAGTTTTTAATTTTATCTATATTTAGTACTCCATACATGTGCCGGTATTTTGATATGACGGATGATAGGAATTCTACATAGTAAATTTTAGGATGATTTCTGAGTAACTAAACACAGCCCTAGATGGTTTGACAGGCAGGGTATCTGAACCTGCACCGGTGGTCTTCAGTTGACTAGCCAATTTTAGTTTCAGTTTTCAACTTGTTGGTTTAGTGCTGATTTGTCCACTTCAGCTGTGGTATTTCTTGGTGTCACTGCCTTGTACAATATATACGTATCATGTAATCTTTTTTTATTTCAAATCATGTACTCCGACTCCGATGTCAATGACGTACTGTTGGATCATGATACAGTACCGCACCGTTGTTACAGTATGGAAGGGTCGAGTTCTTCTAATGTGGCTTGGCGGCGGCCCCGGCGTTTCCCCAACAAAACGAGCTCTCCTCGGAGGGCGAGAAAGGATAACGTTTGGGAGCTCACGAGCAAAGCAAAATAGTCACTGCATGTCCCTAATTTGACCAAAACCGATTAATGTTTGAAGAAATCCCTAAAAATACATTTGATAACATTAATAATTTCGCATACCGAACTGCTTCTGCGTAATGCTACTTCAGAATGCCTAATTTAAATATGGCAGTTTTATTGTCGTGGACAAACGTTTGAAAAAACGGTGGTGTGTTAATATTAATTAAACTATATATAATTTTAAAAAGGGGTTTTGAGGGAATTTTTAAAAGGCTTTTAAGGGAAAGCCGTAAGTTCGGCTGGCCTGCTGCCAATCTCGCAAACGCGATGTTGGAAAGAGCGGATTTTCCTCTCAGTGCCCGCCCGCCACTCGTAGCCGCTATCCCGCTACTGCGATTCCTCCGCGCCGCGCATCCCACCAACGACGGTCACAGTATCCCCAGATTCCTGGGCTTCGAAGCGAATTGGTAACCCATGTCTCTAATTTCCTTGCACCTTTTGATTCCTATATCTACGGGAAAAACTTGCAGTTGCACCCGCCAATCCGGCATGTATTGGTGGATAGATCATGGTAGTCTTATAGATCCCCAACCATCGTGGATTGACAGGAAGACCTGTTCCTTTTGCGTTCTAGGCATTGATTTTTGCGTCATTATAGCGATCGCAGGGGATTTGGAATGCCTAATGGTCAAGCAGGCTGCGCAGGAGGTTTGTTGCATTGCACCCGATTGTGAATAGGGGAACTAGGCTTCAGGCTTCAGCGATTCTCGCGTGATTTATTTTGAATCGAGGTGCTTGCTGGCCTCTGTGAGACTGTGATTAAGGTCCTTGTGCTCAAGTTTGGTCGAGCAAGCTGCTGAGATGGATAAATTTTCAGAAATGCCAATTTGGTTGGTTGATTAGGGAGAAATGATGTTTTTCGGACAGCTCTGAACTTGTTCAGTTGTTGGCAGACTGATTGTGTCACCTGGGTCCCCGATCACTATAATTTTTTCTGACACTTGATTGAAGGAGCAGGGGACCCAGTTTCTTCAATGTAGATTACTGGGATTCTCGTATGTGCAGGTTAGGGGTCTAATCAAATTATTTGCTTTGGACAATGGAGTCATAATTGTGTTACTTAACATTTAGACTTCATCCACTCTATTATTCATTAACTAAAACAAATTTGAAGTCTCAAAGTCATGGATACACCGAGGAATTAATTAAGAGATATATACAAATGTCCTAAAACATATCATCGACAGATTAATCAGTGTCACCAGTCACTGTCAGTAGAGTCTTATGTTTGGTTCCGTGTTTGTTTCTAAAAACAATACAGTACTTGCAAGTTTTGCAACATTCCATTGTGTTGTATTGTTAAATTTTGGTAGTTCTTATTGGAGAAAATTGTGCCAAAGAATGCAGGGTGACTATCCAAATCATGTTGCCTTGGCAAACAGACAATACAGATTGGCTGCTAATGAGCATCTTTTAAGTCATCTACACAGAAAAAATAGGTTGTTACAGTTTCTTTTCCAATTAATTGGGAGAGGACGTTGGACCACATCCATTGTCCCATTGGGCTCTGCCATTGCCGTCCTGATGTTCATACAGTTATTTGGTTATTGCCTGACATAATAATTGCAACATTGAATTTTTGTTAACTCTAGAGTTATGAACTATTGTTTCTTGGGAATCAGTTCATGATTCTGCTTGGTTGTCTACGTAATCTGTGTGCTCTTATACATTTTTCATAAACTGGGGAATAGATTGGCAGTGTAGATTGCATTTTTTTGAAATATACTGTGTTCACAGTTTCCACTGGATGGAATGTGGCTTCAATATGAGTTTTTTTTCCTGTATCCTAGTTACTTAAAGGGATCTGTTACTTAATTTTTATCATTTTATTTACTGTTTTTAGGAATCATGAACATACTGGTTACAGAAACTAGAAATGTACAAGTAGTAGCCGCTGGAGATATATCAACTTATCTAGTTTCTGCACATTTCCCACGAAAGAAAATTTTGTACGCCATGAGAAGCAGGGGATTGCAGGCTACAATATTCTTCAAGATAAACTATCATACAAAATATCTGGCTGCCATATAAATCCATGACATAGATCTCGTCTAATTCAAAAAGGTTTATGTATGAATAATTACATTGTTGATGCAAGAAGTGGATCCGCCATTTCATTTTGCATTGAATCCCATAGTTTCAATCAAACCAGCTGGAGTTCTCTCTGTCCATCAACCCTGACCCCAAAAATTGCTTCCACTACCAAAATTAAATTGCTGTTGAATTCTTATTTACTTCCAGTAACTACATCAATCAAATAATCAAGAGGGCATTCTTTGTCTTCTGATATAGTCGACTTGAGAACCCTCGAGTCTTTCTATATCTTCATTGAACTGATTATATCTTTTATCATGCCCTGCAACAATGGTAGATCATGTTGAATTTTGCTTGGTATTAGCCCAATACTCAGCCACAAGTTTAGCAAATGCCGATTGTTTGTCTTCCAACAGCTTGGCTGGTGTTTCATATTCTAGAAGCTTCCCTGCAAATTGGAAAATCATCATCATGAATCGTCCATACAGACTTATAGAGTAAGCTTGGTGACATACTAATAAATAAAATATATAATATAAGGCATTGATACTTTCTATGTCATATTGGTAGTCTGAGGAACGAATTAAACTTTTTTGCAGATGCAAACTGTCTTGTATAACATACCGTAGGACAGGACCATGACCCTGTCACTGTCTGTCACAGTTGGTACCCTGTGAGCTATGGTTATAACCGTGCAACTTGAGAACTGCTGCCTGATTACTTTCTGTAGGATTGCATCTGTTGCAGAATCTATGGATGCTGTTGCCTCATCGAGAACTAGAATTTTGTTCCTCCGTAGGAGAACTCTGCCAAGGCAGAAGAGCTGACGCTGTCCAGCACTCCAATTATCACCATCATCACTCACTGCCACAATTTTATTTTGTATGAACAAAAGGAACGTGTTTATAATCTATCTTTAATTAGATATAAATTGCATTCGTATAATTCCACCTTCACGTACCAACTGTATCAAGAAGAGCAGAGGTGCTGCTGATTGCCGTCTTCAGTTGATACTTCTCCAAGGCCTGAAATGGTCATTGCATGCAGTGCACATCAGAAAACGTGAGACTTTTATTGTTCAAACAGGCATGTAGCAATATGGTTAAGTTTACTATGATTAGATATTTTAAAATGCCAAGCTTCTACTGCTCATGGTAATCTAACATGGTTTTACTAGGAACTGAGCTTGTTATAGTTTTGGAGTCATGACAGTTTTCTTACCTCCCATATCTCTTGATCAGAATGCAGGCCAAGAGGATCCAAATTGGTACGTATGGTTCCCCTAAAAAGTGTAGGTTCTTGAGGGATGATACTTAGTTTAGTTCTTAGATCCTTAAGGCCAATGGAGCAAATATCCAGCTTGTCAATAAGTATCTTCCCACCCGCCGGATCAACGAGACGGAACAATGAGCTGATAAGTGTTGGATTTCCACTGCCTGTTCTCCCTACAACCCCAATCTTGTTTCCAGCAGCAAAAGTGCAAGTGATTCCTTTGAGGACAAGTGGTGCATTTGGGCGGTATCTTATCTGCTCATTTATTAGAAGACAATCAATTTATTAGAAAGCTTCTATGAGATTGTAGAAAGCAATCATCTTATTATTTACCTTCAAATCTTGCAGGTCTATCCTTCCCTCCTGTGGCCATGAAGTTGGAGGTCTATTTTCTGGTATAATGGCAGGTGCCTCCACTGGGAGGTGCATGTACTGCTTGATTCGTTCAACAGATATGATGTAATTTTCCAAGTATGAATAGAACCTTGTCAAGAAAACTTGTGCTGAAGTCAGCGTCAAAGCATAGGAGAGACAAAGTCCTGCAAAGCCTGAAATAAGATCATATTTGTAACATTTCATCAGTCCAAAGATACAATTGGGAAGGAAGATCTAGTTATAATGGTAATGTGGCTACCTGATGAAATGGCTCCTGGAGGAACCAGAACAAGGAACAATGCTGCTATGATTATTGTCAAGGACTGCAGTGCCTCTACTCTTATGAGCACCCACTCTTGTGCTGCAATGGTATGTAAGAACATTGTCGCATCAATGTCAATGAGCTGCATGTTGCTATAGATAAACCTCTCAGTTGCTGCAAATGCCCTGATTGTCACCACACCAAGAATTTATTCTGATGCATAGTTCATTACAGGTGCCTTTGTTGTTCCATTGATTCTTACTAGCTCCCTAGCTGAGGAAACGTAGTACCTCTTCATGTTTTGATTGAAAACTGTGTTAGCTCAAAAACTAGCTAGATACATTAACTAACTAGAGTCATTCTTGCAGCAATGTGTACTGACCTGAACATATATCATGGTGATCGTAACTGGGATTGCTACAACCAAGACTTGCCAAGTTACTGTACCCATGACCAGTATTGTGGTAACAACCTCAATACTGCCCGTCGCCACAAAAGCCATGGAGTAAGGTATGTCGAAGTCCAGAATGCTTAAGTCTGAAGATGCCTGCATAGACCAACACTTGAATTTTAAATTCTCCCTTTTTAAAAATTTATTAGTACTGTCTTGTTTTTATCTTATTTGTACAAACTATGGTAAAATAAAATAAAATCCATACCCTTGTTAAAATTCTCCCCACTGGTGTTGAGTCAAAAAATGACATGGGAGCCTTGAATACAGAATCCATTAGCCCGCCGAAGAATGCTTTGGAGGCCTTGAGACCCAGATTAGCCGCAAAAAGGCTTCTAAAGTAGGCAAAGCAGCAGCTGAAGATAGAGAGTCCAGAATAGGCCCCAACAAGAAGTGCAGCACTGACGCTACCCATCTGAACAGCCACCGCCAACCATTATGTGGATGCAATCTGGAAGCACGTGAAGAGCACCTTAGAAGTACACATGCCAGAGAATTGGAAAGCCGCCTTGGGTACATTTATGTAGTCTTTGTATGGCTTCCATCCTAGGTCTCCAATGCCCTTCTCTTCCTCTTCTGTAAGCTGTATTGCTGCTGAAGGGCCCTTTGCGGTGACTTCTATGTCGCTGGTCTGCCTTATAACCTGCAGTGCACTTGGCGCTATGTATTCATCAGACTCTTGTTTCCCTTAAACTTGGTTCTGTTGGCTAGCACTAGTATCCAATGCTGTGATCGAAGACTGGTGAGCTGAAACCAGCTTCTCAAATGCTGTCCCAGATCCCAGAAGTTCTGAATATTTCCCTTGTTGACTAACTTGACCACCTTCCATTACCTGTTGAATAAATTGTAGATTATGAAATGAGGACCTCTGACATAAAGAACCACAAGCAATTGTGTTCAGAGTATCAACTTACCAGAATTCTATCAGCTTCGGTCAGAAATTCAACCTGGTGAGTCACAAGAACCACAGTCTTCTCTGCAAGTGCTGTCATTACACATTCCTGCATGAACATTGCCCTTAGAACTGTGTGAAGGAGAAAACATACCATTTTGTGGATACAGATCTAGGAGTTTATCTGCAGCTTACATAAAAAAGAACCGCAGCGGTGTGTGCATCAACTGCACTGAATGGGTCATCCAGTAGATAAACATCTGAGTCATTGTAGACAGCTCTAGCCAGCTGAATCCTTTGCTTCTGACCTCTACTCATGGTCAGTCCTCTCTGACCAATCTCTGTGAGGTCTCCATGATCAAAATTTTCGATATCCTTGTCCAGAGCACAAGATTTGATTGCCTTATCATACAGTTCCTTGTTGAAAGGCTTCCCAAAGAGTATATTGTCACGAACAGTCCCACTCTGTATCCACGAGCTCTGTGAAACATATGCCACTGAACCAAATACCGCAACCTGCAAAATACAATTTTGTTGTATTCTCAGTTATTATTCATATATGATTGAAATCTTTTATATTGGGTAAAAAAGAATTCAGCTCCCAGTCACTTACCGATCCTGATAGTCTTGGTATCTCCCCAAGTAATGCATACAGGAGTGAAGATTTCCCTGAACCAACTGGGCCGCATATAACCTTCTCTCCTCTATTTATGCTAAGGTTAACATTCCTCAGTGACAAATCAGCTCCGCTTGCCTTCCAGCTGAAATTTCCATCTTGGACTTGAACTCTGACATCAGAGTTACTGAAGGTACTCTTTTCACGTCCTCCTCTCTGATCTCTTCTTCGAGAAGAAACTTCTCAATTCGATCTAGTGACACCTTGTACTGGATCATCATTGTGAGGATCTCAGGAAGGAACCTCACTGGCTCAGCCGTTACCCTCAGGGTGGCCAAGACCGTGAAGAGTGTGCTAGCATTCAGGGGCGCACTCCCGATTATGGCCGTAGCCGTGTACATGACAGCAGAGACGACCGTCGGGGACATCCAGTACATGACTGCACCATAGGCCTTCTTCATCTGGGTCTCCCTCAGCCATTTGAACTCCCCGTCTCTGAGTGTCTCGATCATTTGGCGGAACTTCTCTTCCCATGCTGTTAAGTATCTCCGACGTGGACCGGAGCCTCTCGTCCTGCGCAACCATGAACTTGGCCTGGTACCCTTGCAGCAGTTTCGCGAATGGCACATTGAGGAAGCCAGAGATGACAAGGGGGACCAGACCAGGAAGAGCCCCGAGCTTCAGTGCCCAGAAGAGGGTGGCGATTGCGAAGACCAGCATAAGTGGCGAGCTCCACCCCATGTGCAGCCAGCTGATGGCGTCACCAAGACGGTACGCATCGACCGCAATGTAGTTGACGATCTCTCCAGTGGAGTGGTTCTACTTCTTCCTCCCCTGACTGGACAGCCTGAGCTGCTTCTGGAAGATGACCGCCATCAGCCATTGCGGCCGCTGACATGTAGCGCGGCGCCCGGCAACGAGAGGCCGCGAGGCGTCTCCTTTCTCCGACCTATTCCTGGACGGACGAGGCCGGGAGAGGGACGAGGCAGTAGCTACTTATTGATTGGTTTTCACTGCTGCTAGCTTGCGCGCTGTGGTCTATTACGTATGGAGGGTGCCACTGCAAGCCACCAGGCAGGTATGCTGACCTCGTGTGGCCTCGATCCAGTGGACTGAATGCACTGCAAAACTCGTACTCGTCCGCTGTCACTTTCAGCCGCGCGGAACCAAAGATTTGAACTACTACTATATATTCTTCTGATCTTTTCCATTCCATGGGGGAACAACCAGAGACGAAGAGACGGCGTGCGGACGTGCGGGGTTGTTGTCATTAGCGGCTAGCTGCTGCCTGCTGCTTGGCCCCTCGTGCAGCTAGAGCGGTCTCAGCCTTGTCATTTGAGTGAATGCGTATGGCATGACGTGGCACGTAAGCGGCGGCAGGGGCTGGATCTGGCTGCCCAGAGTCAGACAGAGATCGGAAGAGGAGAGCCGTATCCGAATGTCTTGGTGCAGAGCTCAAGAGCCTGTGCTCCTCGTGGCTATTATATATTTACAGTCGTTCGATACATATATATATAGTTTTTAATTATCAATAGTATATATTCTCTCCGTCTCAACTGTAGTATCTAAAAACATCCAAATACTTACAATGTGGAACACAGAAAAATACTCGAAGCCTTCCTACTTCGTCGTGTTCTATAAAGTAGAAGACAAATATACTATAAGCACTGTTTGAATTCACCTTAATAGTTAGCAACTACTTGTTCTGTTATTCTAGATACAAAGCTTTTGTTATGCACCTACATATATATTAAAGAAGCAAGAATGACTTACAATTTAAAATTGGAGTAGAATTAACAAGAATTGTTCCATTAAATACTAAGAGGTCTACTAGTAAGTTTTTAGCAAGGTATAACTTGCTAGCTAGCAGGTGCCAAAAATTAGAATACTAAGGTTTGTTTGGATGAATACGTACTAAGGTTTGTTTGGACCTATCGAGCTAATTGTTTGTTGTTTGGATGAAACGTCCAGATTCACATTTCACTGAATGCACTTGGACACAGTTAAATGATGCATTCAAAATGGATGTACCGGTCACTCAGCTAAAACGTCCTTCGATATATGAGACAGATGGGGTAATTGTTGATTGAATAATAGATAAGACATTAGGCCATTAGCTAACATACGAAACAAAGATTTAGTAACCAACTGTTAGTTGGATTCAAACGGATCCTAATACTAGATGCAGGTAGGGCCTGGTATACTACTCTTGCAAAACACCCTACTATCTCCATCTCCGAATGAAATTCTAATTTGATCAAAGTCAAGTATCAATATTTAGGATTATATTATTTTTGAGATGCAGAGGTTTCTGCACGATATAAGGTCGGAAATGATTGGATGGTACCATAATTTTGTGCCGACAACCGATGACAGTATTCACTGATGGTGTTCGTTGGAAGTGTACGTGAGAGCTATGCTGACAAGTTGCGCCAAAATTTTAAGGGACGCATTAATTTGCAGGGCTCCCCCGTCCGATCCGTCTATCCTGTATGTACTCCTACTTGTCAAAACCTAACTCGTGGATCATGCGCTGAATATAAAACGATGCTTCAACATTCGCGCCTGTATATATATATATATATAAAATAATATATATATATATATTATTATATATATATATATATACAGGAGTAGGCAAGCAGGATCATCCATCAGTTACTTTTCCGTCTTTTACTCGTCAACCACATGTTTTGTCGTCAGTCTATCATTGCTGCAATGCGGCGTGTTTTATGATAAAGGTGATCCATCACGACACGTACTCACAGTGAAAAAACTATTAAGAGTTTCTATAGTATAGGACAACCTACTAAGAAACTTTCTCATTGCAAAATTTTCTATAACATAGGACATAGTGATAGAAACCATATTTCTCTCCCAATATGGTTAGAGTAGTTTCTTGTCCATTGATAACAGTGAAAATCCAATTTTTTTCAGTTAGATCTATATTTTATTAGATTTTTTCTATCTCTCTCATTAAATCACTTGCCACGTTAGCAAATTGACAATGTGCAATCAATATCTAAAGAAATAATCATAGTTTTGTAAGTGTCCTCGGTAAGATAGAAATAGTACTCCTATTCCATCAATGAGCTAGAAAATTTATAGGGCTTGTTTGGAACGCATGAATATAAAACCGAGAGGAAGCACAAAAAAATAGAAAACAAAGGAACGTTTGCAAGATAGAAAACCATAGGATTTCAAAATACAGGAATGAAAACTTCAGGCTGTTTGGATCACAGGAATCTATAACATGGGAATGAAGTAAAGTGACAACCAAAATATATACATTAGATTTTAGTGACTACATTAACGAATGAAGATGAATTTAATGTCAAATTTTAATTATAGCAAACAAATATATGGAACACACAAATTTTGTAAGGGGATATTTGAAATGCAGGAATAGGAAAAAACGTTGTTAAAGGAAGTAAACAAAGTGGCAAAACAAAGGAAAAGAAAGCTAGCATAAAATTTGTAACACATAAATTTGATTTCATTCTTACTTTAAAGGGTCGGACCTCTATACATGAGTAGTATGTCAGCGAGAGCAAAGCTAGCACCGCATGGTCATACGGCTTGGCTAATCATATGTCCCCAGTTGTGTTAGCGCCATAAAAGCAGCAGGCTGCCTTGGACTTCCGCAAAGATGAGAAAACCAGAGCACCGAGTGGATGCTTTCATTCTTGTAAAAACGTGAAGGGACTAAGTATTCCATATGAAAGGAAGGGGTGTTTTCTTGTGTTCCAAACGGTGTTGTTGCTTTCCTTTCCTATGTTTCCCTTTCCTTTGAATTTCCTACGATAATCCTGTGATCCAACAACCCCGTAATCCCTCTATTCTAAGTTACTAAGATGTTTTGGCATTTTAGATATGTAATTTTTACTGTATGTTTAGGTAACACTACGTCAATGCTTAGCAAAAACAACATAATAAAAAGCTTATTAAAATTTGAAACAGGGTAATTGATGGGGCACGTTGCAAACGCTAACACGTCCCGGCCGTTCGTTCAGAGATAGAGACTGAAATACGTACGCTCTTATCCATACATCGATTCAGATTGAACATGGCGTTCTGAATACTCAGTACCGGATCTGGCGTGTGCTTCATTAAAGCTGAGACCGGATGTTCCTGTCCTTCCAGTGCCAAAAAGAAAAGTATAACGAAGCTTTGCAACCACCAAGATGGAGGCATTCAGTACGTGGGTCGTCAGGGCGTATATGTTATATTTCTTTGAATATGGTTCACGAGGAATGCTCGTGAGTATTTATTTTTATTTTTTTTAAAAAAAAGGCCCGTCCGTATCTGATCCTCAATTTCAGCTGGTCATGCGAATTCTTGTGATTTTTAAGCCTCTTATATATAGCTACAATCGACATGCATGCACTTTGCTAATCATTTCACCAAGGTAGATTTAGGTTGTTTGCTTTGGAGTCTAGTTATTCAAACTGGCAGCCAATTGTGCATTTACTAGGTAAAAATATAGAAATTATAACAAGTACAACGCAGGCTCTCTAAATTGGACAACAAATTAGGCCAAATTACGCCAAAGGAAGGGGTCCAGCCGCCGCCACCCTTGCCGGGCGCGGGCCGAGGGCACCCTAGGGCGCGGGCGTGCTGGCTGCCGGGGTGCAACCCCTACGAGCCGTCGCTTTCCGTCATCGATTAGGTTTCATTAACTGAGTCTCTCCGGTTTGGAAATTGTTGGCATAGAAAGGAAGGAACTGAATTGTAAAAGAGAATCCATAATTATAAGGATATTCTAATTAGTTTAGAAGTCAAATTAGGCCAACTATAAATAAGAATTGTAACCATTGGGATCAAATCAATAAAAAAAGGAGTAAAACCCTATCTTTCTCCTCTCTCTCATAGCCACCGCCCCCTACGCCAGTGCGCCGCCGTCACCCACACCGCTGCAGCCGCCCCACGCCGCCACTCCCTCGCCTGCCACGTGCCCCCCCCCCCCCCCCCCCCGCGTTATACCACTTCCACCTGGTATCAGATGACCAGTTCGATCCTATGCCGCTACCATGGCCAAGTTATCCGAGATCGAGGAGCTTCTCCAGAACTTCACCGCCGAAACTCTCTGCAAGATGGATGACATCCATGGAGAGCTCGCCGCCGTCTACGCTCGCCTCTATACGTTGGAGAACAAGCAGGAGACTCCACGAACAACTACGACGACAACCGACATCGAGATTGAATCTACGGGCGCACGTACCACCACTCCAACAACCGTCAACATCAGCCAGAACGTCGTCATCCACGCAAAAGGAGCAGGCCACCACCAGGAGGAGGCGCAGCTAGCGCCGCCGCTGGTTGGCTGGCGTCGCCGCCATCAAGTGTCGCCAACGCCCTCATCAATCTCGTCACCAATGAATGGAGTCATGATGTTGATTGGAAGACACAACATAGAGGTCCAAGGAGCCTTCCCCCTGTACCTTCAAGGGACAATCATCGGCTCAGATGTCCATTTCCTCGTCAACTCGGGATCCACCCACAACATCGTCGACCTCAATATCGCTCGTAGCATTGGCCTCCTCGAACGCCACATCAACACCCCCATCAACATCGGAAACGGAGAAGAGACGCCATGCTGCTCGGCAACATTCGTAGTACCACTATGGATCGGCACAGACACCTACACCTTCGACGTGTTCCTCATCGACCTCGGCCATGACATCGACGTCATCCTTGGCACTCCATGGCTCGCAAGCCTTGGGCGTGTCGTTTGGGACTTCATCGACAGAACTCTCACCTACAAACGCGACGGCTGCCAACACCAACTCCACGCCCAGCACATCTACAAGCTCCACCAACGACTCATCTTCCGCTTCCTCGACTGCACCAACCATTGGCGCTTCGCCCAGCAATACGCCCCTGCATCATGGCGCACAGGGCACAAGGACGCCTGCCGAACATCTTCGACAACTACAACAACCGCGATATCGCCATCTTCGATCAACTTCGTAAAGCAACACGGGAGGATCGAGACCTGCGCTCAATCGCGGTTGCCATTGCAGACAGCAAAGCATTGAACGCATGGAAGTTCACCGACGGCCTCATCTTCTACCATGGACACCTCTTCATCATCGCCGCTTCACCTCTACTACCGGACATCTTAAGCTACATCACCCAGGATGGACCAATAAGCATCAAAAGACTAGTAGTTGGAGCTTATCGTCCACCTACAACGAACCAAGAAGGTGTCATGGCCTCATTCATTTTGTAGGGACAGCCGTGGACTCAGCGACAGCCGGTGTTAAACACTACGACTGTCTTCCTTGATAGGAGAGGGCACATTCTCATCCGTGTCAAGCGCTTCGACATCGAATTCCTCTAGGAGATAGGAGGCCATCGGCTATGTCCTGACATCTTCGACTTGGGTACATTCATGTTCAGTGATATGCTGGATTTGACCACTTCACCTCCGACTCTTGACAAGACGACGCTATGGCGCACCCTACCCCTCTACATCGAGCCGGAGCTGAGCAACCACGTCCGCCTCTTCAACAGGCCCCCAAGGTGATAGCCACTCTTCAGATGTGTGTCTCAGTTTCCAAAGACCTCCTGAAGACTGTGCGAGGAGGCCCAAGGCACGGGCCAGGAACGGATGACACACTATACCACATCTTCAGCAGCATCGGCAACCTCTACTATTGCTTCGACTTTGCTCCACTTCGCACATGCCAGAATGTCATCATCAACAATGCAATGGAGGGTCGCATGAGCTGCTTCTTGGAGAAGCTCCCACCATCCATCATCCTTCCAAACTTCGGCGTCATGAGCTGGTTCATGCTTCGCCGCGAGGATGCATCGATCGGAGAAGGGGGAAGCGCTATAACAAGTATAACACAGGCTCTCCAAATTGGGCCAAGTTAGGCCAACGGAAGGGGCCCAGCCGCCGCCACCCTTGCCGGGCGCGGGCCGAGGGCGTCCTAGTGCGCGGTGCGCTGGCTGTCGTGGTGCAACCCCCACGAGCCGCCGCTTTCCGTCGTCGATTAGGTTTCCTTAATTGAGTCTCCCTGGTTTGGAAATTGTTAGCATAGAAAGAAAGGGACCGAATTGTAAAAGAGAATCCATGATTATAAGGATATCATAGTTAGCTTACGAGTCAAGCTAGGCCAACTATAAATAAGTTGTAGCAGTTAGGATCAAATCAATAAAGAAAGGGGTAAAACCCTATCTTCCTCCTCTTTCTCACCGCCTCCGCCCCCTGCGCCAGCGCGCCGCCGTGCGCCACCGCCACCCACGCCGCTGTAGCCGCCCCACGCCGCCTTTCCCTCGCCTGCCACGTGCCCCTCGCGTTATACCTCTTCCAGAAACCAATTCAAAATATATATTTTAGTTGTTTAAGAATTTTGAATCTTGGCACATTCATAGTGCATACACATTTGTACTCACAAAAGCTGGAATTCAAACTCGCACTTGAAAATTCTATTAAAAAATGAGAAGTTTTCGGTTCATGTGCACTATAAAAGAAAAAAAAAACTCTTAAGTTCATCTTTTAGTGTATATTGACCTCATATT
>CM041638.1:19262482-19292970 GCA_023333625.1 Bothriochloa decipiens
ATATTATATTATATTATATTATATTATATTATATTATATTATATTATCAAAATAAGTATATCTTAAAAATTAAAGTAACTTATAATTCGAGTAATAAAATCTAAAACAAATTTTAGTATTTTTTAGATTTTGTTATTAAAATTAATTACTAAAAATACACTAGAAAAAGAGTGAAAAACTTCTGGAGTCCCCTAATCTTGGGAGAAAAATGAAGCGCAGAAGGAGCCCATGCTCCACTAGCAAGCCCATGATTGCACGCCAGCGTCCATTGACCAAGACCTCCGCTACCACTCGACAAGTTCATTCGCGATCGCCATCACATCACCTTCCGTCTTATCATTTCTTTCAAATTTCGTCAACCGTTTACTCAGACTTGCATCCACTACCAAAAGGGTGGACAGGTCTACCCAAAGTATATGACAAGACTATCTGGTATTGGTAGCTCCACCGTTGACCGATCACTTCCGCTCATAGGCAAATGGAATGATGTACGAGCATGAGCAGAATATTGCTTACAATATCCTTGCAAATCTGCTTTGGTTTGAAACAATCAAACAAACAGATAAAGGGGAGGCGGAGGCTACATGTATATACATCATATATACCAATTTCAGGTCCTTTTCCTATTCCGTGGTTACCATATTGAAGCTCTGAGCAATTCGAGTAAAAAAAAAGTACTACAACAGTTTATATATATTTTTTCTGTCAATATTTGAAACTGTCACGTCATCACGTTAGCTTTGTCCGCCGCCGCCGGACGGGCATGCACGAAGGATATCCGCTCGAGGGCAGCCCCGGCCCCGGCAACACAGCCTTTGTGCGGCAGAGCAGCAGCCGGCCCCTGGCCAGGCAGCCGCGTTCACCCGGTGGCTGCAACATCCATCCAACTCCTTAAAAGACCCAAAGGTAGACTCTACCCGGTGAAGCGACGTACGTCGCTCGCCTTCGCTCTGCCTGGCTTCGTACACGCCGCTGAAACCCCGTAACCACGGCGGTTCTGCAACAAGGGAAGGCGAGCGAAAGTTCCGCAAGCCAAAGGACGTGCGATCAGGGCGTTGATCTTGCATGTACACATGCATCACGGTTATTGTATTGATCGACAAGATCATGCTATTTATGGGATACAGGAGATCACTGCTAATACGATAAAAAAGGCTGCGGATCTTCCTTCCTCGCAACCGCGCCTCGCCGCTCCCGGCACTGGATCGCGATCCCCGGCGCTCCGCTGGTTTATCGCGTGATCAGCGGCCGCGAGCCCGCGGCACGCTTCTCACCTGCCTTCGCCTTGCATCTCTTGCTCCCTGGCCGCAGGACGACGACGCCTCCGATGCCTCGTTCTGTTCCTGCTCCAACTCGTAGCTGCATGCTAACTGCAAGCCCACCACCATGTTGCCGGCAACCACGGTTGCAGCCTTGCAGGGTCGGCGAGGAACAAGCAGATGCGCTCCTGTCGTTGTCCAGCGCCCACAATTTTATTTTGGAGCTGCAGATCATAAATATTGAGATTTATTTATTCTCGTGAAGTCATATCTTGAAGCAGCCAAGCACTGGTGGCTATGTATTTCATAGATCGACTTTTAGCCTATTTTTGCGTGTTACTGTCTCTTGTAATTATAGGTCGTATGTCAGTCACCAAAGTTCCAAGTTGAGCTATATGCTTTAGTATTTTTTACAATCTTCCCTGTTTGCACGCAATCGACATTGCCACTAATCCATGACAGAGGACACCGTGAACAGATAAGAGACATGAGTAGAAGGTGAGACCATCATTGTCATTGGCTCTTGAGTCTTTCACAGCAGTTGCAGTTTGTCTTCTTTTCTAAAGATTTTGTACCTTTCAATGTTTAGCTGCTTCATTCTATGTTTCATTGAACAGTCAAAAAAAATTATACGTTTCATTGTTTAACTCAGGGGTCAGGCTATTATACTTTTAGAGAAATCTTTCTGGGGCAACTAATTAAAAATTAGAAAATGTCAAACGGTGACTCTGCTGGATAGATGCAAGTGTGCCTGCTTCGTTGCTTCTAAATTGTCCTCTCTTTCATGCATGCAACCGTTGCTCTGAATAATGGTAATGTTTGCATGCATTTTTTTTAAGAAATCTTTCACAACGCCATCATTGCAAACAGAGGTGAAGTGTGAATAAAGTGTTTTGTGTTATTTTTGTTAAGGTGGCCACCAATCTCCCTATGCTAAGGTGGTCAGGTATTATTATTTTTTTATTCTCGTTGTAACGCACGGACACCTGGTGATACGAAAAGTTGAGGAAACGGTGTACCTGTAACGTAACAATTCGTGCTGTAGGTTCTATCGATAATTAAAGTTTAAACAAAGATGTTAATACATACACACGGAAACACGTGAACCGTAAGCACGCATGCACTACACTTGATCAGGCGACATTGTATATTTTATGTCCTTATCACCTCATTAAACAATCATACCACGTGTCAAATGCTATCCAATCAAGTAGCAGTTTCTCAAGGACGGCAATTCACCATACAAGAGGCCAACATGTATAAGAAAATGGACTGAATGAAATCGTTGAAGCACACCGATCATTGTGATCCTCAACTCTGAATCCAACAAAGTGATATCAGGACAAAGGTTACTCCAAGCCTCCCGTGCGAAAACATCATGAATTCAGACAAGTTCAGGAACTGACATATATGGCTAGACAACAAAATTCGTGATCTGATGATGGTACACACTTTCGTGTTGTGAGGATACACATTTTTTTCTGAAAGAATACAATGGCATAACGATCAGGCCTAAGATCCTACCATGCTAATCCAATCGATTAATCACCATACATTCTTATGTTACACGAGACCCTCATTTGGGGTCGGCAGCCACTCACTGCACCAATCATCCAAGACACACTGCTCTCAAAAACGGCAAACCCAATTGCCCTTGCAGTCGCCATGATGGGGGAGGATTGATCTCGCCCTATGAGCAAGATCTGAGTTGAGTTCTCTTACCTCCACCCTTGTATATCTGCTACAAACTCTTCAATACAGGTGAAAACACTTTACAGAGCTTGTAAACTTAAGCCATACAAAAACAAGCTTGCAGTGTGCCAAATGTGTCATGAGTCATGTGAGCCTTGGACTATCAGATTTATGCGCTTGCTGCTATCCATGCGGAGGACATCATTTTTCAGGCCCAACTGAAAAGGAAAATCCGATGAATTGATTGGCAAACATTTTAGGAAAACAGTCGATCAATGAAGTCAATTGGTATGATCGTGTACCTCCACCTGATTGGTATCCACAGAAAACCATCTCAAAAGAACCCCGAGGTGGACCACTGCTGGGATCATTTTGAATAGCAGAGGGGTCGTCACCTGCAGAGGTACACACAAAGAGTGAGTTGCCATTAATTTCATGAAACATGGTCATCAGATGAGCAGAATGTCAGGATGAAGCAATGACAAAAGACAATACGAGATTATGGTCTTGCGAAATTTTAGGCAACACCACTACGGGTTGCTATTCACAAATTGTCAATTAGACATGTGAAACTATTTCAAAATGACCTTAGTTTCTGCTTAGTTTTCTTTTATGGTTGTTCAGCCATTGTGACCCCTAACACATGGGACAAGTGAGATGACTGATAAGCCCCTGTGGATCAGTTTGCCTCATGCCCTCATTCATGTTGCTTGGACCAGGTTGATGTGCTTATAACCATCCGTTAAGGTTCTTAATAGTTGGGTCTATAGAGTTATCAATTCTGAAGCCAACTGTGTTAGGATTTAAGTGTTTTTTTCATCACTTGCTCTTCTGCACCATTTGGCTCAGAACCAAACACTAGTGAATTGATTCACAGACAAGGCTACAAACTATTTTTAGGATATAAAACATATCAAAACCAGAAATAAAACTATAATTGGAATTTCATCAAATAGGATTCGATCAAATCCGTGGAATTTCTAGTGCCGAATATAATGTTCTTGCTTATATGAAATTGAGTCTTTAGCATAGTATTTTTACACGCAAATAAAAACAACTGTCTTGAATGGAAATTTCATTACGAAAAAAAAAATCTCATTTGCACTGAATTTCGAATGGTAATTCTTATCTACATAAAATGAATAGCTTAAAAGGAATGGAGGCAAATACCAAACTAAGTGCAGTGGTTCCAAGAAGCAGCAGGTATAGCTTGCCCTGTAAAAACCAAATGCAAGCTATCAGATGTCACAAATACCAATTAAATTGAAAATAGTAGTACTAGGATTTTGGGCAACTAAAAAGAGGAACTAGTACCAATATAATACGTAGTTAATACTAATATAGCATCAAAAGATTTGCATGCTTTGCTAGACATGCTGAAGTTAAACTTTGCCATTTTAAGTTAATTTATGATACATCAGTGATTACAAGAATAACAAGGCAGCATCACTGAAAGATTTTGCATTTACATGTACTTTATGCTGAAGAATAACAAGGTCCCCATAGCTTTAAGTTGTCAGCAAAGGCTGCTACCAAAGCTAGGGCTACAAATTTACAAATGGATAACCATGTTTCTTGCCTGTGGCATAACACAAAAAAAATGCAACACAATATCAAGAAAATAACCTCGATGAGATGGATACTTGAAGCACGGCTTAGGAGAACAAAAGCAAACTCTCCTATTTGTGCAAGAGACATGCCGACCTATGGGGGAAAAACATGGTTAATGTGATTTTATGAGCAGCGGCAGATGTGAGTGCATTCAGAAAGATATATGGAAGAAGACTTACAAGAAGAGATGTTTTGTTGCTATACCCAAACCCTTTTACGACAATAGCAACAATAAAGGTCTTTACAGTGATCACCAAAATTACTGCTGCGAGGAGTATATCCACATGGTTCCACAAGAAATGGACATTAATTAGCATCCCAATGCTGGCAAGGAAAAGAGCAGCGAAAAAGTTGCGGATAGGTTCGATCTGCAGAAAGAACAAACCTGAAATAAGAGAACAATATAATGAATTACTAACTACAAGAGTCTAGCTGTGAATTTTGCTCAAGCATAAAATGAAGATCAAACTAAAGAGCTACTGCACTCCAAATTATAGATCACTTTAGAAATGTCATAAGTCAAACTTCTCTAACTTTGACAAGGTTTATAGAAAAAATGCTCCAACATCAAATTGATTTCATTTCATTAAATTATCCATGAAATGTGTCTCGTGCATTTATTTGAACTTGTATATGTTACTATATTTTTTAATATTTGGACAAAGTCAAAGTTATTTGACTTAGAACAAAGCTAAAGTGACCTATAATTTGAAACAGAGGGGATCGAGATAGTAATTTCCCCTTTTTTCTGGAAAGGGAACAGAAATAACGTGCAAGTTACAGGTAATAAATTACTTGTTCAAGAGTATGTTGTGCAAGGTCTGTTGTTGATATCATCACTCCAGCTGCAAATGAACCCAACTCGAGACTCAGGCCCAACTTATCACTACACTGCATCATCGAAGGATGGACACATCAGAATAACAAGAAATTTAAGAACTGCATACTTTTAGCATATGCAGTTTTGATTATAAAGTAAAGAAATGACAGATGTATGTGAGTAAACTGACAAGGCAACAAAAAAAAAGGAACTGAGTTGAAGCTAACTAGTGCACAACAGTACAACCAATAAGATGACGAATCATATTAGTCATCGATTAGGTCCAATTAGTTAGGTAATCATACTGTACAACTAAGTCATCCTAGCACTTTAGCAGTAACAACAGGAGCAGGACTTGACTGCCAAAGGAAGAGTAAGACTTCCCAGTGCTGTGCACTACTCTTGCCACCACTCCGTGCCCAGCATGCACAACTCCTTGTCCAGCCAGTGCGAGCAGGCCTCCAGCTGCTCACACTGCAGCCACATCAACTCCCACGCGAGCGCCTCCCAGTCCCTCCCCGCAGACTCTCGAACTCACTCTCAGGGTCGCCGCAGGCCTTCACGAAAACACACCCAACGGAGGCATGAGGACGAACAAATCCAGCAGAGGCATGAGGATGAACGAATTCAGCAGAAGCATGGGGATGAACTGATCCCGGTGGGAGCTGATGCAGGCAGTGCTAGGACGAGAGCCAGTTGCAGCGTGAGGACAGGAGCCGGTCATGTAAGGACAAGGGTCAGCGGCATGGGATCCATATGGGGCAGTATGAACATGGAGTCAAGAATCCAGTCCAGAAACCATTCATACTGAAGACTTGATGGGCCAAATTACTTAGCTCAACTGTTCATGCAAGCCCAACATCTTTTTCTCACCTTTGGGCCTTCTGGTTAGCCGTTCACACTTCACAGGTCCACTAATCAGATGACTAAATCATGGTTAGTCGGATGACTAGGTTTCTAGTCAACCTAACTGTATCGAAGCGCCTAATCGAGGTCCAGGGATAAATAAGGCTGACTAATCATGACTATTCATGATTAGTCATCCGATTTAATAACACTGACAATTTGAATTGAACAGAAAAGTACTGGTGCAACAGTTGGATATGAAATATGAAATTCACTAAACTTTGGGCTTGTTTGTTTCCCTGCCCAGCTATATAAGCTGTATCATAGGTGCTAAGCTTATAGGTGTTAGCTTCTATAAGCTGGCTTATAATAATTTTGAGGGAAATCAGCTGTAGGGCTGTTTGGCAACCTTAGCTTGTAAGCTGGTTGTGGATGGCAAAAGACAGCTTATGGATGGCAACTCTCCTATGAGCTCGAGAAAAAAAAAAGGTGGTAGTTGTGGATGGCAAAAGGCAGGAATGCCCTCAGTTTTTGGTTGTGCGGTTTGTATCGTTGTGGATAGCAAATGACAGCAATCCTCCAAGTGGGATGGGTAGTTTGGTAAAAAGCCAGAAAACAAGCCGAAGTAAGCTCCCCCTTGGGGTTTGGGCAGCTTACAGGCTTATCATAATTCATAAGCTGAATCCTAGCTTATATAAACCACAAAATAAGCTGTGCTGTTTGTTTAACATTTGAGCTTATATAAGCTAGGGATAAACAAACAGATCCATAAGCTAAATCAAAATCTAAAGAAGTGCAATTGGTAAAGATAACTTCAGGAAAGTAAGAACTGAGTTCCTTTCTGTTTATGTATGAAGCAAGCATTTGCAATACTCCTTTACTGATCCATTTAAAACATAACTTTTAGGCAGGTTTTAGCACATGTAAGCACTTGCAGTGTACAAAAATAAGATAACATTTCTATGTTACTGTACATTTTTCACAAATACCAATCTATGAGCAGTAGAAACTCACCCAAGCAAATAACAAGCAGAATGCAACTGATGCCAGCTGGTATAGTTCATTTGTCTGTGTGACATGCAGAGCAACCACAGCATAAGATTGCTGATAAGAATATTCTACAAGATCAAAACTCAAATTGCTCAAAAAAATGTACTGCATTCCTCCCCAATCAAACTTTACCTGTGATGACAGACTTATCATCAGTTTAAGAAACCAAGGAACGCCGGTGCGGGAGAGGATAGAGAGAATGGTCAGGAATGATATCAGTACCACCAACCTGAGAAGTTTTGTATCAAAGAATTAATTCCACAACTGAAGATGTCCTAGAATACTTTTACAGGCTAGCAGACAAAATATAAATGGATAATACAATTAGTAATATTAAATGCAAGATAATAAAGAGATCATAAACTATTAAGGTGAGTTTGGGGTTAGCAATGTTATCGCAACTGGACCTGCAACATATCAAGAAAACACGAACTTACTGTACAAGAAATGCATCAAGTGGATAAGCTGACAAAACAGTTCATTCATTGTAAAAGAAAAATTGCAAATATAAAGGTAACCAGGGCAAAATGGGGAAGAAAATGCTGAACTTACGACTTCGTCATTGATGCAACTCCGTGAAGAAGGCCAGATGCACCACTCAAAATTGGAAGGAGTGCAAACAGCAGGCCAACAGCACAATCCTGAGGGGGAAAGATATAGGATGTCACATAACTGAGATATTTTTTATTTTTAAAAAAGGAAAAATAAAATTGCCTTGGATCAACTTTTTCTTAACAACGGCAGCCATTAGATTTCTGTACATAGATGCATCTTGCACACAAAAGATGAAGAAAGTGGACAGACCTGTAAGATAAGCGTCCCGACTGTAACTTGTCCATGAAGAGCATTGATACTATTTTTTTCCATCAGAAACTTTAAAACCTTCATGTACAAAACTTACCATTATTAAATAAACAGATAACCAAGTGGCACACCGGCAGCATCAAGAATAACAACACAACGATGTAAAGAATGAGCCTATTGCAGTTGCAAGTGGCAAAACATCCAAGCATATCACTTACAGGTTCAAACATCATAATCATATGCTAAATTTCTAAACCAAGATGTACTGCTCCATTTGTAGTACATGCATTTTCATATATATGAACAGCAGGTGAGGCCCCTGCTGGTTTTATATTTTTTCAAAGAATTAAATCAAAATAGGTTCGTGTACAACAAAAGGTGCATGCAATTGTGAGAAACACAGTACGGCATTCACAAACAAGCATTCACTTGCTTCGAGATAATTTCAATCACAAAATGCAGCACCAAGCATTTTGTGTGCATGCACGTGTGTGAGCATAAGGGCCCTACCTTAGAGTTGGATGAGGAGATCAAGGACAGGTGGAGAGAGTACTTTGACAAGTTGTTTAATGGGGAGAATGAGAGTCCTACCTTAGAGTTGGATGACTCATTTGACGATACCAACAGACGTTTCGTGAGGAGATTTCAGGAGGCAGAGATCGGGGAGACTTTGAAGAGGATAAAGGGAGGTAAAGCGATGGGCCCTGACGGTATCCCCATTGAGGTGTGGAGATGCTTAGGTGCCAGAGCGATAGTATGGCTAACTAAGCTTTTTAACCTCATTTTCCGGTCAAACAAGATGCCTGAAGAATGGAGGAGAAGTATATTAGTACCGATCTTCAAGAACAAGGGAGATGTTCAAAGTTGTACTAATTATCGTGGGATTAAGTTGATGAGCCATACGATGAAGCTCTGGGAGAGGGTTATCGAGCATCGCCTAAGAAGAGTGACAAGTGTGACCCAAAACCAATTTGGGTTTATGCCTGGTAGGTCGACCATGAAGGCAATTTTCTTATTACGACAGTTGATGGAGAGGTATAGGGAGCAGAAGAAGGACTTGCACATGGTCTTTATTGACCTCGAGAAGGCATATGACAAAGTACCGAGAAATGTCATGTGGTGGGCCTTGGAAAAGCACAAAGTCCCAACTAAGTACATCACCCTCATTAAGGATATGTACAGGGATGTGGTGACGTGTGTCCGAACATGTGATGGCGATACTAGTGACTTTCCAATTAAAATAGGACTACATCAATGGTCGGCATTGAGCCCTTATTTATTTGCTTTGGTGATGGATGAGGTCACAAGGGACATACAAGGTGATATCCCTTGGTGTATGCTCTTTGCTGATGATGTGGTGCTAGTGGATGAGACTAGGGTAGGGGTTAATAGGAAGTTAGAACTATGGAGGCACACGTTAGAATCGAAAGGGTTTAGGCTTAGTAGGACCAAGACCGAGTACATGAGGTGCGATTTCAGCGCGACTAAGAATGAGGAGGGAGACGTTAGCCTCGATGGGCAAGTGGTGGCCAAGAAGGATACTTTTCGGTGTTTAGGATCGATGCTACAAAAGGATGGCGACATTGATGAAGATGTTAGGCATAAAATTTCAGCCGGTTGGTTAAAATGGCGTCAAGCTTCAAGCGTCCTCTGTGACAGAAGGGTGCCTCAGAAGTTAAAAGGTAAGTTTTATAGGACAGCGATTCGTCCGGCGATGTTATACGGTGCTGAATGTTAGCCTACAAAAAGGCGACATATCCAGCAATTGAGTGTAGCAGAGATGCATATGTTACGATGGTGTTGTGGGCACACAAGGAGGGATAGAGTCTGGAACGACGATATTCGGGATAGGGTTAGGGTGGCACCAATTGAGGAAAAATTGATTCAACACCGGTTGAGATGGTTTGGCCATGTCCAACGGAGGCCTCCTGAGGCACCGGTGCGTAGTGGGGTTCTAAAGCGGGTCGATAATGTAAAGAGAGGTAGAGGTCGACCTAAACTGACTTGGAACGAGTCGGTTAAAAGAGACCTTAAGGAGTGGAATATCCCTAAGGATTTAGCTATGGATAGAAACGCTTGGAGACTAGCAATTAACGTGCCTGAACCGTAATCTTTTTTTCTTGTATCTTTTATGTTTTCTTTGTTTCCATGCCTCTTTTGGGTTTCATCTCTAGCATACCCCAACTTGCTTGGGACAAAAGGCTATATTATTGTTGTTGTTGTTGTTGCACGTGTGTGAGCAACAGAGAGAGGTAAGAAGAGAGCCAGGCTACTGGACCAAATAACGGTAAGAGTGGCAAGAGTTATTGACACAATGAATAAAAACATTGATTTCTCTCATAGGTTGCCTGCTGTAGACCTTGACCAGATACTTACCACAGCCGTTGAAGACATGGAGAGAAGAACACCAACGAAAACACCTTCTTTTGTTTTGCCTCCGCATAGCTGCATTAAACATTACAAAAAATCTGTCAATTATGCTCGTAGGAATCAAGAATTGAAAAACCAAGGCCATAAAACCTAAAAACAGAAAAATAGCTAGCATGGTAAAAATGCATCAAATATTTTTCACAAAAATACTGGCAGGTCCAGCTCCAGGAAGCTGACTTGGTTACTTCTACTGCATAATTCCATCTAGTCACTTTTATTGGACGTATGTTCGAATGAGTTAAGGTGCATCAGATCTTGTGATTCTGATCAATGTTTTACGAAACAATTTAATTATTTGATGTTAGGACATACTGTGCACAGAATAGTAGATCCCAATGTTCCCATCAAAGAGAGAGTGATAACTAGATTCACACAACATAACAAGGCAGCTTGAAAGTATATATATCATTATGCAGACAACAGAGACGAAACTCACTGTAGCCAAAATACCACAAAGAAACATGAACAGCATAATTTGGAGCAATCCTCCGAGAACAGCAACAGCACGAACAACTCGAAGCTGAGGCAATGTAAAAACAGCACTATGTTAACTTCAGATCACAAATGATGTTACCAACTGAATAAGGGAAGAAATGTAAGTAGAATACTTTTGCAGTAGAAAACTCAAGCCCCAATGCAAACAGGAGAAATATCACACCAAACTGGGCTACCGTTTCAACCTGGAAAAGAAATAGTGGAATATAAGGAAATGCCACAAATAAAAACATGGAGTACTTATGTACACCTTATGGACATTGCCATTGCATAGTAGGCAGCACAGAATAACAGAAAACAGTAGTAGGTAGAAACTCATAATCAAGATAATTGTAAGGACAATTAATTTTAGAATGTACGAAATAGTGGAATAAAGTTATCCAGGTAGAAAAATAAACTAAGCCATGTTGTAGATATATAAATACATATAGAAGAACACACATATCATGTTCGAAATATGATGGGAGGCGACATTAGCCAGCAAACATATGTTCCAGCACCAGTCTACATGCCAGTTCTTTTGTATAAAGGTTTTCAAGGGCATGTGTATCCATTCCAAACATGGAAGCCATAAAGATTAAGCGTTAGAAAAAGCAACCCACAAAGGTGGAAGCAACTTACTTGCACCATTTCATTGACAAAGCTAAAACCTCCAGGCCCAATTATAGATCCTGCAAGTAGATAACCTGTAATCACCTGCAATACACTTTGAATTGTAGGTTCACGTAGCTTAACCTTAAAATACAACATTTTGAATAGACAAATTATGTTTCCAGCTTTTTATAATGGTACAGACATTAGAAGAAACAAAAGTAGAGGTACTCACAGGTTGCCCGAGGCAAGCAAAGGAGATTCCACCACATGTAGCAGACACGATAACAACTACAAGATCTGATATCAATCTACAATAATATACATTCAACAGATAAGTTTCCATGCAAAAAATATATTTCATATTTTCATTCAACACTTTGAATGACTGAATACTGAGTAGCATACCTAAGGTCCAGCTGCAGCACAGGGTATTTTGACTTTGGGTTTGATATGATAAAAACATTATCCTGGGATAAAGATTGAAAAACTGTTATAAAAAATGGTCATAACATGCCCACAACACTATGTACGGCACATGTGCAGTAACTTGAAAGAAAATTCCATTCAGAGGATGTGATTGCACCTTCCGATCAATCAACGTGGGAACATCCTCTTGCTCAGATCGATCCAAGAAAACCTCCTTAAAAGGAAATGACCTGATGGAACAGAATTAAAACTTTAAACTCTATTGCACATTCTGAATCCAAGGTTAATTTCATCTAGCAGAAACAATGAAGAGTGGATTTGCAGTATACTTGTTATCTTTGGTTTCATTCTTCTTTGTTACTCTTCTAGCCACAGTTTCAAGAACTCCCTGGTACGAGTAGAAGGAACAAGATGAGCAGTTTGCATCACATATCTGTGATGTGTAAGCAGTTAAGCACTAAATTTTCTAAGTACAGGTAAACACAACGATGCATTAGAGTACATATATGTGCTTCATGTTTTCCAATATCCAGAAAAGCACCACGACCACTATGTTATTGCCTGAGAAAATAGATGTTGCGACAAGGCCCATCTTATAGGCCCATATAGCCCATGAGGCTCTCTCTATATATATGGTCATCTCCACTAATGGAGGCATACTCTGTCATTTCCAAGGTTAGTAACATGGTATCACAGCTATGGATTAGGGTTGGGCTAATCAAAATTTTTAATCCCCCCACGATCCGATCTCCATCAGATGCCGTCGTCGCGGTTGTCTTTCATCCGATCCGTCAGGCCGCCGTCGCCAATCGCGGCTCCTCAGGTCGCCATCGCGGCCCATCGATCCGCCCGCGGTCTCCTTCCACCGCGCGATTCGTCTCTCTCTATATATATGGTCATCTCCACTAATGGAGGCATACTCTGTTATTTCCAAGGTTAGTAACAGCGACATCTTGTTGCTTGAACCCAATGTGTATCATGCAGGTTATTATATGCTTTAAATTAAAAAAAAAAGATATACTCCCTATGGTAAAAAGTACTTGTTGCATTTGACTTTGCAAAGCCACTGACAAATATCTTAGATAACATAACATAACATTCTTATAATCCTCCAAATGTCTGATATTTTGCAAGTATTTTTCAATCAATTCTACACATTTACATGTTTCAATCTAAATAATTTAAAAGTTATTGATGTTTGTAGTTTTTAAGGTTTGACTAACTCTTGTCCCAGACAGTATGTTTTTATAACCAGTAGTACTATTAAGAAATGAGGAAGTAACAAACATGCTAGGGTAGCTGAAGTTTTGAAATGAGCTACTCAATATAGCAGCCATGTAGGAGATCAAACATGAACTCCAGTAGGGAAACAGAACTAGGATATCCAAAACTACATTTTCTTTCTGTAGCATCTTAGGAACACGACCAATAATTTATAATCGTCTGCAATACTAGCTAATAGGCACAATAAACAGTCATACTAATTACCTCTCATGTGCACAACAAGCATAAAGTAACTTATTATTGCCAAGCATAGCACAAAATAAACAACATTCAAGATATTGGTGTCCCTCATCAGCACTAGGAAAATGCCGATCAAAACAACATAAAGCAAAATGACCATATAAAGTCAAAGGGCCTAAAAGCTATACAATGATGACATATGGATGGGTCATTGAATGCTAGTAGATTGCAACATAAATACACTAACGACAGGGTCAAGGCACCATAACTATATTCTACTAGAAGTAGTAGATTCACAAGTGTAGGAATCAGTCACAGTTCAGTCCAAAAGCGAATTTCCTTTCATTCACAAATCCCAACATGCAAGTGGTGAGCAAATCACCCAAAACGTAGCTGTGGTAGACCCAATGTTGAATCACAGAATCAAAGACTCATGCCAATAAAGGGGCAGCACACAAATAAAATGGAGCAATGAACTCACCTGCTTCTCAGCTACCGTGTTGTTGAAGCTTCCAGGATCGGTCTCTGCAAAACCACAGCACACAGATTAGCACAAGCAGCTCCAAGACCAAACCAGGGACCTCCATTCTCAACGTCCCCACACGCTCCAACCACCGAGGCCGAGATCTAAACAGCGCGGCCACCGACAGACACACGCGCCCCAGAGCCAGATCCCGCGGCGCGAACGGATCGATGGGATCCCGGGAGTTGGCCAGATCCACGCACCTCCACCGCCCTGCTCGCCCTCGGACTCCGGGAACTCCTTCTCCAGCGCGCGGTCAATCATGTCGGCGAGGCTGCCTTCCTTGGCCTCCGTGGCATTGCCCTGCGCCACCACCTCGCCGCCAGTCTCCGCCACGGCCGCCCCATCCCCGCGCGCCTCCGCCTCCGCCTCGGCCTCCGGCTTCCCCGCGCGGCCCTCGTGCCCAGCGCCGCCGCCGCCGCGGCGGTCAGCGGCCTCGGCGGCAGCGGCGGGGGAGAATGCGACGGCCGCGGCGAGGAGCAGGCCGCAGACGAGGAGGCACGGGAGGGGGAAGGAGGAGGAGGAGCCCGAGTGGTTGCTACGGCGACGCGGCAGCATCGCCGGCGAGCTGGTGGGGGAGCTTTGGCCAGGCACGGCGACCAGGCGAGCGGGCAGCGCGTCGGAGTCCGCGTGGGGGCTGACCGGCCGCGGCCGGCTCCTCCGCTGCCTGGGGTTTAGATTTTCTGGAAGGCGAACGGAGCGTGGCGGTGACGGTGTGCGCCGCTCGTGCCGGGGAAGGGACGCACGCGCTCACGCTCGCGCTCGCACACGCAGGTGCAGACGCAGAGAGATGGGGACGGAGGGAGAGTGGGAGACGCTTGCTTTGTTGGTGACTTCGCCTCCAAGTGAGTAGCGAGGCAAAAGCCAAAGGCCCGAAGTGTGTGTTGTAGTGTCGTGAGTTTGTGACACCGAGGCAATCTGTAGGGGTTTGTTTTTGTTTTATTTTATTTATTTATGGAGTTAGTTAGGTTCTCACTCAAGCAATCTTCAGGTTTTGTTTAATCTATATATCTAAAAATCTATAATAACCTATGATTTAAAATAGGAATAGAGAGTACATATCTATTGAGTTGTATCACGTAGGATATTTGGCACTAGTATTCCAAATATTTATGGTATCTATATCATCAAATGATGGCCGGCAAAGACAAAGACTTAAGCCATGTTTGGTTATGTCCTCATCCAAACTGCCTACTTCAAGCAGTCTTGCGGGCGTCCAGTTTTGAGATCAAATGCCTGGCAGACGAGCTGCCTGGGACGCCACGATCAAAATAGACCCTTATTTAAGACCTTGAGAGAGTTTGCTCACATAATAATGCAAACACACTAGCTTTATCAATAGCGTCTTAGGCCTCATTTAGAATAGCTCAACTCCTTGATTCTTTAGCATTATTTCTGGATTCTTCTATGGAGTGATTCCATTGAATTACTAGGAGGAAGCATGACACTGATGAGATTTGATTGTTTACGATACCCATCGGTAAGATGACCACCTAGACTTTGTAATCTCCTACATGGCCGAAGGTGACGGGTCCCCCTGTTTGTTTGTGGTGGGGTTCGGTGTCTCTGTTTGCAAAAGAGTGCATGAATTCGCTCTTCAAGATGACTTTAGATCTTTATTAGGTTTAGGTGCCTGTAGGGATGCAAGTGAACTCGTATGTGAACCCAGAAATATGGATCCTATAAAAATTAAGTCCATTTACGCGCTCATGGACAAACCAGCTTCCATCTCTAGGTACCTCGTGAAGCCGTTGTGATGACTTCTATTGATATTGTGTTTTTCTTACCATGCTTTGATTGGTGGACTGCACAATGATCTTCATTTCTTAGGAGTGTCATATTCAATTATTAGTCGTGTTACTGCTTCTTTTAGTATTATTAGGTTCTGCAGGGTTGCAACATGTAATTAACTAATTGTAAATTTTGTTTGTATACTTTGTGAGACTAGTTTTCTTTTAGAATCATGTGGATCCTCTTCTTACCAATGAAAATTGCACTTATGCACACCAGGGCGTGGAGTTTTGTTAAGACCAAGTTGAGGCATGGCCACCTCTGCCCAATGTTATCTACATCATCTAAGGTGGTGTTTGTACTATTTATTAGTGTTTAGTCCTCGATTTTATAGACTCTCACATCTTAATTCTTTTTTCGAAAGCGTGTCTTGGTACGTGCTTCATTAAGTAAAATCAGGATAGATTACAGTTTTTAGGGATAGTCACAGCGAGAAACCGTAGCCATCCTGAAGGACACACATAACACAAATCGTCATCGAGTGACGGAGTAGCGTGGTTGTACTTAATGTTGCAACGGAGGAGGGCAGCTCGCACTCAATGGAATAGACTTTCGCCTCTTAATCCTACAAGTCAAGCTCCGGACTATTGTTGTTGAAAAAAAGGATGGGTGCAATATTGTCACTAATGATCGAGTTCGTTCTTTCAGAACGTTTTTCTTTTTTTCATTCACACACGATGATACCTGAGCGAATTTATTTTGTCCTCCTTCGGTGACAGTTCACATCTGCTCGCGATCACATCACATTATATTATTAGTGGCCTACTGGGGCAGCAGCACTTGCCGGCGGTTGCATGAGGCGCTCACTCCACCATCGTCTTCGTCTCCACTCTTCAGGAGGATCCAATTAATCAACGCTTTTCGTTGTGCGGTCGTCACTCACAACGATGCTTTTTCGTTGGAGGGAGGGACCTGAGGCCTGAGGGAGACTGGGAGAGGGCCAAACTATCCAGTAACGCAGGATGAGTGGTGGAGCCGGGACTCCAGTGTCCAGTGGAGGGTGATGGAATACGGCCGATTAAGCACCGGCCGTTAGATACAGAAGCACTACTCGTCGGTTGAAAGCGAAAGAAAACTGGTGCATCCCTGTACTGCAGTTGTACTACGCAGAGATATATAGGAGGACGGTTAGTGGACACTGATGCATGAGCAAGTGGTGATTACAATGATGATATACTATTTGGTATATTCCGCTCATTCCTACTACAAAAAGAGCAATTTCTCCAATTTTGTCGAAAAGATGCGCGGTGAAGGCTCAAGGGACAGCACAGCAGAGCGCCAGTTGGATCGCTAGCTCAGCACCATCCCAGTCCCAGTTGGGCATGAATGCATGATGCTCGATGGTGGTGGCCTCTGATCTGGTTTGGCCCCAGTCCACTTCATTCCTGGTGGTGGTGGTGGTCAAACGCCCAACTTCAGACCGGCTGCGATGCACAAAAACCGGTCGTTTTCGACAAAACAGAAAAATGAAAGAAAAGAAACGGTCGTTTTGAGACCTAGTATATTTGCAACCTCTGCCCTTGTTTCTTTTCTATTTTTTTTCTAATAATAACGATATAGTGATGAAGAGACGAAGAGGAGAGTACATGCCCTTTTACATTTTACGACGAAGAATACAATGGACGACGCGCTTCGTTGCGTCAGAAGCGAGACGGGACGTCCTCTTTTGATTGGGTGCGAGCCAACTCTTCAATGCCCACAGTACGTCGTACAATACAGTAGTACGTACAAAGGAAAGCTGGCTGTTGGTGTTGGCTCACCCCACACGGCACACACGCCGTGCTTTTGTCCACTCGAAATGAGCCGTCGGCGTCAGAAACGCGCGATCCCGCCGCACGGGAGACATCTTTGAGTTGGTCGTCTACGACGACCGCACCAGCGACCCTCGCGTACGGTACAGCATTTGGTGCTGAGTAGTAGTACTCCTAGGTACGTATACGTCGCAATAAAACCCAGATGCTGATGCACACTGCAGCGCAGCCAATTCTTTTCCTTTTTTTGAAACTTGCTTCTCCATCCTTTCAGTTTTCGCATTCTAGCTAAAACTCTGGCGACTCCACAAATGAGGGGGGGAGCGCCCCCCCCCCCCCGCCGGACCATGAATGAAAAAAAATAAGAAGACATCGTATCAAAATGCTATAACGTGATGATGATTGACCGCCCACAGGTCAGCAAGAGCAATTTCGACGGTTAGTTTGGCAAAATATAAAAAATATCAACTCTTAAATTAATATAGAAAAAAAATTATCTATAATAGTTTGACAAAATTGACTTATCAAAGTTTAAAATAGACTCAGACGTTTTTTTCGCCGTCATTTTTTTCTTCGCGCCGTCGCTGGTCGCCCGCTTTTCTTCTTCGCGCGCGTTTCCTCACGCCTGGTGTTTCCTGGCCGGCAACCTGATAGTCCAGGACCTGGCACCCATGACATTTTGCTGCCGGCCACCTGACAGGAGCATGGCCTTTTGCTGCCGGCAACCCGAGAGTCCAGCGGTGCGGGCAGCAGAATCCATCAGATTTCTATGGACCAGAAGACCAAGACCTACCTGTTGCCGTGTTGCCTGTTGCGTGGCATTGCTGCGACTCAGGAACAAGGAGAAGGGAACAAAAGCACACAGTACAGGAGCGAGCTGTACCGACCTGTCACATCGATGTTGGGTTGCTGCGGAATCATCACCTGCAGTCACGGCGGCGGCAGAGGAAGCACGAGAGGGAAAACTCGGAGATACGCGATTGCCAAGCGCGATTCACGGCTAGCATATATGCCGGTCCTTCTCACAAATTTGACAAGTTAAGAAAAATACAAAGTTCATTTATTAAACCGCTGGATAAGAGTTTTTTAGTTTTTTTAAAAAAACAAGAATACGAAACTCATTTATAAAACCGTTAGAGTCGCTCTAAGCATGTAATCTCGTGCAAGCTTTACAATTAGCTATGCATTGGTGGTCTTCGGCTAAAGCAAACAATACTATAATAATGCATGCCTAAAAATAGCAAGCCGATGTGTTAGTGCTGGCAGAGAGGAGGGGCAGCCGCCTAGGTTCGCCTTCACGTAGCTCCGCCCGTGGACTCCACCGCTTACAAACTCATGAATGTCGGATATTCCCGAAAACTCTGAACCATAACTTTGGTTCAAACCTAAAGTAGCTATCTCGTGTGCGGACCAGTTATAATTTTTTGGAACATGAAAACATCCAAAATGATAAAATAAAAGTGCTCTATGATCATAACCCAAAATATCTGACACCAGACGAGGTTTGGTCCGCGGACGACGACACAAGCCATGTGTTCTGAACGTTCCACAAAAAAAAAAAAAAGAGCCATGTGTTCTGAATGTTCCCCCAAAAAAAGAGCCATGTGTTCTGAAAACACCACACACAAGACGAGGGCGACCTGTGCTCATCCGAATCTTGTTTGTAACCAACCTGTACTGCGTCTTCTTTCTTCAAATTAAAAACTGTGCCAAATCTAAATGGACCGGATTGAAGGCTTCCTTAGGGTCAAATTCAGACCCATCAAAGAGACCCAAAGAAACAACCACAATCTTAGACTGATTGGGTTCTGTATTCGGAAAGCCCATCCAGATGCTACTCTAGCTGTCCAGCACTCTGCACTCTGCAGTGTTCAAGAGCAGCCCAGCAGGCACTTCTTCGACGCCACAAGTTTGGGGAGTAGAACAAAACGATGCCCATTTATTATTATTAGTATATAGCAGTGACAAATAAGAAACATATAATTATCGTACACTTTCAAGGAACAACAAACGCAGGCAACGTTTATTCGAAATTGCACGGCATGGAGATCTGATCTGCACGATACAAAATGGGTACACTCTCAACTCAATTCAACTGTTGTGATGGTACATGACACACATACTGTATATTCCTAGTGTACATAGTACATGGACACTTGAGACAGCTCTTGGGGGTTCCCCTCCAGGTCCGGGCCACCCTTTCCAGTTTCACCATCTTTTTTTTTTTTTTTGATAATAATACAGTTTTCACCATCTTAGCTTGGCCGGGAAGTACTGCAGGGGGCAAAAAGATTCATACAGGTAAGCTCATATCAGAATGGGATTCTCTGACAGAGACGGCGACACCAAATGCTTGAGCACATAAGCACATACCTTTTCGATGAGGGACATGTAGTAGGGCTTAACTTTCTCCACGTCGATCCTGACGTTGCTCTTGCTGTACAGGTCATACTTGCTGCAACAACAAGAAAAAAGGAAACACAGCGAGCACCAGCTGTTAGTTATACTTGTATATATATGGTGAAGTGTCCACATATATTTCGTCGATATCAAGTAAGTATCTGCAACAACCGACTGATCTGGTGTGTTGTTTGTCTTACTTGAAAACATGCAGCCACTTGAGGTTCTCCCTGTCCTCTTCGTTCATCAGGTGCATGTAGGCTCCATGCTTGTGCATGGCTGCATAAATCAAATGCATGTATCCTGACTTTAGTAACTTCTGAAAAACTTTTGTTCGTATGATATGATGTATATATACATATATATACAAAAAGAAAAGAAGAGGGGACTTACGGTAGAAGGAGTGGTATCTGATGATGAAGAGCCCCGCGGAAGGCAGGGTGGTCTTGTTCTCCTTGGCCACCAGGTACATGTAGTCATCGTGGCCCCATGACATGAGCACGTTGTCGAGGCCGCAGCCCTTGGAGTAGACCCCGAACTTGGTGTTGAGCTTGGGGTTGTGGTAGTCAGGGTTCTCCTTGAAGTACTGCAACCAAACAATATT
This sequence comes from Bothriochloa decipiens, assembly GCA_023333625.1. Lineage (NCBI taxonomy): Eukaryota > Viridiplantae > Streptophyta > Magnoliopsida > Poales > Poaceae > Bothriochloa > Bothriochloa decipiens. Next base: position 19,283,043 of record CM041638.1, read on the forward strand.
GGACGTTCGTTCATTAGCATAATTGCATGGATTCAGAATTCAGAGAATGAGAGTCCAGGGACGAACAGAGCAGAGCACCCAGTCCCAGACGCTACAGCCTACAGCACTGGACTGCGACATGTCTGATTCTTCGGTGCCCTGCATCAGCATCCTCTTCCCAATTGCTTACCTTGAAGTGGACGTTGCACTCGTCGTATGCACATCCGACGGGGAAGGTGTCACCTGAAAGTCACAGGTTTCAGAGGCTGAGTTTTGAGGATTTTTTTTACAACATAATTTGAGAATTATGCATCCAGGCATTTGCATTGTCAGGTTTGGTTTTCACTTGTTGCTTACCAACGACAGCCCACTGAGGGAGCTCCCCAAAGCTTGGGTGCAGCAGCACCTTGCCCAGGTCTGGAAAATGCCAATCAATTAACCTTGTTAGTATTGTGTCATTTTTCAGTGACAGCAAGCCAAAGCAAGCAGCACGTGCCGTGGATGAGGCCGGTGAGGTGGAGCCAGTCCTCGTCGGGGTAGTCCTTGCGGATGGCCTCGGCGGTCTGGAGGAGGTGCTCGATCTGGGGCATGTCCAGGTCCGGGTCGCTGTCGTCGATGAACTCGTTGAGAAGCTCGATGCAGTCCCAGATGCCCATCTCCGTCTTGTCCAGACGCCCGTATTCGGCGCGCATCCGCGACACGAACTCGTGCGTCTGCCGGATGTGGTTCACCCGGTAAAACTCCTCCACCGTCTGCTTCCGCTCCGAATCCGCGTCGTAGTTCCTGCAGCAGCACTCAGCAGGGTTCAGGATTCAGCTCCTGCTTTTTTTTCTCTCTTTCGTTTTGTTTTCGTAAGATCAAACTAATCCATCCATCATGCTAACAGAGCCACACAACCCAAGGCAAAAATATACATAAAGGCGATCATGAAGGATGTGTCTTCGGTGATTATGGCTGAAGCAGGAGCATTGGCCCTTGCGGCCAAATTTGCTGCTGCTCTTCACTACACGAATGTCTCCTTTCTTACAGATTGCAGCTAATTGGAGCATTTCATCTCTGCTACAGACCACGTTCATCCACCAGACTGGAGAATGAAAGTCTACACACAAGAATACGACAATTGTGCTCCAACCATTGAGGCACGCCTGTACAAGATCAATAGACAGGAAAATATTGAGGCTGATTTCCTAGCTAGACTAGCACTTTCAGAAACTACTATTGTACAACAGCCTTGCCAGGTTGAATGCTCGGTTAGAGCTCACTTGAATCAGTGCCCATCGTTTGAGGCTCTGAGTCTTGTAACCTTACACTCTGTATAGTTACTAGCAGCTTTGTGCTACTGACGTGAATGAATTGTCATTTGTTAAAAAAACCAGGGCTAGCAAGAAAAGATTACTCGCCTATATATAAATAAATAAACAAATAAAATAGTTATGAATAAATAAATCCGCCGTGTTAGCATAGGCTGGCCACGAAAATATCATAGGCGCATATGTGAATATATGTGTAAAAATAAATAAAAAGATAGCCACGAAAATATCATGGGTGCATGTGGGGCCACTGCCATGACACCCTGAAATTCTTTGGGAGCATATGCCAAGAGCTGTTCCTTATTTGGCCTTTTTAGTTGGCCTCCGTTTACGTTCCGAATGATACGGGCAGTTTTGTTTGCAAAAGCATCTGAACATTTATACTAACAATAATTTCAGTGGTATGAAAAATTCCTCGATAATTTTGGTGGTATAACAAATTTCCCTTGCTGGTGCTTGGACCGCAATGCAGCGGTCCAACAGAGTGGAAGCGGCAGCACAGCCCTTTCGTCGTCGTTTTTTCGTTTTTGCCTTATGAGTGTTTATGTAAGTGCGATTATTCTCAAATTTCTGGCCATGTAAGAATGTGGATTTGCCGAGTGTTTTTTTCTAATTAAAATTGTATTAAAGAATAGACATGAGGGTGGAAAAGCCGTGACGCATCTGTTTCAGTCTTGACCATGGATCGGGAGGAGAAACAGAGCACTACTAACACTACTTTTCTCTCTGCTGTTGGCTTTCCAGTTTCGACGTCGCCGACGATCCCCAAGAACACAAATTTTAGTAGGCTGGCTGTTTCACCTGAAGGTATCGCCGAAGGCGTTGGCGTCCGGCACGACGAAGCCGGCGTCCAGCACCAGCTCCGTGGGGTCGCCGCCGCCGGCGGGGGCCTTCCTCTCCGCCACCACATCTGCAACACCATCATTTATTCAGGAAACGAAACTTCCCGCATCATACATACACCGCCATTACACCAGCCAGCCAAAGCAGACAGGGAGAAGACGCAAACAAAGAAAACACAGAAACTCACCGAGCTGAGGCTGTTCAATGGTGATCGTCATCTTCTTCCCCGACGGATCAGCCGCGCGAAAACAAGAAGAAGAAGCTAGCCTTGACGAGAATGGCAGCAGCCAGCAGCACGGAGTGAAACAGAGTGCAAGAACACGGCAACAGCGATGGCCTGGTTCCGGAGGCGAAAATCCGCACGGTATTTATAGCAGGAGGCCGCGGGCCGCGGGGCCCCGGCGTCAGCCGGCAAAGGCAGCTTGCAACAGCTGTGGGTGACGCGGCAGGGGAGAAGAAAGGGCTCAGAGCGCGCGGGAGATCCCAGCGGACGGTCGAGACGGAGATATTTGGTGGCGTTATCCGCCGGAGCCGGGGGATCCGGATGTGCTTAGGACACGGGCGGGGGGTGACTCAGCCATGGCGTGGAGCTCCGCCTGTGGATGACAGCGACACCTCACGCTCTGTGTGGTGTGGTAGGTGCCTGCTACTGCCCCTTCTTTCTCCCTTGCTTTGCATGCTTGTTGTTATTGACTAGTAGCCCATTATCTCTAACCTTTTCTCATATTTATTTATGGTCTATATGATGATGGTTTCTGGGACTGATAAGCTGACTAATACTTATTTGTTGTAAAAAATATTATAATATTATTAATAAACCAGACTAATTATAGTGAATGGGGTGTTTTCCCTCTTATTTTCCTCCCCTCCCCCTTTGTGCTTGGAGCCAAATGATACTCCTACTAGTTTTCTTTTTACACAAATACCGTGGGGAACTTCTTCACGGTGTTAAAAGTTTTTTATAAAACCAAAGTACAGGGAAGGGAATACTTATAAAAGAAGTCCAAAGGCAAGAGAAAGGAGGGGAAAAACTATACAGATTAAATCTATACAAAGGACAGCACTAGAAATTACAGAGTCCAACCAGAGAAGAACATGTTTGTCAAAAAAAAAAAACAGAGATGAACTAACACCTTATCAGATTCACCAATGCGGTTTGATTGAAGTAGCCTCTTCTTTGAAGTCGTGTAGCCACCTACCAAAGGTGCATGTAAACCATCAAAAACTAGTTTGTAAACTTCCAAATTTCCCAAGCAGCAATGAGGAAGGTTTCCATAAAGAGCGACATGTTCGACATGTTCGCTACTCTCCTAATCAGTACAGTTTTCTTATGAATGTCCAGATCATCCACCCAATTAATCCTCAACTTATTCCAGCATCCCTCGGCAAAGCAGCACTAAAAAAAAATGATCAATGGTCTCTTCTTTTCCATCATGGCAAAGGACACAGTCACACCCAAATTCCTTCTTGCTAGCATATTCTTCTTGTGTTAACCATGCAAAAAAACTTAACTCTTGGAGTTACCTTGGATTTCCACATCAACCGAACAGTAGCTGGGGACTGCATGGTCATGAAGGCACACGCAGAGCACGAGATACTCCTGCTAGTTGAAGCAGCACGTGCATTGTCTTGTCCTCTTGGCGAGGTCTGAGGGGGAGAACTCACCTTTTGTTCACGATCCCAGAGAAAGAAATGTTTCGGTGCTGGTGTTTCCATGTGTCCAAAACTCCCAAACTGTTCAGTTTGCTTATTGAAAAAATTAAGAAAAATATATTAATACCTATGAGTTCAAATAATAATGATAGATGCTGTTGTGTTTTGCCATTTTAATATTACTACTTACTAATTAGAAACCTCTAAAAATATGTAAATTCTCACCAAAAGCGCAGAGAAAAGAGAAAGCTGGAACTTATCATATCACTGATGAAGGCCGCCATGGACACATATAAATCCTAGATATTTTCATAATAACTAAAAACACCTAACCTCTAATCTTGTGGTGTGTCATCATCATGGCTCGCAACAATCATTCAGTTTAGTCTATTTCTACCATAAATGTCAATATCAATATCAACATACTTTGTACCAAGGTTTTGTAAGATCTTTCAAGACACCCAGTATTGTTCATGTGACAGACATTACTCATGTGTACATGACAGTATGGGGATGCGTCAGAAATTATTTGTGGATTTGTTAGGCACCGAGTAAATGAATATCAAAGACATCTTCACGTAGATATAAAACATTATCTTAGGCGAATCACGGAAAAATCTATATAGTAGCAATGTTAATTTCATAAACTTTGCTTATTAGATTAAACGTCACTTTAATGTCTTTATTTATTTCACAGTGTTATTATCTTATCGTGCGATCTCTGTGTTTTTATACAAAAGTTTGATCGTCTCGTATCAACGTACAGTCATGATGCTAGTATTTAGTTAAAGTTAAAGATAGTTAACTTCATAGAAAGCGAAAATGACTCTTTTTGTGGGAGGAAGGGAGTATGCTCTTCCGCCGGAACGTTCTTTCGTGACACGGCTACGACGCTGCACACGACAATTGGCAGGCCTGATCGCCAATGGCGGTGTTACGTGCCTGCTGCGTGTCACACCGAATCTTATCTGCTTGGCTTGGTTGTCTCCAGCAGGGGACCGACGCTAATTCACTTCATCACACGCGTATAGGAAGGAGCCGACTCACTTGTCGGCCGTCTGCTGGGTAAGACGAATCGAGGTGTGGTGCGCGCCGCCGCGCACTCAAGGCCCCGGCCAGGCGTTGGCCATGTGCCGGACCGCTTTTATTTGGCGCGCGAGATGGCAACGTTTAACGTACAGTGTTCTAGAGATCAGCTGTCGCTTTTGAGTTTTAATGGCCCTGATCACTTAGCTCGGCTAAAGGTCAGAGGTTAGAGTTAATTTTAAACTAACCCAAATTAGCTCTAGCCAAAGAGATGTTTGGATCTAAGAGCTGGTTTGACAATAAATGCACATATTAATTATTTGACTCACTTAAGTCATCTTTTTATCCGAATTTGGTGTGTCAGGTTCTCGTGTGGTCCATTTAGTTTGTATTTGGTGCCAAATTATACTACTAACATTTTTTTCGAGGAATTTTTTTCTAATAAGATACAAACCATGAGATGCATGAAGAGTAAAAGTTCAAGATATGAAGCGAATAAATAAATACATAAAAAGAAAAGGAAATGAAGACGTATACATGTTTGCATATACGGAGATGGCAAAGTAGCAGCAACAAAAGCTGGCTAGCAAGCAGTAAGATGCAAGGGCAAGACATCATACATCATACATATACGTACATGCATGCATAGTATACACGTATATGCAAGACTGTGCAAGTAGCTCGTGCAAGGCGGCGGCAGCAGGCACGCAGGCAAGCAAGCTAGCGTGCACAGCGGATCCAACCAGACGTCCAGGTTGAGCGTCGGAGAAGGGGAAAAACAGATTTGCTGTGGCCCCATCAAAAAACTAGCTCAGATAATCACCTCTTTGGAGGCTATTTTTTTTAGTAGGCTAGTTGTAAAAAACTAGCTCTAGCTCTCCTGTTTAGATTCTTTTGGGCTAGTTTCAAACAAACTAGCTCAAACTAGCTTTAATCCTTGATCAAAACAGGGCCAATGTATAAAAAAATAAAAAAAAAGAATGATTGTTTGAGATTCTTTTTATAATATTAGTATATTTCTAGTAATGAATTAAACGGTACTTTTTATTAACAAAAGGTGTGTGATGTCAGTCCAATGTATACTTTTACATGTAGTGTGATAAAGAATATTGCAGAGTAAGTGTGTCATTACTACACTTTGAAATAATATGTATATTTACTCTGCTAACTGTCGAACCAAAATGTGTTGCCAACGCAATCGATAGGTGAAGTTGGTGCATGTAGTTGCAGCCCCTTGGCTCACTAGCTCTCATTGGCTGTTCTTGCCACTGATAGCGATGGGGATCCCATTTGCACCCGTGAACTTATCTTTCAGTGTGCACCATTAACGTACGAAAGACAAGCCCTACATATGGGATGATGTTAGCGGTTAATATGCGTCGTCGTCAATTTCATTGCTGGTTGTAATTAAGTTGAGGGATCGTTAAGAGCTATGGACAACCAAACAACCATTTCGGTAATATCTTGAAACATCATTAGCATCGATTTGGATACCCTGAAAACAATTCGATAATGGCATTCTCTCCAACTCATGAGGAGATTGCTTGATAGCTGTGCAATGTATTAGTAGTATATGTAATTCGTACACATTGACTGTTTCGCAAAGTGACAAAGCTATGTGATGCACAACAGTGTTATGTGTGATGGCTACAAATAAAGTTATCATAGAGCTGTCATGGTCCAAGTTGGCAACTAGCCCCCGGCCCGGCTAATAGCCGCGTTTGCTGATCCCTGATTCTTGAGGAAGGATGCACCAAGCCACCAATGCATACATGTGCAAGTATATAAGCACCTTGTGGCGGCGTGGCCTCAGCGGTCAAACAAATTGAACGTGTGCTATCACCTCGAGACTTGTATTCATTCAACACTAAGTATTTTGTACGATAGAGGCTGGAACGAGCAAGGCTTCTGCCTCTGCCTCTGCTCAGCCCAGCTCGATCAGTAGTTTCACTCGGTATAGTTTAACTTAGCTATAATAATATGGATAAAAAAATGTGCGTACGTATCGTCGAAAAGTTTTGGGAATGACCTTTTTCTTCTCGCCCAGTACAGTATATGGGATGGCTCCGTCGACGACCAAACACTAACAGACAAAGTCTCGATCTGTTTCCTTACCTTTTATGGAACACTATTGTAGACATGTATATATGTGATCTGTAACTACATATATAGATAGAGGACACAGATGCTGTACGTCTTTCTTGTTGGTAGTCGATCATTTCCTTGAAGAGTTTACACTAACTATGTCTATATATACAAACTTACCTAATCACCAGACCAATTACCCAAGCCAGCCAAGCCAGAGACAAAGAAACAAAGCTGCCGGCTACAAAATAATGGACATGTTGGGCGTGCAGTGGTGTCCTGATAGACGCAACTCAACAACTCTCTTCCTGACTAGAGCATGACAAGGAAGAGTACGGGGCACGAACGCTGCACGTTTTCTGCAACGCTGTCCGGCACGATATTTTGGCCCATCGTGTGATCAGCGTACCTCGATCGCCACCAGATGCTCCTCCAACCGACGGTGCGATGGACGGGCTGATGATGCTCATCTCATCTGCCGTCTCATGTCGTGGTGTCTGCTGATGTCTCTATCCATGACTGCAAAAGTTTCCAGTTCCTGGACATCGTAGGAGATGCAGATTCGTCGGCGATAACATTTTTTACCTGGACTGCCAGAGCTGTACGTGAAAGCAACTTGTTTGACGATGCAATTGTAAAATATATATGTGTGCGTGTACAATCTTGTAACGTGTGCGCCAGGCTTGGAAGGCTCTAGAGGATTAGGTTGTTAGCTAAGAGATAGAATTAGTTGCCTAGTACCTAGACTTCCTCCTGGCCTTTAGCCTGGCGCCGCACCTCCTATGAAAAGCTATGCCCGGAGCTATTCCAGGCAGATTGATTAACATGCAACACGGTGACCTGAGTTTAGGCAACACCGTTTCCACACATCTGCCCTCTGTAGATTTTACATGGTATACAGAGCCATCTAAACAACATGCCTTCATCTTCCAAATCTCCCACCCGCCGCAATCCCCTCTCCGCCGATGTTATCACGGAGAAGCTCACGCATGGTAATCATGCCATGTGGAGTGCTCAAGTTCGCTCTGCAATTCGTGGGGCGCGTCTTCAAGGCTATCTCACCGGTGCCCTATCTGCGCCGACAATGAAGATCAAAGATGATGCTGGCAAGGAGATCGACAACCCAGCCTATGATGACTGGGATGCTCAGGATCAACGTATCTTGAGCTTTCTGCTCTCTTCAGTGTCCAAGGAGATCATGCCGCATGTCTCCAAAGCCACCACGGCAGCGGAGGCTTGGAGCTCCATTGAAGCGCTCTTTGCCTCCCAGACTCGCGCACGCGTGGTTAATCTGTGCATTGCACTCTCCAACACCAAGAAGGGCAATCTCTCGGCTGCTAACTACTTCACCAAGATGAAGAGTTTCAGCGGCGACCTGGCGGCGGCGGGGCGCATCATCTCTGACGACGAGCTGGTGGAGTACGTCCTCGCTGGGCTTCCGGTGGATTACGAGTCGCTTGTCACCTCTCTAACCACCCGGAAGGAACCCGTAACCGCAGATGAGCTGTTTGCGCAGCTTGTCACTTTTGAAATCAGGCAGAATCTCACGCAAGGAGGAGAACAAAGCTCGGTGAATCTAGCCGGGCGAGGCGGTGGTCGCGGTAGCAACCGTGGCCGCGGCAATGGAGGTACCCGCGAACGTGGCCGTGGCCCGCACATCACCACTGGAGGCCGCGGTCGTGGCAGCTCCTACAGTGCTCCGCGTCGTCCCATTAGACAGCAAGGGGGGAAGAAATCTGATGATGTCCCCATTTGCCAAGTTTGTGACAAGAAGGGGCACATGGCGCGCCAATGCTGGTACCGTTTTGATGAAGATTACGTCCCTGAAGAAAAGTACGCAGGTACTGCCACCTACAACATCAACACCAACTGGTACACCGACAGTGGCGCCACCGACCACATCACCAGCGAGTTAGGCAAGCTGGCTGCCCGTGAGAGGTACAATGGTCGCAACCAGATGCACACTGCCAGTGGATCAGGTATGACCATTAGTCATGTTGGTCATTCTACTATTGTCACCCCTAGCCGCCATCTTCATCTTAAAAACATTCTTCATGTTCCAAAAGCTGCAAAAAATCTTGTTTCCGTTCATCGTTTAACCTCCGACAATAATGCCTTTATGGAATTTCATCCAAATTATTTTTTGATCAAGGATCAGGCAACCAAGAAGACTCTGCTTAAGGGTCATTGTCATCGGGGGCTCTATCCACTTCCTGCCCTTCCTGCACCATCCAAACATGTGCTCACCGCCGGCCGTCCTTCCCTGTCTAGGTGGCACAATCGTCTAGGGCACCCTGCTTCCCCGATTGTTCGTCGAGTCATCAATGATTATGGTCTTTCTTTTTCATCAGAGTCGAATAAATGTGAGGTGTGTGATGCTTGCCAACAAGGAAAAGCACACCAATTACCTTATCCAGTGTCTGTAAGTGAATCTATTTCAGACATTTGGGGTCCTGCAGTTGAATCTGTTGGAAGGAAACAATATTATGTCAGCTTTATTGATGATTTTAGCAAGTTCACATGGATTTATCTTATTAAATTCAAATCTGAAGTTTTTCAAAAATTCCATGATTTTCAAACCATGGTTGAACGCCAATTTGATAGAAAAATCAAATCTGTGCAAACTGATTGGGGTGGAGAATATCAAAAGCTAAGTTCTTTCTTTGCAAAGACAGGCATTTTGCATCTAGTCTCCTGTCCTCATGCGCATCAGCAGAATGGGGCTGCTGAACGCAAGCACCGACACATAGTTGAGGTTGGCTTATCTCTTCTCGCTCATGCACACATGCCTCTGAAATTTTGGGATGAGGCATTTATAACAGCAACATATTTGATCAATCGTCTTCCTAGCAAAATTCTCAATTTCTCCACACCCCTACAACGCCTGTTCCATCAAAAGCCAGATTATAACTGGCTTCACACTTTTGGTTGCGCCTGCTGGCCTCATCTACGGCCCTATAACACTCATAAGCTCCAGTTCCGCTCTAAACGATGTGTCTTTCTTGGGTATAGCACTATGCATAAAGGCTACA
>CM041638.1:19292980-19349588 GCA_023333625.1 Bothriochloa decipiens
CAGTTGCATGCAGTTGTGTGGTGCTGCACCATCGTCATCAACTCATCATCGAGAGCGGTCTGTCGAACCCACAAGTGAATCTTCCTCTCGCATACTCCAATTCTTCTCTGACTTCATCCTAATTTTTTTTATTTCCCTCTAAATCCTATTATAGCTATCGGGGTTCATCACACTGTTGTAAACATATTACGGGCCGCTTTTTCACAATCGGACCATTCATCCGTATTTCATTAAGGAGATTAAAACGAATCATGAAGGTGCAGCAATGATGGCGAGAAGGCATCAAAGCTCACCAAGTTCTAACAAACCCAGCTACTGGATCCCTGCCTAGGGATTACATGGCGGGAATATTTCGCGACCAAAGTACACCTTCTTGAATCCCACCTGGATCTAGTCTTCAGCTTCACGGACCAAATTTGCATACAACTCCTGAACCCCCAACGATTCCTGCCTGAAAGTTCGGGCATTGAGTTCTTTCCATAGAACCCAAGAGATCAATAGCAGAAGGGAATCGAAAGTCATGCGCACGCTCCCACCTAGGCGTAGACACTGCTCCATCCACCAAGCTGCAATGCTATCATCCCTAATTGGCACCAACACAATCAAGCCAACCGGCGCCAGCGGCATCACCTAGAGCCGCCTCACCAGAACGCATCCTAAGAACGAGTGGTCGCAGGACTAGTTTTCTTGCCCACAAAGGGCACAAGCATCATCATCCTGCAAACCATGCCTCCTTCAACGATCAGCAGTCCACAGACGCCGATGTAGAGCTAGCAAAAAGAAGAACATGACACACACTGGCGCTTTAATCTTCTACGACACACGCTGGCGCCTTAATCTTAATTCTTCTACTCCTTCGCGCCAAGTAGCTTCGTGGAACCCGTGAAGAACACTCGGTATGCCGATGACGCCAAGTATCTTGCGGGCCGCTTAAGGTGAAATATAATACAGGTGGGGAACTCCCACCCTCCCGCCTACATTAAAAAAACCAATGTCTTAGGCATAAGAAAACTTTACTTTTAAGATATATATTTGAAGAGAAGACATATTGGTTGTGGTGGAGGCAGAGAAACCAATGAGACCGACGAATATGTGTGCACATGTTTTGTTACTTATTCCCTCTGTCCCATAAAAATACAATTTTACTTTTTGAAAAGTCAAATAATTTTAACTTTGATCCGATATATAAGAAAATGTTAATAATTTTCGTACATAGTTAGTATAATTAGATAGACCTTTGAATATATTTTCATAACAAATTTACTTGAACATACAAATATATTCAAACTGAACAAGGTTTGACAGGCGCAAATCCATAGCGACTCTTTGTATGGGAAGGAGAGAGTATTAGCTCTGTATTCTTTTGTGTGATACCGGTAAACTATATTGACTATAACTTTATTTTGCACCCATATATAAATTAGTTATTAAGTTACTGTGAGAGTTAGAATTTGCTTTTTTCAGTATCTCATGGGATAAAAAATGTGGATGGTCTATTAGAAGCCTTTATTTAATTAGTTATTAACACAGACGTCCCTTTGACACCTCCGGAGGGTTAAGCCGGTAGATCTAGAGATTCTCGAAGTGACCACTGTTATGACCATCATTGCTTACCACTTAAAACATAATACCGAAAAATCTTAGAATAAATCCAGTAAAATACGAGCACCCATGCCAAATCGAGGATTTGAACATGAGTGGCCAGGTTCCACCAAAAGAGATCTAACCAATTGGTCAGATCAGTTCACATTTTTACGACATTTGGTGCCCAATTAGTTTTTTTTTTGAGGGGACCCAGATGGCACAGGGTTCCGGGTCCAAATAATGAAACTGGTTCAACATACTACAAGCCTTTGTACAATATCACCGGGAACAGAATTTTTTTTATTAATAAATTTATTTTTTTAAAAAATTACAAAATTAGTCTACGTTACCAAAAAATTGCAGGAATGGGCTACCAGTCGCCCGTTGGAAGGGCGAAGATGGGCCTTGTCGCCCGACTGGCGGGCTACCTGGGCCATATCGCCCGACCAGTGGGCGACTTGGCCGTGCACATGGCATGGCGGGCCCCACGTCGCCCGACCAGTGGGCGACGTGGCCTATGTCGCCCGACCAGTGGGCGACTTGGCCCATGTCGCCCGACCAGTGGGCGACTTGGGCTGTGGCGCTGTTTGTCTGCGGTAGCAGACTGCTGGTGTCTGCAACGCTTGCCATGCAGTTTTTTGGAGAGAGAGCAATATTGCTGTGGAGCGCATGCATCCTGAGGTGATGTGATGGGTAGACAGCGCATGCATTGGCACAATACTCTATATACATGGTATTTTGCTATTTCTCCGACTTCGATATTTTTTCTGAAATTTCCGAATAAATAAATAATATTTAAAAAACCGAATTTTTTTTTGAAATTTCCAAATAAATAAATATTATTTAAAAAAAATCCAAAAAACCAGGTCGCCCTTTGGCCGGGCGACCTGGGCCTGGTCGCCATTTGGCCGGGCGACCTGGGCTGGTCGCCCTTTGGCCGGGCGACCTGGGCCTGGTCGCCCTTTCAACGGGCGATTCTCTGGCGTCGCCCTTCCAACGGGCGACTGGTGGCCTATACCTGTAATTTTTTAGAAACGTAGACTAATTTTATAATTTTTTAAAAAAATAAATTTATTAATAAAAAAAATTCACCGGGAACATGGCCTTGGGCCTGAAAACAATAATGCTTAAGAGACATAGTTGTTGGACCCAGCCCATTGCACACTGGTCTTGTAGCCCAGAGAGCTGGACCCAGTTCTAACTCTTCTGTTCGGTCAAAGTTCAACCATATTTAACCAGAGTCCAGAGCTAACACGTACGGCTAGCTACGTACTTAAGTACTTAACCTAGCAAAGACAACATGGATTCGCTGAGAATTATACTACTAATACTACTTGCACTAACTAAGCACACTCTAACGAACATCATTACTACAGTACTGCTACAAGTACAAGAAGGCTAGAGCATGGCTAGCTTCCTGACGTTGATGGGGTAGGCGTGGTCGGGCGAGCTGGAGCCGTAGCCCTTGCGCGCGATCCTGGCGTTGACGGCGTCCGTCGGGTGCAGCCCGTCGAAGAAGACGTACTCCGTCCGGTCCCTGCACACGGGCCCCTGCTTCTTGCACAGCACCCCCGACGACCTCCTCGACATCTCGCAGCAGGCTCTGCCCGTCTCCCGTACGCCTGATGATGAAAGTTCATTTCATTTTCATTTTCATTTTCACCCCAAACTTGCATTGTTACTGAGATGAGAATTTCGAAAGAAACCAATGGTGTCTACTAGCTCGGTACTACGTATATATTTATGGGCATTAACATATTTTATCTGTATATAAACTCGTACAACACTGTATATATAGTACCATGTTTGGAGGGGTGGTCCAGCATGTCCCTGATGATCTTGTACGAGTCGATGTAGACGAACCTGGCGGCGGGCATGCGGGGCCTCCTCGCGCCGCCGTCCACTAGCCGCCTGAGCTCCGAATTGAAGAGCGCCACCGCGTCGTTCACCGGCTCGATGCAGGCGGCGCCGGTGACGTTGAGGAACGCCCGGACCACGGGGGCGCACCCCGTCGGCTGGATCGAGAAGATCACAAACTTCCGTGCGCCGAGGCCGTACAGCCTCTGTAACATTTATTGGAGCATTAATTACCAGAGGCAGGCAATGCAGTGCAGCAAGTGTGCAAGAGCTCGCGTCGCGTCGTGTCTACCTGAAGATGGTCGGAGAGCTTGGTGATGAGGGACGCGGTGAACTCCGACAATGGCGGCCCGCCGTCGGCGCCGTTGTTCTTGCTGGGGTTGAAGTAGTTGAGCAGGTAGTCGTTGCTGCCGGTGCCGATGACGAAGAGGCATTTGGAGAGGTAGCACTGGTGGAAGGAGTCCTCCTGGCCCTTGCCCTTGGTCCCCTGGTGGCTGGCGGCCGCAGCCAGCTGGGCCCGCAGGTCAGGAAGGGTCACCGACTCGAAGTTGCTGATCTGCTGCCGCAGGCTCACCACCTCGCCCTGAGAATCAAACATGTGCACCAGGTACTCGATCTCAGTCATCATCAATGCTGGTGCTGCCAAGCGATCCTCATTGATGAACCAATCCTACGTCTCCGTGGTGCATTCAATGAGGAGCTAGCTAGAGCTTAGAGGAGATAGAGGACTCACGGTGCCCTGGCCGGTGTGGTCGAGGATGCCGGAGCCGCCGGAGGCGAAGTTGACGCCGCGGAGCAGGGCGGCGCGGGACCGGCGGGTGCGCGAGTCGGCGAAGGGCGGGACGAGCCCGCGGAGGCCGAGGAGCTCGCCGAGCGCGTCGATGACGTTGCGGCCGTTGGAGAAGCGGCCCGAGGGGCCGAGCGGGAAGTCCACGCCGTAGGGGAGGTAGTCGGCGCGCACGCCGGAGCCGTTGAGGAAGTTGTTGTTGCCGTTGTCCACCAGCGAGCTCCCGAACACGAACAGGCCCTCCACCTGCGGCCGCTGCTGCTTTTGCTTCCCCCGAGCCTTGCCGCCGCCGCCGCAGCTCGTGCTGCACCCTGCTGTGGGTGATGATGCAGCAGCAGCAGCTCCGGTGCCGGCATGGCAGCTTGTTGGAGTTGCATCAGCAGCAGCTAGTACAGCTGCTTCGCACTGCCCGCGGAGTGGCATTAGAAGCGGCATGGATAAGGACATGATGGTCAAAATGTAGACGGGCTTCTCCATGGATGGACTGACAAGGTAAGCTGCTATATGTGTTACTGTCTACTGTACGGAATATGTCGGTGAGGTGGCTGAGGTTGCTGCTCTAATCTGGATCGAGCTTGCCAAAAGGCGTGGCATTCTGGCGTTGCTACTTACTACTTATAGGAGAGCAGGGCAGGGGCCGGTGTGAAGAGAAGAGGGTCCTAGTAGCATAGCATCGTCGTCGGCTCGATGCATGCTTGTTAGCACCGGCCACCAGGAATCCAGGATGGTGAATTGGTGATGAACTGATGATGATTCAATGCTGGTAGGTTTGCACAGGTTTGGCGCGAACGAACGAGGTGAATGGGAGATCGATCTGATGAAGGGTACTGGCCGGTGGTGCGCCACTGCACTCGGATGACATGAACATGGTGCACTGCATTCGGATCCTGGAATTTACTACTACCGCATCGATCGATCGATCGATCTTTGCAGAGCTGGTACTGAGCAGCTTCATGGCTGATGGGGTCGTTATTGCGGCAGGCAATGGAGCTGGTAGACAGGTAACAGCTGACATTCAATGAACTCTTGACCGGGTCTTAACTTCTTGAATAGAAGCCCCTCTCTCTTCCCTGCGAACCTGCAGTTGCTTCACTTCAGTAGGGCCTCGATCTAGCAGCTTCACTTGTGATAAGCGAGCTGTTACTGTTTTATTAGGAGAGAAAAACATTGTACAATGGCTCATAACTCGGGTTGATAAGTTCAAATGAATAGAACAAACTTACGCTGTTTTGGTTGACATTTACGGGCAGTACGTATAGCCATTTTCGTGATGCAAGGGAGTGTATAGCTACTCTTAGATCTGAGAATACACAGCTTTCGCCTAGTACGTCTAACTACTGAATTTGAGTGAAGCATATGATAGTTGCAAGCTAGTGTGGCTTTGACTACATCCTACATTGCAGTAATGTTGTAAGATTTGAATATGGATTCACAGTTTATTACTTGAGAAATTGATAAATACATATTATCCTGTAAGATTGCTCTAAATCTATACCCCGTAAGATGCAAGATTTGTTTGTACTTTTGCAGTTCAATTTCATCTACAATGTTGGGGTTTTTTCACCGTGTAATTTCCTACCCGCTCACCCACCCCACCTGTGGCCAAACACCTTCACACACACCACCTCCAGGCTATTTCTCAATCAAATAAAACGCACGCATCCTGGCTAGGGTTTTGCGCCGTCGAGATGGACCGCATGCATGGAGTACGCGGGCGAGAAGGATCAACGCTGCCTGTAAGACCGATCCATCGAGTCCGGCTTCGACCACGGTCTCACCGCCGACTGCCTTGAACGCCTTCTCAAGGTCTACGGTATAGGCTGCCGACTGAAATCTCGAGGTATCCATATCATCAGTGGCGGATCTACAGGGGGGCTAGGTGGGCTCTAGCCCCCCTAGAGGAGCTAATCACCGTTAAAATTACTGTAGCACAAGCCTAAATTTAGCATTAATTCTTCATGCAAATCAACATCTCCTTTGTTTTAGCCCCCCTTGACCCTCATCCTGCATCCGCCACTGCATATCATCGTTCGTACGTGATGTCGTTGCCGTGCGTAATGTCGTTGCCTATAGCAGGCACAAAAGCCATCGTCGCGTGATGGATCGAGCCAATCGCGACAACCCCAAGGTCCTACTGCCATCGCCCATCAGTGTTGATCTGTGACCTGATGAACACCACGCGAGAAGCGTTAGACCACCGGCCGGCACATTCACCATCTTGTTCAAGCGGTGGAAAAAAATAGGAGCATGTGTTGCAAAGGCAGGGATCCTTGCCATCCTCGTGTCTCAGTAAGTTCTTAAACTTGTAATAGATGGTTGCCTATGATATGTTAAATAAACGAATCTTTGTTTCTTTCTTGCAGTGAAGCATAAACAAAAGTTCACAAAAACTTTTAATTAATTGAATCCTTCAAATTTAATTGTTGCTTTGATATGGATTTTGATTGTTCAAATAATTAAGGAAGTCATAGACATTGAGTTCCCTCTTATACCTCAGAATGTTTGCTAACGTTGTGAATTAGTCTTCTTCCTGTGAGTGAGTCTCTACTTGCAGGTCTAACTACATGATTTTCTCTGTGGCAGCAGGACTCTATTGCTTACCCACTTGTCAGATGCGGAATATCAAACATCTGCCAAGAAAGTACGGTTATCAGAACCAGTCTTTCAAAGCAGCTACATACTTCTCCTTTCTACATATAAGTATATTTTTCAGCTGAATTGGCTAAACTGTTAGAGATATCAAATTTTTTATTATCTATGTTTAATTTGTTCCTTGAATCAACTCCTTTTAATGGATTTTATCTAAATGCAACAGCTGATGATCAGTAACTTCTTTTAGTATTTACAAACGCGTGAAGGTTTTCTTTGTACATGATGTTAGCTATTTTGATGTTTGCCAGGTAACTGCAAATGGTTAACCATTCAAGTTTTTATATTTTTTTTTGCTAGACTACAAAATGTAGTGCCTTAGACTTGGATTGTATAGTTCAGTACCTGTTAAACATCTATTTTAAGCTTCATTAATTGATCTAAATACTAGCTACAAACTAAATACATAATATTTAATTTATGCTAAAGAGATCTACATCTATATTAGCACACACAGTAGTCATAGGTTGAAATAAATTAGCATGCAAATCAATAACTAGAACAGAAAGGTATTTGCATCTACATGGCTACACCTCACAAAGTTGAACTATCCCCTTACCATATAGTAAGGCATAATTCCACCATTTGTTTTTATTATATATATACTTGGCAGTGCACGGGCACATAACTATTATTAGTATTAGGATAGAAATAGGACGAAAGAAAAAATCGTCCAGCACATCGAGACCGCGACTTCACGTGTATTTCATTAAGCAGAAGAGCCGATGGAGCACATGCCCGACCGAATACAAAATGAAAGAAAGTACATGCAAATATACTCTGTATGTTTAATTACATATGCATATACATTTGTGTGTATCCAATGCATGATAAAATGATTGAGATTACAATCCTCACCGACCGAATCTGAGAAAAATAAGATAGAAGGAAGATTCATTTGAATGTAAAATTTAACTGCATAATAAAAAGGGTGTAATATTCAATAAAAATTGCAATTCATGCATTGACAAAGGAGCTTTTCATTTAAAGAATTTTCAGCTTTATACTACTTTTCCTGTTAGATATGGTAAGTTTGGCGGCAAGAAGAAGACCCCCACTACAGTTGCCACAAGACAGACACTCTATCAAGTGTCAACATACTCCGATCACAAGCTCTACAAGTTGTTTGATATGGGACATGGATATATTAGCTCATAAATGACAAATGTACTTCATGCCTTAGGAGCTTGTAGCGCAGTCAATTCTATAGCAGGTTGATAGTTGATTCTGCATTTGGGTAGTTTTATAGACGAATGTGGTTCAATTTGGCACCGTAACTGAGTAGTATAATTTTTCCACTTAAAAAAGCCACAATTTTAATAGCAATTGTAATTCATCTTCTGATATCCTTGTGTGTGTGTGTTTGTCAGACACCTATGCCTCACATTCCTTTTGTACTTTCTTCCTTTTTTATCCTTTAGGAACCTTTAACTATCTATACTTTTATTAGGTGTCGCATTATTGTTTGAAGAGTTCTAACCTAATTGTTTCAAACATATCAGTGTCGTGACAGGAGATGTATTGTCAAAGAAAAGGGGTATTTAGCTGAAAAGAGGACAAGAATGAAAGGTGCAAAGAGAGAAGACCTTCATGAAGTGATTTACTACTTCTTTAAGAATTTTGCTCCATAATATGCAAGGCAGAAATTTTGAGAAACTGATATTTTAGCAACCTTGGTTGATACAACAAATGTACAAGTTGCTATGTGCATGGATTTGAGAAAATTATGTCATAATATTTAACTTTGAAATCATTATTATTTCTCTATTGTATATAAAATCGTATAATTTTTAATTGTATATGACATGATTTCTTATAGACACGTGCGTGTCGCACGTGCATGATTACTAGTATACGACAAACAAACCAAACTGTGCATTTTTTTTACCAGGCGTAAAATGGTCTTTTTACTCATGACTTAACACTGTCAAATGCTCAAAACGGACCAAGACCATGGAGACAATTTAGTTGGACATTTTAGTTGGATCAAAACGGACCAGGGGTAAATTCCTTTTTCTTGCACATTTTAGTTGGACACATGCCATGCTCTACATTAGCTAAAAACTTGTTTTGGTGAAGGCGTGGGGCTTTATTTGTCTGGTTTGAATAGTTCAAGGGGTTTGTTGTCAGTTTTATATGTACATGGTTTAAATTGAGACGCTTATGATTGTTCAGTTATGCCAGTTGGACTTTACAATAGATGCTAAATGTGTTCTTTTTTATTGCCCTCCAGAATTACAAAACCACAAATAATATAATAATAAGGTATGCCATGTCCTATCTGTAGGGCTCCAGTGGAACAGTTAGCTCCGATACTATTGACATACTGTTAAAGCGCTGCTTAGTTGGGCTTCTGTCGAAGCGCTACAATTTGAACTTGGATTATGATTTCATCGCAGCAAGCTAGCGATGCTGGAAAAAAACCTCAGGTATTCATTAAGAGCTACCCTCCATTTTTATTTCTTAGGCGTAACATATGAAATCGCTGGTACCAAGAAAAGTGGTTGGTTCCCGTAACTTTCTCGCATGCACCAACTTCTGCTCAGTTTTACTTCGCATGATTGGCTACATGCATGAATAGAGATTGGTTCGGTTGCAGTATTAAGCTTGCGCCAGCCACTTGCATCGGGAACTAGTTCACGCCTTACATATCATCAACAGTGTAAAATCTCCACACGCCTAATACATTATTTTACACTTATGTAATGATATGTTGGCGTATTTTATGAAATAATGTATCATTATGGAGGGAGTAGTTGTGTAATGATTCTCCAGGATTTTCTATTTTGCTTGAACTGATCAAATCGTGTATGTACGTGAATTACACAACTGATCGTAGGTTTTTTTTATGATACCATTTCCCACCAAAATTAATGTCTACAGTTTTGCTTCTTGTTTAGTGTTCAATTTTTTGTTTTTGTCCTCAAGGATAGTGAGCCCTGATGTTCTCAGTCTCGATACTTTGTGTTTCAACATAGAGTAGTGACGCACTTATTATTTCTTAACTGATGCAGAATCTTCATTTTGGCTATCTTTATTTTGCTCGCTCGCTTAGGATTTCAGCTACTGAAGAGTCAGTACCTAGATGCTGATTATTATACAGTGCCATAAGTATCTGATGAAGAAATGTGTCTTGTGTTGTCCTCAACTTGGAAGACAATTTTTATGCTTTTGTTAGGGCCTTAGCCCTTAGGAGATATGTTTAGTATTATATGTAATGATACATTATTTCATAAGAAATTGTGTTCTAGATTCCTTTTCGTATAGGTTGATCTTGATCACTTATGTGTGCTAGCTGGGCTAGTTGGTTCCATTACTTTTGCTACTATAAGACAGGTTGACCGATTGACAGAATCAATTGATTGGGTTGGTATGGCGAGCAAGACAAGTACTGGCAAAAACAGTAAAGTCATGGGATTGCATTTAAACTCATTCGATAGGTTTATGACTAGTTGTGACTGTGGGCACAACTAAAAAGCACGAAGTGCAGACCCATGGCCCCGACGGATGCCTCCCGTTGCGCGCCCCATGCTGATAGATTGGCCCTGCTCCCCCACCCTTCCCTCTCATTCCTCTCGCCCCTTTCTCTCTTCCCTCTCTTCTGTGTCTGCCCCCACTCTCCTTCGACTCCACGTCCGTCCTCCCATCCTTCTCCGACTCGTTTCTGCAAAACCAGTACTTGACGAGAACCAGTGCTTTGAGGAGCTGCAGCTCCAGGCCGGCCCTATAGAGTGCGGGGCCAAGGGACTGAGTCTTCTGGTGAAGAAGAGGAAGTTGGGTGGTGAGTCATCCTGGATGCCGGTGGTAGCAAGCGCCCTGATCTAGAGTCAGCCGGCTGCCCTGTGCCTCCTCGACCCTGGCACGCTGCTCTCAGCTGAGGCAGTGTCTCTTGGTAGTAGGGACTGGGAAGGAGAGGTCATGCTTCGGCAAGACGGCTGGGGCCTTTGGGGCGAATGCTACGGCGGTGCCTCCTCTTCGTCCGTTTCGGAGCCGGGATCCACCATGTATGAGGTTCTGGATCACACAAGTCCACGACTTCCACGGAGGAGGATTGATCCATGGATATGGCTGCCGAATCAGCGGTAGTGGCAGAAAATGGGTTTCTTCCAACTCCCCCATTGCCTCCTTTTTCAATCCCTTCCTCTCCTTTGCTCACTCAGGGATCTAGAGGGCATCCCTGGTAAGGGCCCCTTTGTCTTCATCACCAACTCCTAGTTCTACAACCACAAGCTCTAAACCCATGACAACATTTTCATCGCTGATGACATGAGTAGCAGATTCCTTCTCCCTTTTTCTCATGCTTTTGTTTCCCACTTATTGTGCAGTAGTGTTATCTTGCTTAAGATATCTGATGGATAGACACTGCAGTATGTACCGTGAGTTGACAAAACTGGGCACAAATTTTAGATGGCTTGTAAACATTTTGGTCCATTTAAAGTGGAAACTTGTAACTCTGGAGATCAACGTAAGCAAGTTATAAAATGCCAGGAGATTCAAACAATGAAAATTGCTCATGTTACATCAAGCACGCAGATGTAAATGTATGGATGTCAGGAACTCAATTGTTCATGATTGAAACTGTTATTCAGTATAGTGGTATTTATATTTACTTGTGTGCCTATAATCCAGAACCTTTGCTCCCTTTCATCTAACTAGGCACCAAACATCTGTGTTAGAGTACCCACCACCTCAGGTGCAAAAAAAAAAAACAAGTACAAAATGAGAGGTCTTCAGAGTTCTATTACCACATCTTCGCAAATATTTTTTCTGTGAATATACGATGGATGCATTTGTCAAAGACTACAATATCAATCATAAATACTTGATGTGCACTTTAAAAGGTGTCTTTTGCTTAAAAGAACACATTGTGGCTTCATAACGTGTATGTAGATAATCACAGATTCTTTCAGCAGAGAGTGAACAATCACAAATATTTTATAACTCAATATATCTCTGTCCAGTTTCACCTAGAGATTGCCTTGTTTTGGACAATCAATATCTCCTTTCAGCCTTTGTTATGTTATCTGGGCTGGGCGGACCTAGCCGGTGAGTTGAGTCAGTCCCGTCTATAATTTCTGTAGTTTATAAGTTTGGATGAGCAATCGGGTCATGCTACTGTCTGTCTTTATGCTTCCACAATTTTCCATGCAACCCCCTCAATCCTTGATCTGGTGTTGAAATTTAGATGTTTGAACTATTATCTGAACTTTTGGATAGAAGCCCAATTGCTTTTTAGCCCGTCTGACTTGCTTGATGTATGTTTCTCCTACGTGGTGAATTGTGCTGCGCAAGAAGCGAGATCTGAATTGCGTAATTGCATTTGTGTGGGCATCTAGCTTAGTGAAGAATTTGATTCTGCAATTTAGAGCATCCTTTCACTTTATTACTATTTGAATTTGCAGTAGCCTGTACTACACTGTTGTCGGATGGAAAAACCACTGGTAGATGGATGAATTTGTTTTCCCCTGTATTAATTACCATAGAAGAGTCATGTGTGCTACATGATTTAGACTATAGACCTACCTATGATGGATATGATGGATGTCAGTCAGGCTGGCTAATTTTGCTTCTGTCAAGGGAAAAAGAATTCGATCTTAGATTGCACAGAATCCAATCATACAGTTTATTGCTTCTGTTTTTTTTTAATACTTTTTCTTTTGCTTTGTTCCCCTGTTCCATGTGATGACAAAACATACATGATGTTGGATGCAGAATCATGTTTACGGAAGTTTTGTTTCCCCGTTTGATTGAGTCTTAATTTATTACAGTTAGTGTTTGCTGTTGTGCATAAGTGGAATGTGCAGAGTTATATTTGTGGTGCTAGCAGTATAGGGCATCGAGTATACATATACTGCATATATCTCAAGTTTCACAGTTGTGATACTGTCCAAATATGCAATGTGTTGATACATTTTACCTTCAATGTTTTTGCTTTAGAACATTACTGTGGCAAATATTTGAGATGGTTTGAGACTTGTTGGTTTCACGTTGCTCGGTATTTAGTGTGTTACCTTAGAGGCAACATGGAAAACCCACATGTTGAATGCAAGAACTGATGTAGATCCTGCCGCATCTGTTTGGGACACCAGTTGAAACAGACTGGTAGTGTGGCACTGAGTTGCAGTGAACTTTAGAACATATCATACTTGGTGATCTGAGTTGCAATGAACTTTACAACATGTCATGCTTGTTATCTGTTTTTATTGGAAATAACTTTCTGTGTAACCTTATCTTGACATGGATCTCGATATCCAAGAGACTAACAAGCCTTTTGCTTCATTAATTAATCAAACTTTTATAACCTGTATTTTTTCTATGTGTTTTCTTCATAACCCCATGGAACTTATCTGTCCTCAATTCTGCAGGAGCATGAGGAATTTTCAAAACAGTGTTGCAACCCAGGTGAGTCCTGTCATTGTCACCCTTTGGTTCAAGCCTCTTAAGCCGTTCCTTATGTTTTGTTCATAAATGGACAATATTCAACCACGTTTATGACTCAACCTAAGATGGCTTACTCTTTAGAAAACAATTCAGCAAATTGCTCTTCACTGTTTGCAAACTTAACAGTCATCTAATGAGTAATGACTGACAATACACTTAGGGTCTCATTGGTTTGCCTTCATTAGGCTTAGCCCGCATTACACCTTATGCCGAACAGCCTAAGCCAGCAAAAACATATGTAGTGCCTTTGTGTTTGGTTGTCCTGCATAGGCAAACCACAAGCCACAAGCCACATGTGATAAACTTGTATTTGTTTGTTTACACTTCATTATATACAGTCACCTCTATATTATTCTATTAGGGGTCTCATGTTTCTAGTAAAGGTAGGGGACGTGAAAGTATTTTATTTTTGTGGCCATCTGCATATGTAAATCTGTCGTACTAGGTAATATTGTATTGGCCTGCTTTGAGCATTGTGCAAGGAGCCTGTTTCATTTTTGGTTTCCCTTGCTTTATAGAACATAAAGCATAAGGAAAAAGTTTACTTTACACCCTGAACTATGATAGGTGGATTACATAACACCCTCAACCATGAAACGGTCTAATTTACACCTTAAATTTTGTAAAACCATCTATTTTACCCCCTAGGTGGTTTTCAATAGCGGGTTGCTACAGTAGCAGTGGTTTTGTATTTTTTATTTATATTCGCTGAATTTTAAAAAATTATAGTAAACTATAGAAAAATCATAAAATAGAAAATCCAATTTTTTTATCTCCACATGAGTAGATCTACACAGTCAACATATAATATAGTATGCTTTAGTACAATATTTTTATTTTAGATTTATAGCGAACAAATATAATTTTTTTAACAAAATTTTTGTATTAAATCATACGATATTATATGTTCATTGTGTAGATCTACTCATCTAGAGACCATCAAAATTGGATTTTCTATTTTATGATTTTTCTATGATTTACTATGTTTTTTTAAAAAATCAGCGAGAATAAATGAAAAAGACAAAACCACTATTACTGTAGCAAACCCGCCATAGAAAACCACCTGAGGGGTAAAATAGACGGTCTTGTATAGTTTAGGGTGTAAATTAGACTGTTTCATAGTTGAGGGTGTTATGTAGTCTACCTCTCATAGTTGAGGGTGTAAAGTAGACTTTTTCTTTGGGAGGTTGTAAGTGATATTCTGGGTGTCAATATTCAAAAGATTTTGAATCTGTGGCTAATTTGTGGATTGCTATTATGAGAATCAATTACTAATAATGTATCCTCATCTGTCTCATGGTCAATTTGGAAAATTCGGAAATGACTTGTGTTTTCAGTGGGTTGTGTGGATGGGTCTGAATCTGGTGTTGCTACAACTATGCAGGATGCTTCAGAAGATGATTGGCAATGTTCAAGCTGGATGTCAACGAAAGAGTGGAGGTGATCCAGCAGCTATCAAGTAAAGCCATGATGCTACAGATTACGTGGGAACATGATTCTTCAGAGTTGGATCAATCCAATGCTCTGCCTTTTTTTTTTTTTTTTTTTTTTTTCCGGCGGCGGTGTGAGCTGAGGTCCGAATGAGAGAGTGAGTGTTTACAGGAATCTGAGTGTGACAGTCTATCCTTCCTAAGTGTGTAAGCTGGCCTTAAGGCTCACTGTTAATGGGCAGGCGTGCCAAAATACTGCACTTCATGTATCGTTACGCTTTGGGAAACACAACATTCAAAGAGCAAGTGAATTATAGTTTGGAGCTTCTTCTTCATTTGTGTTTATTAAATTCATTTTTGGTGAAGAAACACCGATGTTCAGAATTCAGATTAATATATATTATCGATCTGTGTGTGCTTATGGACATGCCAGCATATTTCAACATTGTGTTATCTACAGTTTTACATACTTAGAAAAATAAGAAAACTTGTGGAATTTACTCTCTTCATCTACTAAAGTAGAAGATTAACCAAATGAATAGATAGCTTGTGAATCTATTTATTTATTTGGAAGGTGGCAAAAACATTGGCAGAAGAAAACAAAAAGTGAGGCTTGCTCTGCGCTCCTGGAATATTTTTGCTTGCTGCTTGCAGCAGGTACTAAATTTAAATATGTTGTATAAGCGTGACCAAGAGTTAACCATGTCACTTGAAGAGACTGTTTCCCTTTCAAACATAAGACTGCATAATTTGCCAATTTAATTTGCACAAGCTAAGGTCCATTGCATCTTGCATAACTACATGTATGATTTATTTTCACTTTTGGGTATTAAGTTTTGCATCGATAGATCCACTATAGTTGCAAAAACTGAGTGTATCGTTTTTGGTAACTGCAGGAGCAAGAGATACATAGTGTCGGAGTATCGGTGGAGTTCTGTTTTAAATTTAATGGACAGATGTTGCAGAAAATGGCTTATAGATGCCGTCAAGTTCCATTGACTGTGTAGAAAAAGGAAGTAGAGCATTCTGTACTCCACATGGATTTGGGAGCTAATATGTTTTCAGTCCATCTAAATTTTAGTAGTAGAGATTTGGACTACCAAATGTCACTGTTGCATTGTTACGGGGTTCATTCAAAAGTCCTACGAATCCACGCGACACCCTTAACAATGATATCAGTTCAAACTTCACACTATTTCAACCACTGAAACTATATACCAGTTTTTATGGTGCCCTTTCCATGTTAAACATGTCCATGTGCAAAGAAGCTAATGTTTCAAGAATTCACCTTATTCATTTTTGCTCCATATGAGTTGATTGTGGTCCCAATAGTGGTTACTAGTTACATCTCTCTGTCTATGTGTTACAAACCACAATATGAAATTTTGTTCTGACTTTGCCCTTGTATCTCTCTGTGGACGGAGAGCGGCCACTTGGGCAGGGACTTCGGCCGCATCCGCATGATGCATGACGTGAACCTTGTCCTCGAAGCCGCGCGGAATGCCAACGAATACCTGGGCAACGCCATTTTTCTCTCAGAGTCGGCCGAGCAAGACTTACAGTGCTGGAAGGTCCTCTATTGGGCTTGAGTCGAATAGCATCTGCCGCCTTTACTGCGAGGACAAAGAGGACTTAAGCGCCACCGTCCGAGATGGCTGCGTGTACCTCGCGCCAACTAACCCTCGCGACAGGTACCAGCATTGGATTGTGGACCAGAGGCCCGGGGACAGGGTCAAGGACCAGAATGGATACCCTGCTTTTGCCCTCGTCAACAACTTCACTGGTGAGGCCATCCAGGGTCCTGACGGCGATGGCCTTCCTGTGAAGCTTGTGCCATACAACCCGTTCTACATGGACGTCTCAGTTCTGTGGTCGAGGAGTCGTGATATGGGGCGTGGCTTTGGGTGGATCCACTTGGTGGATAACATCTCCCTCAACCTCTGCTCTGATTGCACAAGCATTGAGCTCTCAGATTCGTGTGATGGGGATAACCTGCAGTGGAAGATTGGTCCATGGAGTAAGTCTCCCTGCACATTTTGCTATTTGATACAGCTTTTGCATCGTTATATGCATTTGTTTCCTACTTGTACCTTCTTATACCATTGTTTTTTTGAACTAATTACTGTGGAAAATTTTGCTTACGAATTATACAATATAAGCACAAGATGCACAACCAAGGTAAGTGGACAGTAGAAACTGATAGCCTATTTGTGCGATATTCTACATAGTACCTCCGTCTGAAGTCTCTGAAAAGTGTCATTCTTGGTGTCAATGATACCCAAGTTTATAGCTAAATATATATTAAAACTAGTACCAATATTTATGAGTTCTAACAAGTCTCCTTAGATGAATTATGAAAAAAAAACATGCTGATTTTTCTTATAAATCTAGTCCAAACCTACTATTATGGGGAGTAGTAGTACAACAGTGAGTAGGGTGACAATTTAGGATTTGACACTCCATATCTCAATGGCTCAAGTAAAGATATTGGGTCACGACTCTATAAAATGTTATATTTGGAGGTATTGTCCTATCTGCAGCGTATTATACAAGGGATTAATATGTTAATAATTATATATTTTCAAAATGGACTCGTAATTCTAACTTCTCATATTTTTGACATTTTATCTACCATTTGACTAACTAGCCCATAATCTGCTATTAAAAACAATTTGTTGTTTCCAAACACACCAAGAAACAACAAACTGGCAAATATAGCAGTGTGGACAGCCTACCTTCGTCAAAAACGAAATTGGTGAGATGCTCACATCTCCCTTTACGTTTCCTATATACTTAGGCCTTGTTTAGATTGTAAGAAAAAATGAACCCGATAAATAGTACCACTTTCGTCTTATTTGACAAATATTGTCCGATCGTGGACCAACTAGGCTCAAAAGATTCATCTCGTGATTTTGAACTAAACTGTGTAATTAGTTATTTTTTTACCTGCATTTAATGCTCTATGCAAGCAGCTAAATATTGATGTGATGGAGAGAGAGTGAAAAAATTATAACTTTTAGATAAATCTAAACATGGCCTTAATGTGGTTCAGGAGTGGTCCCCTTTTGACCCAGGGCAACTAATCCAAGCAATAAAGTCATTGACAAGGCCTCAGAGCTAGGGCTAGCATGTGATGGCTTTCGTTTCTCAGGGAATATGTAACAGATAATAGAAAAATCTCCATTGCTTTCTTCTCTGTCTGACTGTTTAGTAGGAGTTACTAACTAGTGACTATGAGTCTATGACTATGGATTGGATTGCCTGGCAGTTTCCGGTAAAATAAATGCCAGAGTAAGCGAGTTTGTGTGATTTAAACGTGACTTCGTTCTGCATGAACCTGGGATATTTGCCCTGTTTGGGTTGAAGGAACTCCAAACAAAGGAATACAGTTCCTATGTTTTGCTGATGTCATATGCTTTTTCATTGGAGGAATGAACCTTACCATTCAACTGGAAAGCCTTCCTTCCATTCACAAAATACAGGAACATAGACATCTGCTCTGACCCAAAGTTTTTGTGGATGCCTGTGGCAAGACTGACTCACATGCCAATAATATTAAGGGAGTTGAAAGAAGCAAAGTCTTTCATGTCTACTGGCATCAAAGCAAGATCTGCACTGCTACAAGGACATCACACCATCCATCCCAACCTCTTGTCACATTGGCAAAGTATCTTTGGCTGGCTCTACTATGCATGGAAAAGGTACGGGCAGAAGCGCTGGG
The DNA here is from genome assembly GCA_023333625.1 of Bothriochloa decipiens. NCBI lineage: Eukaryota > Viridiplantae > Streptophyta > Magnoliopsida > Poales > Poaceae > Bothriochloa > Bothriochloa decipiens. The sequence continues at coordinate 19,311,450 of CM041638.1, forward strand.
CAGTGGTGGCGCTCGCAGGCGTGCAAGAGGTTTTGGAAGAGATAAGGTTTACCTTAGAGAGAACGAGGAACAGGACGTAGGATGAAGAGTGAACATCTGTAAACATCCACTAAAAGGGGAAAAATGCGGAATATAGATTCCTCTTTATTTCCATTTTTTGTCAGTCATGTGCTCTGGTCCATGCAAATTGGAATATTAGATTCATCTTTATTTCCATTTTTTATACTCTTTACATTCCTGCGTTCCAAATACCAACTAGAAATCCTGGGGTTTTCAGTCCTCTGTTTGCCGTATTTTCTATTCAGAGTTTTTCGTTCCTCTGTTCCGATATGATACAATCTAGGGATTTTGGTGTTTTTGCCCCTTCTCTAAAGTCCAAATCTATTGAGCTGTCCACAGTTCTACATCTGTTCCAAAATGGAGCAATCCTAGTTTCTCAAGTATGACTGTTCGAAACAGTATTGTGTTTATATGATATGATAAAATCTATTGATATCATAGTAGTGAGTTGTCAACAGTTCTACATCTGTTCCAAAATGGAGCAATCCTTGTTTCTCAAGTTTGTCTTAGTTTGTAGAAAACATTTATGATTTGACTATATTAACAACTATGATTATTTTATTGTTGTTTATTCATTATTACATTAAACCTTAGTAGTTTTATCTTTTTGCACTACGGATGAGCTGTTAGTTTTTTATAAATATAGCCAAAATTTAAACTAATTAACTAACTTGAAAAGGGAATTGTATTCTTTTCGGAATGAAGGGGGGTGATAAATATCCATTTTCCTCAATTCTGTGGAGTGTGCATAGCTAGAAGCAATTTGTGAATTTGAATGATGGCTTTCTTTGCAGATACTGGGGATCTTGGATCACATGAGGTGGAGGCTTTTTGGTATACAACATACCCTTCCAAAAAACCTAAGATCTTGGATCACATTTGAAAAGTATTGCTTTAAATGTTCGGACAGGAAGGGTGAAGCTCGGGATGACTTCAATTATTTGTGTGCTTATGTCGTTCTATTAATAGAACTGCTGGCCTAGAGAGTTTCGTTTTGTTTTGATGTGTTCAAGACTGCTATGTCATATGGAATGAAATGAAACTTGGATGGAACACTCTCAATGTAAAGTTTTATTCTAGAGTTTCAGTCATTTAATTCCATGACTTCAAAATAGTTGGTAATCGTGTTAAGAGAGATTCATGTAAATAGTTTCATAGTCATCTAATTCCATGACTTTAAAATAGATGGTAATCGTGTTAAGAGAGTTTTATTTAGATGACATTCATTTCTTCTTTTTTTTCTTAAATATATTACAATGTCATCAAATGTCTAATAATGCAAATAAAAATCAATTAAAACTCCGATTAAGACCGGTCTAACTTCGTTAATGAGTTAGATTGTGGCTCAAACTCATAAATTATAATCATCTGTATAATGGACGCCATTTTTATTTATTTATTTATTGAAAAGGCATACTGGTACCCTCTCTTCACTACTAATTCAAGTCAGTTTTGGCAAGACATGGGCCCAATGGGGAATATAAATCATTAATTGCTAAAGTTTGAAAATATGAAAAACTATAAGAATAGAGATGTCTTGAAAAACTATGAGAATAGATCTGGTGATTTGGGTGAGAAGATAAGAGGTGTCGCTGACTCGCTGCAGGTTTGAAGGATTGGATTGTAAATGTGAGCGGTTGAAGAAGGCCAAAAAAGAGCTTGAGAAGTGGAGAAGGGAGCCGATTAGTGACTTCAATGTTGGAAAGGAGGCGGTCTAGGGAGCCGATTAGTGACTTCAATGTTGGAAAGGAGGCGGTCTAGAGTTTCAAAGTAGATAGATTGGAAGAGCAGGTAGTATATTGGAAGCAATGAGCACATGTGAATTGGCTCCATTATGGTGATCGCAATACCAAACACTTCCATAATGTGAAACACTTCCATAATGCGTGGTCAAAAAGGAGTAGGAGAAATAGAATTGGGAAAATGAGTAGAGAAGCTGGGAGTTGGGTTGTGGGGACGCCCCGAGCAGAAGTTGCAATTGCTCCGGGTCTGTCCCGGCTGTAGCAATAATTAGTTGCATAAAATAGTTGCATATTAGTTCTTTTTTCTCTCCCTCCATCCAGCCTTGTGTAGCGGTGGTTATGAATGACCATCTCACTAAGGAGTTCATCGAAGAAGAGATCAAGGGGGCACTTTTTGACATAGGGGAGCTAAAGGCACCAGGTCCAGATGGTATGCTGGCTTTTTTTTACAAAAACTTTTTGGGATGTTGACCAGCTCACGATGGAGGTGATGGAGGTCCTCAAAGGAGGACAGCTCCCAGCCGGATGGAATGACACAATCATTGCAGTGATCCCGAAGGTTGAGAGGCCAGAGAAGGTTACTGAATCACGTCCAATCAGCCTTTGCAATGTTGTTTATAAGGTAGTGTCGAAGGTGTTTTCATGGAGGTTGAGAGAAGTGCTACCTGAGATTATCACACAGAATAGAGCGCATTCTTATTGCATATGAACTCACCCATTATTTATACTAAATAAAAGAGAAGGGGATGTAGGATTTGCGGCTCTAAAACTTGACATGAATAAGGAGTACGTTAGAGTGGAATGGAGTTTCCTAGAGATTATGATGCGATAGTTGGTATCCAGTGAGATCTGGATTACTCTTATTATGGAGCGTGTTACAACTATGAAGTACAAGGTCAAGGTGAATGGGGAACTATCACAGAGTTTTGTACCTCAGAGAGGATCGAGACAAGGTGATCCATTATCACCTACCTTTTTTTGCTGTGCTGAAGCTTTTTTCTGCTATGCTGAAGAAGGGGGAGAGCGATGGTTTAATTGCAGGGGTGGAAATCTGTCCAAATGCTCCTAGCATATCTCATCTTTTGTTCGCAGATGACTCTTTGATTTTGACTCGTGCAACCGAAGGGGATAGCAAGCAGCTACAGACAACAACTGTATGAACAATTCTCAGGACAAGTGATAAATAAGGCAAAATCAGCAGTGTTATTTAGCTGAAATACTAAGCCCTGTCAGAAGAAAGCAGTGTGTGATATATTGCAAGTTACCAAAGAAACTATGAGTGAGAGATACCTGTGTTTGCCGGTTCACGTTGGTAAATCAAAGACAAGCACGTTCGCATATTTAAAAGATCATGTATGGAAGAGAATTCAAGGATGGAACCAAAAATTCTTGTCATGGGCAGGGAAGGACATCTTGATCAAGGCCGTGTCTCTAAGTAACCCCTACATTAGCATGGGATGCTTTGACCTGTCTAATCCTCGTGTGATCAGATAAGTTCCATGGTTGTCCTTTGTGGTGGAATCAGCAAGAAGGAAAACACAAAATTCACTGGTTGAGTAGGGATCGACACATGCAATCCAAGGAGGATGGGGGCCTCGGCTTCCGAGATATTTATGCATTCAACATGGCCATGCTGGCTAAGCAAGGCTGGAGGTTACTGCAAAATCCAGACTCCCTTTGCACTCAGGTCTTGAAAGCAAAATATTTTGCAAACACCTCAGTCTTGGAGGCTAGGCCAAAGACCGGCATGTCCTATACATGGCGAAGCATTTTAGAAGGACTGCAGGTGGTCAAGCAAGGAATGATATGGTGAGTTGGTACGGGTACAATCTGAATATACGGAAGGATCCCAAGACGACCAATCACTCTTGATTCATCAGGTAGCCGAACTAATCAACCCAGCCACGGGTGTGTGGGATACTGACTTGGTAAAAGATGTTTCTTGGGAGGAAGATGCTGATACTATCTTGGCACTGCCAGTCCATGAAGGACGTGAGAATTTTCTTGCTTGGCATATTGATGATCATGGGTGATTTAGCGTGAAGAGTGCACATAAGGTGTCGGGCTGACTTCGTTCAACAACAAAATCGTGCTGTTGCACAGGGAAGTAGCGGGGGCCTGATCCTATTTGGAGGTCGATTGGAAACTAAAATGCCCAGGCAAAATCAAAAACTTCCTCTGGCGTCTGGCCCATAACAGCCAGCCACTGCGTAGCAACCTTGTACAGCATGGATTGAAGATTGGGATTAAATGTCCGGTTTGCGGACATAACGGTGAAGACGGAGGACATCTATTCTTCACACAAGTGCAAACTGGTCAATTCAGTTTGGAGTCGCCTGTGTCTTGAGAAGGAACGGCTCGAGCTAGCCAATATTGTACATGAACGGGATGCAGTAGAAATGATCCTGAAAGCGAAGGAAGACAAGCGGCTGCTAATGATCATTACCTTGTGGTTCATTTGGTGTGAGCGAAATATTATTCGAGAGGAGGGCCGGAGGCGGAGCACTGATTTTGTGACACGGTACATCAATACTTGCCCTCAGAACACTGAAGTTCTGGGAGGGGCTCGGCAAACGAGAATTTTTGATATTTAGCCCGTATTCGTGCCTCTTGATATTTAACGCTAATTCGCATAATTTTTGAAATATGGCCCTCTATCTACGAATTGTTTTGAAATCTAGGCTTTTTGAGAATTTCACTATTTTATTAACTCTAGAAATATCCTTTTTACTGTTTGAATCTTGCAAAAAGGCGTCATTGTCTCTCTTATTTCACCGGCTCTTTTCTTTCCCTGGACTCAGTACGCCCGGCCCCGTCGGTACTGCGGTACACGTGAGTGGTATGTTTTATGTATTTCTATTGTATTCTGAGATTTATTTTCCTATAGGAAATCGGCCATAAATCATGAGATGACATGACGCTCATGTCATCAAGCTAGCAACGAACGAACAGAGGAGAGCCCCGTTCTGCTGTTCGCTCGGCGTCGTGCGGTGTGCGCATGGCTGCGGCGGCGGCTCGCTGTTGTTCGGCGGAAGCGGCGCTGTGGGGCTCGGCTAGGCGTGCGGGTTTCACAGGGTGAGGCATCTCGTCCTTGGCGAAGACGCGACAGGGAAGGAGATCGACGGGCCATGGCCCACGCCCCTCGCACTGCGCCAGGAGGAAGAAAGGTACTCAGATAGGACCACACGTCAGTCACATGGAGATTGGAGAAGGAACATGGGTATTTTCGGTAATACGAGAATTCAACTAAGGCCTAAGGTGTCAAAGGCTAAATATCAAAGCAATTCACAAGGTTATATTTCAAAAGACTTACGAATTGAAGGTTAAATATTGAGAGACATACCGGGTTAAATACCAAAACTTCCCTTAAAAACAGTGAGCAGTGAAAACCAACAAAAGGATAAGTGGAGCAAACCACCAGTTGGGGTCCTGAAACTGAACTGTGATGCTTTATTTCTACCCATTTCATCATCAGTTAGCCGGGGATTCTTGATAAGGGATGACGTGGGAGACATAATTATCACTGGTTGCGTGAGGGTGAATCATCTCCTGAATGCATTTCACGCTGAGCTTGTAGCCTGTCTCCAAGGCGTTCAAACTGCTATGGACTTGGGCATTGGTCACCTGATAGTTGAAACAGATGCACAGATGGCTGTCCAAGCTATCTCGACCAATGACTTTGATGCTGCTTGTTGGAATATAAGTGAATTGCCAACTTCTCCTTATCAGCTTAAATTTTTGGGTTGAATTGGTTGGTACATGCAACTCAATATGGTATCAGGGCCAGATGTCTCGAGTTCGAATCCTGGTTAGCGCAATTAAATAAAATAACTGTTGTTCGCTCCTATTCCACGTCTGATACTCGTTCGTCACTGATATATTTCGCTGGGGCCTTGACGTGAGAGGGAGTGTTGGAATATAAGTGAATTGCCCACCTCTTCCCATCAGCTTAAGCTTTTGGGTTGAACTGGTTGGTGCATGCAACTTAATATGGTATCGGAGCCAGAGGTCTTAAGTTCGAATCCTGGTTAGCGTAATTAAAATAAAATAATTGCTGGTCTCTCCTATTCCACGTCTGAGGCTCGTCCGTCGCTGAGATCTCTCGCCGAAGCTCGACGTGAGGGGGGAGTGTTGGAATATAAGTGAATTACCCACCTCTCCTCATCAGCTTAAACTTTTGGGTTGAATTGGTTGGTGCATGCAACTCAATACTGCTGCTATAGGTCTCTTGGTGTCATAGATCAAGAATTTAGTCTCCTCAAATTTTATTAGCTTCACGTGTGTGTGTTTAAAAATAGATAGTGCAACCAAGCTGCTCATGAACTAGCTAAACTGGGTCTGTTGTATAGTATTTAACTACCTAGTAAGTACAGTAAGGTATATCGACTTGTAGCTTAACATGAATTGTGGGACAAATGTCAGTCACCAAAACTAAACATGTCAAACATCAAGAAAACAAGCAAAGCACGCAAATCAATAAAGTTCAATTAAAGGTAAAATTTGTTACTTTGTTAGCCATATATGCAGCCAGCAGCTATAAGCCATCAAGACAAGACAAATCACTAACATATCAGAAATCTTGAAGGCAAAAGGTGCTGTAGCGCAACGTATAACAGCAGAGCTAATTGAAGAAACGGAAGTACACCGCATACAGTTACAAATGTCATTTAAATGGCTAACACAAATGGCAGCTTCTGACATAACAGCCACGGTAAGTAGTTAAGACCACATTGAAGGAACTAAGTGTACTTCATACGATTGCAAAAAGTCATCTAAATGGCCAACACAAGTGATAGGTTCTGATATAACAGCTACTGCAAGTAGATCAGTCCACATCAAAGAAACTTAAGATCACTGCAACTGCAAATGACATGGATCTTTACAATCTTACATAAGATAGGTTAACTGGTGAGGTAGGATATTGAACACGACTGCTGCTGCAAACTATGTAATCATAATAGCCATCTTTTTTGTCATCTTCAGGGATCATCTCTTTCCTAGGATCGATCCCACATTTCTCAATGGCGACCCTATTGATTTCAGGAATAGAAACATTCTCAGCAGTACATCCTTCAAAAGATAGATTGGAAGCTATATTTAAAAGGAAACTAGAACTTACTATTTGTAGAAATGAGGACGTAAGCGAGCTGTTTCTGTGTCAGTATTATCTAACAGGTCACTCCAATCATCCGCAGCAGCATATCTCAGAGAATAGGCCATACTCATAAAGCCAGGAAATATGTTATTTATTTCCACAATCATTCGTGCAGAATCCCAAGGCTAAAAGCACATAATGTAGGAGATTATTATAATTCACTGTTTTTAGATTAGATGAAAAGACATTGTAAGTTGTGTGATAAAATGTATACCTGCGATGTGTAATCATTTGCGTGCAGATGTATATTCCTTATGTACTGAATGATGGCCAAGTAAATAATAGGGTGGCTGTCGGTCTTCTTAAAGACATTTAGGAGAACATGATTTCTTTTGTCAATAAAGAAATAAAGCTGTTTGTGACGGCAAGCAGGGAATTTCACATAAACTGCACTTGCAAATCTATTTCTGGTGTAGCCATATACGCATATAGAGTTCAAGTTCCTCAAAGCCAATAATCATCTCATCTGGATCCAATAAAATAGGATGCTTCAGTAGAGCTGTATCCCAGCCTCTGGATGCAGGAAAAAAGATTACATTAGGTTATGCTCCAGATTTATTAACGCAACTTATGCATCATGCATAGATTTATTTCAATATTTATATTTGTATATATCTAATGTTATCGAAGGAATAAATCAGATTAAGTTCTGGAAATGCCCAACTTGTGCCTACAAGAAATAAGGGAACTAATGGATTCAGAGAACAGGTTTCCCTAGAATAAGATCAAGGAACATATTCAAATAGAGCAATAAATCAAAATAAAAAAAATGATGACTATGTATATGTCTGAGAAAAAAAGAGAACTTCAGAGTTGAAGAAAACTAGAAAAGAGTTCAATAAAATGTAACACATTATAGATTTGATGATATGAATATGCAGACTTGGCATGGTCACACGGCCATGTGCTACCAAATGAGTCCATTATGGCTCAACATCGAATGACCGCCAACCGGAGTTGACGCTTCCTCCAGGCGTGTGGTTTGGGAAGGCCTGTTTTAGCCTCAGACATGGCCTATGAGGTCCTGCAGGTCCACTGAGTGAGTGACAAGCAGCTAGGCGAACCATTGTATGCTAAAGAGCATGTACTCTTCCTAAAGTAGATTGTGTGTATTAACAAATATATATCTAGACATATTTCAGAACTTTTGGGGAGCAAAGCAGCCATATGTACATCTACATCTCAATGAAACTAAGCAAAAGCAAGAAATTAAGCAAATGAGCTTACAAACTGTTGAAATGGAATTCAGATTGAAATTAGAGAATTACTTGTAATGCATCTTCTTAGAGCCAAGGAGATAACTAAACCCATCCCAATCTTGGCTGCCTTGGACCTTAAAAAATGGTTCTGTCTCTATGAAGTTTCTCAGATCATAAACATCACCAGCACAGCTTGTTGAATACGTAAACCTCCCTATATTGATAGGCTTGATTGTTCCTGATGAGAAGACATAACTCGACCACTGAGAAAGGCCGCCATGCACAACCTTTCTGCCACTGGACAAAGAAATTGTATCAATGAGAGACCTGCAAAATTAGAAAAACAAATTGAATTCCTTTCTCCAAGTGATACACAGAGGTAATGAGAATATTTTGTTTCTTAGTACTCACTTTAATTTTGCCTTCCAAAATTTGTCCAAACATGACTTGTGGTCATCTTCAAAGAATGCTGGTATCTTATAATTGTCAGTTTTGTCACCCTCAAAGAAGCCATCAAACTTTTCATACACCACCACCCAACGACCAACTGCCTCACAGTAGGCAGAAAAATATGCTTCAACAACTGAATCAGCACGGTAAGAAAGTTTTCTGGTCTGCTCAACAATCCTTTCACCTGTTTTCCCATTATCCGCTTCCTCGTCAGTCAAGAAGAGGATTGTGACCTCCTGCTCATGAAGTGTTTCATTGGACTCGATGGTCATAGTACCTTGAGCTATAAGGTTGTTGGCATCATACTGGAAACTGTATGACCTAACATAGCCTCCAACAATTGCCTACATTTGACATAACAATCAAGTTAGCAGTGCATCAATCTACCTCGATCTATGCTTTATAGATTAGTTGAAAGAAGATAACATTGTACCTGTTTCGGCTCCGGCCCACCATAGCGGGAATGTTGATTACACTCGTAGATCCACAACTCCTTGAGCCAAGTGCTCTACGATCTGAGCCATTCTTGTCGACGAACCTTTCAGCAACACGGTGCAGAATATATCCTGAAAATAAAAAAGGCATGCAATCAGCAATGTCGTGAAAGTTGTCGTCTCAATGCATAGAAGCAGATAAGATGCATGCTCTGAATCTCTGTTTTAAAGGCATCGCCTAGGCATCCAGGCGGACCCAGCTCACACTGGTAATCTGGTTACGCTTTGTCACCTAGGCATCGCCTAGGAGATAACGTGCACCCAGATCATGTTGGGCCTTGTCACCTTTGAAACAATGCTCTGAATAACAAATAAGTATTGACGGCAATGACTGAAGTCCTTGCTATCATGTCACATGGGAACTGTTTGAAATGCACTCAGACACTCAGTTGGGGTGCTTCTTTCATCAGGTGCATGGTTATCTTTCTATATACTCTTCCAAATTGTAAGTCATTCTGAATTTTCTAGTTACACAGATTTTGATATGTACTTACATATACGCTATATCTAGATGCAACATAATAGCTACGTATCTAGAAAAGCCACAACAAATTACAATTTAGAATGGAGGAAATAGTTTTGTTTTCAGAGTTGTGACTTCTCAGTCCAGGTTGAGTTCTGTGATTGGCTGAGTGGTCTTATAACGTACAATTTGGAGAGTTAGAATTGGCAGAGCCGTTCAACGTCAAATGTAAGAACATAGCTGTATGCTTACAATGCTCCAGGTTCAGTTATCTAATTGGTTAACAGTGATCTTACAGTCTTATCTAGAAAAAGCCATAACAAATTACAATTTAGAATGGAGGGAATAGTTTTGTTTTTAGAGCTGTGACTTCTCAGTCCAGGTTGAGTTCTGTGATTGGCTGAGTGGTCTTATAATGTACAATTTGGAGAGTTAGAATTGGCAGAGCCGGTCAACGTCAAATGTAAGAACATAGTTGTATGCTTACAATGCTCCAGGTTCAGTTATCTAATTGGTTAACAGTGATCTTACAGTCTTACTCTGTACAGTACTTACAGTTTATAAAGGACTAAATTCAGGGAGCTGGACACCCGCACCCACTGCCAGGAATATACGAGGCAAATGTATGTACATACTTGTGTGCTTACAGCGGCCCTACTTATTCTTCGGTTTGTAGTTTGTGACTTGCTATTCCCAAATCGATTCATATTACGCAGGCAGAAATAAAATTGACTGAATGCTAGCGTCAGACACCTATACAAGTTCTATACTAATATTATTTCTAGGATATTTATGATGTTATAAAATTTTATGCTTTCACATACAACTCACAGATATTAAATTCCTTTGTTATACAGAACTACAAACTGATAAAGAAGTGTAATTAAATACACATATAAGGAACATGAAGTACAGAAAATGCAAGAACTAATTATCACCTAGCATGGGCAAGATAAAGTAAATGCTCGATCTGACGTGAGCTAAGGCAGGATAGTAAAACAGAAAGACAAACACATACTTGCAGGAAACTCAATTTTTGCGGTGGAAATTTCCTAGATCCTAATAGTTTGTTGGTAGCGTCCACAACAAGTACATTGGCAGCTGTCACTTCTCATTGTCACTAAAATCACTTGATTTCTGTGTCTTGCAATTAAATTTCTCTAATGAGCAAGTAGTTGTATTTGATTTGCTTCCGACCTCGCCTATCCCTTTCTTGAGTTTGCCCTCTAGTGTTAGAGTACATCATGGGCCTATTGGGTCTGGCTGGCGGTATAGCCTGTTAGTGTTAGGGTTAATTAGAGATAAGAGTTGCTTGCTTAGCAGTCAAGTAATTCTTGCTTGGGAGTCAAGTAAACCTATATATATAAGAGAGGATATGTATCAATCCAACAAAGCAAGAATTAAGAAGGAAATCCCTTCACTCTTGATCGGGTGTTGGCAAGGCCCAGCCCCCGTCGTCACAAAACATCAGGCGTGAACAGTACCAAATTCTTCCTTTATTAGATTGATACATCTCCTCTCCTTAAGGGAGGTTTACTTGACTCCCAAGCAAGGATTACTTGACCCCTAAGCCAGCGACCCTTATCTCTAATTAACCCTAACACTAACAGGCTATACTGCCAGCCTAGGCCCAATAGGCCCATGAAGTACTCTAACATCTAGCTTCTTAAGATTCTTGAGGCTCAAAAGTATTGAATGTATCTCCCACAAAGTCACACAAGAACATTGGACATACTAGATTGATATACAACTTTTTTATAAAAGCCAAAATAAAACAAGACATAGTATAATGTACTATTAAAGTCGCCAACTAAATTTCAGAACATGTACCTATGTTCAAAGCAGATATATAGGAGCAAAGTCTAAAAATTTAGGATACTTAGCAAGTTCATGATAAAACTTAGTGAGCAAGTTCATGATAAAACTTAGTGCACGTTTTTGGGCTGCCAAAAGTGCAAAAGCTCAACAAATGATTCTTGGTTAGCTTGCACTGAATTTTCTTCTACTTCATAGGCTCAGTTTCTCTAGACATACTAGCCCCAGACTGCTATAACTGCAAGTGCACTGCCTGGGTTACTGTTGGCTGCCAAAATACACTAGTTTTTATTTATGGCTTGCCAAATCAGAACTGAACCATTTATTCATGCCACACAAACACGCATACTAGGAACAAAACCTGGAGATGCAGCTTGCCAACAGACGAAATTTAATAATGGCAAACTGCACTTATGCTCTGTGATGCTTGCATTGATCTAGGCACCAGAGAAGCCTAATCGTTATGCACTGTCAAGCCATCGCCATCTATGGCTTAAGACAACCAAAAAAAAAAAAATCTGATCTATGGCTATCAGCTCTGCCGGTGGCAGCAACATCAACTCCAGCCACAAAGCTTACTAGCTGCTTGACATCTACTTGAGACCCGTTTGGTGGAGCTCAGACTGCTCTGCACACTTTAGCAAGGAGCCATTTTCATATCTCTTGCTCCTCCGCGTACTGTAGGAAGGAACCAGAAGCGCTTGGAGTCATGCCAAAGGGAGCTTACAACCTTAGGCCGCAGGACAAGATAAGCTGAATAGCATAGAAAATGTGCTTGAAGTACAAATGAACAAACGTGACATTTGCATGGCATTCGGGAAAGGGGAAAGGATATGGGGTGGGTTATGTCATGGTGGGTATGGGTTTGTTTATGGGGATTTATATCCCAACCCCATGTTTGGGTTTACTTGGAATGGGTTTAGGTTCATGCGGGGCACACTAGTTAAAAATAATAAAGGCATCCAGTGTTCACAAGTCTTCATCGCTCTTCGCTCGGCAATGATTGTTGGCTGCCACACCAGCCCTTATCCTCATCCCCTCTGCTGCTCTGTTTGAGCTTGTGTGGCCATAGGAAAGTCGATTCGCAGTGCTGAGGTTGTCAGCTTCCTAGAGCTCGTGTGCGGCAACATCTCCGTCTTCAGCCGCATCACTGCCGTCCCTCCCTCCCTATCTCTATTAGGTGGCCCCATGAATGGAAGGAGCGCTACCCCGTGAATGCAAGGCGAAGGAAGCTTCGACGGACGGCATCCCAGCGCTTGTGAGGCAAGGTCAGGTCCCATGATGGCCAATTTTTAGAAGCACCATCTCTGAGACTCTGATGATGGATATCCGGCTCATAACCCACCCCGACCAGTCGACCACTGGGTATGCATTTCCCTAGGGTTTGGGTAATTGTTTTTTTAATATTTTTTATTGCAACATATTTTATTAATTAATATATACTGGTATAGGTTTCTTAGAGCATCTCTAAAAATTTGTCAAATTTTATTTAGCAAATTTTATGATTTGCCAACTTTCAAAACTATATACAAGTAAAAAAATAGTATCTTTCCAAGAGTTTGGCATTTTTGACTTGGTATAAAATAAAAAAGCCCGCTAACGAAACGAAGAAGCCCGCTAAGCGAACGAAGAGCCACTAAGTGAACGAAGAGCTCTGCAAAGCAATGAAGAACCCCGGATGCTAAGTCTTATATGCACGTATATTTGCGCGCGGAGGAAAGATATGTCAAGTTGTTACAGATGCCAAGTTGTTTTGCTAAATTATTGGAGGCTATTTTTTTCTTATTTTACCAAAATTATATAGTTGTTAAGGAGAGATATGAAACTCTCGGAGATGCTCTTAAAAGCCATCCTAATTCGTTGGATGAGAGACTCACACGTCTAGCATCGCCTCCATGTGTACTCCTATGTTTTCAAAAAAACACTCAGCATACATAGAAATTAACGTGGAGTCCATTTTTCCTCTTATGCACATTTCATATGTTTAGTTAGTTTGTGTGTAGCTCCATCCTCATCTTATTAAATTTAATTCAAATTTGAATTGGACTAGTTGCTGAGAGATGGATTTTATGAGATGGTTAGTGAGGTATGGCGTTGCTGTGAAAATTTTATAGCGTTGCATGGATCATGGAATAATATTTGTATATCAAATTTGAAAATAAAGAATGAACGAAAGGAAAAAAAATAAGACAAAACAATTCAACTTGCCTGTCTTGCCCACGACGACGCTGGCTTCCTCCGGCGCGTTTGCGAGGGTGGCAAGTGGGCCAAATTACGCCCACGGTGTGCAACCCACTGTGTTTGTGAGGTTGGCCTAGAAGCCAGCCCAGCTCCCAGTGGCCAAACCCATCGCCTCCGCCTGCCCCCAGCGATACACCGCTAGGGTCCATTTTTGTGAGGCTCGGCCACGCGCGATGCTCGCGGGCGATTTCGGGGTGGCTGGCGTGGGCTCACGCGGGAAGGTGAAACTTTCGCGCACGCTTTGCCGCCGCGTGTGAAGCGAAACCCGCCGATGAGTCCTCGGGCCTTTATAAGGGCAACTGCTCCCCCTCCGTCTTCTACTTCCTCTCATTCACCTTCCACCTGCCTCGTGAGAGACCAGCGATCAGCTCGTATGCTTGGCGGCGACGGTGACCTCTGTCGGTGAGCTCGTGTTGCTGTTGGGACTCTGAGGTGTTGGTGTTCATCCCCATCTGCTTCGACTTGGGGCCGATCTGCTTCCTCTACTTCCAGATCTGCTTCCTCTTCGTAGATTCGACCTCGAGCACAAGGTGAAATGCAACCCCCATCTTTTGTTATTGATATGTCTTAGGATTTTGTCATACCTTGGTTTCCAAAGAAGACCAGAGCTCGTCATATGTGTGCCCAGGAAGTCCTTATATACAACAGAAAACAGATAAATATCAGAAAACAATGTATATTGTAACGAAAACATATATATTTAACACTTACACTTATCAGAGTAACGTGGAACGTTGGCTAAGATTGCTCTTCAGTCTTCATTCTCCTCAGGGGCTATTGACTGGGGGCTCCGTATGCCAAACACTTCCAATACCCAACTTCTTTATCCTTTCTTTGAGAAACCTTTACTACAAACTATAGCAAGGGTGAGTTCCATGTCGAAACTTAGCAAGTACAGGTGGAAAGTAATGACATGCATGGCTTATACAAAGGTAAGGCTGAAAGGTAAACTGCGGTAGCATTTTAAATGTAGCAATTAAGATTTAACAAGTTGCAACCTACTGTCTAATCATCTTGGTTGAAACACCCAACCCTTTATTAAGGTTCAAGTGGCATTTAATAAATCATTTATCATCACAGATATAAGCATATATCATTAACACATTAAACATGAGATAGCCATCTCAAGGGAACACAGGATAGCCATCCCGATAAACCTGAGATAGCAACCTCAACAACATCACCACGATTTTACAGCTTAAACCATTTGGCTAATCATGCGAGGATCTGGGCTGCTCGTGACCGTGAGCACGGACGATATATCAATTTTAACTCTACACAGAGGTGTACACTTTCACTCCAGATTGTGATTACTCTTTATGCCCGAGGTGATCAGCCTCTTAGCCCATTGCCAAGATAGGCTGGTAGAGGTCACAACGAGGCTTTTCACAGGGTCATAGGCAGTGACAACTCGCTAGCCTTGAGTCCAAGCGTATGGGAAACTTCACCGTGAGGCCGCCCCCATCACGGATCCCTAGCCCCTCCCATACTACAACTTGTAAACAAACCCCAGCGACCATAGCTATAGTGACCCGTCGATAAGCTGTCCTCCTACCTATGATGATCCTGCTAATAGACCAAGCCAGAGCCCATTAGCCTGGAGATGTACGAAAGTCCCAGGTTACCACTCTACGAAAGGACCACAAGGGGGAGGAGATACGGATACCCTCGTCAACACGAGTCCCACTAGCATCCGTTTCCCCCATCTTTCACCGCCAACCAACGATGCGGATCAGCATCAACTTCTCCAACGGCCGAAGCCA
Organism: Bothriochloa decipiens; assembly: GCA_023333625.1. Lineage (NCBI taxonomy): Eukaryota > Viridiplantae > Streptophyta > Magnoliopsida > Poales > Poaceae > Bothriochloa > Bothriochloa decipiens. The sequence goes on from CM041638.1 coordinate 19,326,832, forward strand.
AGAGCCCACGACTCCAACATATTTTAAGAAGCAAGTTTTATCTTCATTAGGTAGGTGAAAGGTGAGGTAGAGCACTAGCAACCTAATGACCTATCAACTAAAAACCCCCCATAGGTGATATGTGGATAGAGTGGCTAGTCATCCCTATGGTTTGCCGATTTAAGACACATGCAATGTATTAATTAAAAGTGAATAGGCGCAATATGATCAAAGGTGCCTGCACTTGCCTTAAATTCAAAGTCTAGCTGCTCTTCTGGCCTCCAGCTTCAGCTGCACTTGTCGGTCCTCAGCTTAGTCTTCAGCGTTAACAAACCGCTCTTCGTCTAGTCGCAGCAACCAAACAACACAAACAAACACACAAAAAGACAAGACTAAGAACAATACACCAATCAAAAGGAAAACTAAAAATAGAATGGTCTAAATGGACAAACTCGGTGCTACGGTCGCAAGAGCACAAGAACGACGAACAACAGATCTATCGTTAAAGAAAACACGACTATTGAGGTACTTGCAACAAGCACGGAAACAAACTTTAAGATTGATGCATTTACTAAAGCAAGATGCGGAACATATAAGAAAGACATAAAGTCAAATCAGTTGGATGATGTTGAAATGTAAAGCAGGGTTAAACCTTAGTAATACTCTATTTATAAGCAATTATATTATCTAAGCCAATTAAACATTCATAAATTATCAAACCTAGAACATGCGAGAGCATTAAAGAAACATCATATGCTTAAATATTAAATTAAGCAGGACATAAACGACAAGACATGTTGATATTAAACATAGAGCATTTATGATTCAAGGTTGAACTAAACAAGCCATTAACGAAAAGGCATTATTGCTAAAATTAATCACATTAGCATAAAAGGACGATGTGAATATAAACTAAGTTACTTTTATAAATTATAAAGGACATTGAGTCGTTATTAACTAGGTTAATATGATATAACATGTGAGAACACTTAACAAAACATGACATGCTTCCAAGGTAACTCTAAGCAAGTCATAATAAATAAAGAAGCATTTAAGTTGGTACTAGTCATATTGACAGGCATGTATGAAAAATCAAGGTACAAACTTAAATTACTTTTATACCTAAGAGCACACATTAATTAATAAACAAGATTACTTACATAACACATGATGTGACAAACATTATTGATAACAAGAAACATACGTTGACATGATCGCAACACAAGGACAACGAAAGCATAGCCCTAGGTTGCTTTTATTTAGTTGAGCATCAACTAATTATTGCACAAGTGAACAAGATTAAATGCACAGACATATGACATCATGAAGATCATTGCTAAAACAAAGCTTAAGGTCAACACGGTCATAACACAACGAGATAAAAAAATATAAAACCCTAGATTACTTTCAATTAGAAAACTATTAAATAAATATTAATTAAATTGCATTTAACCAAATAAATTCATAAATTAGTGACATGATAAACTTTACTACTCCTGTGTAGATTGCGACAACACGAAACTAACGCAACTGGAATTGCTCGAATCGGAGTTAAAACGGTGAAACGGCGGAGATTATACGATCAATGGCAAAACTGTAAATAAATCGCTTGATGGCAAAGTCATAAATACCTCATCTTCTACCTCTGTCCATCTTCCTCTCCAGGCCATGGCCATGGCAGCCAGGCTACAGCTCACGCTGAGGAAGGGACCTCGGCCCTGGCCTGCTGGACGGCCCGCGGTGGTCGGCCCTGGCCTGCTACGGCCGGTGGCGGCCGGCTGCGGCCTGCTACGGCCGGCGGCGGTGGCTCGCGATGGCCTGCTATGGCCGGCGGTGGAGGGAGGACCACGGCCCTCGGTCGAGACTTGGCCAGGGTGGCCAAAGAGGGCGCAAGGTGGCCGGGGAAGGCTATGGCTGCTTGCGGTCTGCTGCGGCTAGCTGCTAGGCTGGGTCGCGGCCTAGGCTGGCTTGTGGCCTCTGTGGCTAAGCTATTGCTGGCTATGGTTGGCCAAAGTTGGCTGTGGCAGGCTGAGAGTGGCCACAGGTGGCTGTTCTTGGCCAAAGTTGGGCAGATGAAGCTAGGTGAGGTTAGGAGTGGCCCAAGCTAGGTAGGAGCTGGCCAAAGCAAGCTAGGATGCCTTGAGGATGACAAAGGGTTATTAGACCAGACTGTTGCTGGCCTTATTATGCTGCTGATGGCCAAGTTTGGCCACTGGTGGCCGGCTACGGCTATTGCTAGCCTGGCCGGGGTGGCCATGGCCGGCTAGGGTTGGCCAGGACTGGCCAGAGCTGGCCAGTTAAGGCCAGGAGAGGTTAGGGTAAGCCAGGGATGACTGGAGCTTGGTAGGGGGATGATGTCTAGCTAGAGCGGTGGCCAACACTATAGAGAGAAAAGAAAATCTTTTTTCACACCAGCAAAACCATGCAAAGCACCAAGCCCAAACCCATTCAATTATTTTCTAAAAAAATAATATAGAAAAGCACATTTTATTTAGCGCTTTCTAATAACAACCCAAAATGTAATTTTTGGGGTGTTATAGATCTACCCCACTTAACATGAATCTTGTCCCGAGATTCGAATAGACTTAAGAGAAAGAAGACAAAGCAGGTTATAAAGTTGCTTTGGTACTTACAAGATAAAGATTCAAGGAGCACCAAAAGGGCTAACAAGGGAGTCATAAATTGACTTTCAATAATAACTTGAAGACTTTCAAGTGCAAGTAGTCATCAAGGCTCGACGAAAGCTCGACAACTAGATATGAAGAATGACCAACAATAAAGGTAAAGGTGGATGATAGGAGCGATTGACCCAAATCTTATAGATAGATCTCTAGGTCTTTCTGAGATGTATGGTCCAATGTCAATACTGGCAGAAAATGATACGAAGGTTGAGATTGATGTTATGCTACTCTCAACTCCTTGATTCAAGATATATGAGTCATACGATGATCGATTATGAACTGCAAAGAGAATAAGGATTGATTACTTCAGGCCTTCATGTTTTCCTTACTTCCAGTCCTATGAGTGTTAGGATAAGAAGTAAGGGTTAGCAAAAGATGATTACAAGATACAGTTTGATCCTTAGATCTTGTAGTCTTGTGACTCGGGACATAAGAGGTTGATGAGATGTAGAACAGAATCGAGTATTATGAAATGATGAAAAGAAAAGCCAATACAGGCATTTAGATCTTTATGTCCCATGACCAGAGGTGCTCAAGATTGATTGAAGTTGGTAGCGAATGCTACCCCACTTACTAGAATTCTTGCTTGAGTCCGAGAGGAATGATGAGAACACCAGCTTGTCAGAACCTCTTTAGAAGATCTCTTCCGAGATTTGGTCTTTAAGTCACTCAATAGAAAAGTCGAGGTGTTATAAATCTACCCCACTTAACATGAATCTCGTCCCAAGATTCAAGGAGACTTGGGGTAGAGACAAAACAGATGATCAAGGTTGATTCGGGTTTGGGTTTTACTATCACATTGTTTGAGCCTAAAAGTGGAATAGTGATAGGAGAACTTCCCGATTTCAAAATCAAGGGAGCCTGTTTTGGTCTTTCCTGAAATAGTGCCCTCAAAGGTAAATGAACCAAGAGGAATGTGTCTGAGATGTCATAGATGTAAAAATCTAGATGATACTCAAGACCATTTATGCACAAAGGAATAGTCCTTATGATCCCATAGTTTTCAAGAGTAACTCCCGTGGGAATTCCTAGAAGCTTATGTGATGGGATAATAGACTCGTTGGGGAAGTTTATCAGCTAGAGCTTTTTAAAAGATAGTCATCCCAACATTAGGACTATAGTGAGCCTCTATAGCGGTTTTTCTAATGGTGCAAAGCAGAATATCTAAGGGGCAACGATTTAGGCTACCTTGATGGATAGCTACATTTCTGCCAACCACTCACAACTCATGATGGCCGACAATCCTTTGATGTGTTCCATAAGGAAACACTCATGGTGTGGACTGTCGTCATCCTTAGATGATATCGAGTGTGTTAGAGGACTTCACTTGAACTAGCAAATTCGAGGCATTCCCAGAATCTTCAAAATCTCTCCCTTGAATCAAAAGGGAAATGAAGAAGGATGAGGTTTGTCATCCCCTGGAGTGTAGTTCATTCCCTTAACAGGGGATCTATGGCAACCGGGTCAAGGGAGGGATTTGAGGAAATTTTAGATTCAGTTGCTAGCGCCTCCTCTTGTGTTTAGGGTCTGACTCAACTACTTCAGGAAGGCTTCAGTGGGACATGATATGGAGATTTTAGGATTTTCTCAAAGGTCAAAATTGAAGTTCAAGATTTATCCTCTGGATTTCTTCAAGATCCAAAACAAAATAGGATAAGCGAATCAAGGACTATCCATATACCAAGATATGGAGACAAGATGGCAGAATAACATTTCTTAAAGGAGAAGTAATACATGATCTTCTATTTATCCTCCAAGGAATCCGAGAGAGATTTAACTTTGATTATTTCAGAGTTTGTACTTGTAATAAAATGTTTCCAAGGCCAGCATGGATCAATTGCAAGATCATGATCTTTGGGACCCGTGAGTTACAGGACCACCATGCTTCCGTTATGCCAAGCTGATGATAACATCCAATGGAAACTATTACTTCAGGGTTGTTGATGGTGCGTCCTCCTAGTGTCGATCCTCCATTGAGTTGTATTAAAGAAGGAAGCATGAAAACCAATGACAAGAATCTATGGTGTAAGACGATAGGAATCAAGATTGATCAGAATGATAGGCAGGATAGAAGACACTACCCCACTTAACAAAGATTAAACTACACCCTCTATGCCTTCCTTACGAGAACACAAAAGACACCCAACATTACAACAAGCATCATAAGCACACATCATAGCATCGATGCTACACGTGCTTCTTCCACAATGGCGGTCATCCTAAAGGGCAGATTGTAGATGATAAAGGGCCATCGTAAATTTTGAATAATACAAGGTCGGAAAACTTTTAGTAAACCAACAAAAATTAAAATCCAAGGGGATAAGAAATTAATAGCTCAAAGGAAGCTATTCAAGGAGGGGATCCAAGACAAGGATGAAGAAAGTAGTCAGATTCAAGTACCAAGGGACAGTAAAATAGTTTTGTAGCAAAATAAGCTTTAGAAATCGACCAGTGCTATCATGGCATACGTCCTACAGTCAACATTGCTCTGATACCACTCTGTCACACCCTGGTTTCTAAAGAAGACTAGAGGTCATCATATGTGTGCCCAGAAAGTCCACACATATAATAGAAAATAGATAAATATTAGAAAACAATGTATATTAAAACAAAAACATATATATTTAACACTTACACTTATCAGAGTAACGCGGAATGTTGGCTAAGACTTCTCTTCAGTCTTCATTCTCCTCAGGGACTGTTGACTGGGGCTCCATATGACAAACACTTCCAATACCCAACTTCTTTATCCTTCCTTTGAGAAACACTTTACTACAAACTATAGCAAGGGTGAGTTCCATGTGAAAACTTAGCAAGTACAGGTGGAAAGTAATGACATGCATGGCTTATACAAAGGTAAGGCTGAAAGGTAAACTGCGGTAGCATTTTAAATGTAGCAATTAAGATTTAACAAGTTGCAACCTATTCTCTAATCATCTTGGTTGAAACACCCAACCCTTTATTAAGGTTAAAGTAGTATTCAATGAATCATTTATCATCACAGATATAAGCATATATCATTAATATCATTAACCTTGAGATTGCCATCTCAAGCAACATAGGATTGCCATTCCGTTCAGATACAGAGGTAGCCACCTCAACAACATCACCACGATTTCACAGCTTAAACCATTTGGCTAATCATGCGAGGATCTGGGCCGCTCGTGACCGTGAGCATGGATGATATATCGATTTTAACTCTGCACAGAGGTGTACACTTTCACTCCAGATTATGATTACTCTTTATGCCCAAGGTTGTAAGTCTCTTAGCCCATTACCGAGATAGGCTGGCAGAGGTCACAATAAGGTTTTTCACAAGGTCATAGGCAGTGACAACTCACTAGCCTTGAGTCCAAGTGTATGGGCGACTTCCCCGTGAGGCCGCCCCCATCACGGATCTCTAGCCCCTCCCATACTACAACTTGTAAACAAACCCCAGTGACCACAGCTATGGCCACCCGTCGGTAAGCCGTCCCCCTGCCCATGATAGTCCTGCTAATAGACCAAGCCAGAGCCCATTAGCCTGGAGATGTACGGTAGAACCAGGTTGCCGCTCCACGAAAGGACCGCAAGGGGGAGGAGATACGGATACCCTGGTGATGTTCTTGATCTGTTTTCATATTGCACATGATGATGTATTGGTTCTAATAGGTTTGCTAGATGATGGCAACTTTGATTTTTTATGGTTTGTCCATTGATGGTGTATCTGTTCTGTTAGGTTTTCTTAGTTCAAGTGTTAATTGATCCATTATGGTTTTGTACCTCATGCTTAATCGGTTCTATTAGGGTTTTGTACATGATGCTTTTATTGATCTATTGTTCATTACTACTGTGGTCCATGATTTGCTACGGTCTGTTACTCTTTTCTGAGATATGGTCGATGATGTTGTCCTTTATGTGCACTTGGAGGCATCAATAAATGATGTAGCCGTGCATTTCAACACTAATTCATGTCACAAACATGTGGAGGCCTAGCAGGGTCTAATGATTTGTATTTCTGTTTGAACTTTATATGCTTGTAGATGGATCCTTCCTTAAGCTGTGAGATGTTGTGTAGGCAGGCAGCTACATGGACTGTTGTTATGGTTTCTTCTGTATCCACTAGGCTCAAAAGAAAAAGCCATGAACATGTGTTACCTGTTATTCATGTGGTCATCTTGATCTTATTCCTGGTAGTGGCTTGTCTATGTTACCTATTGTTCATGTGCCATAAGTGAATCTGTGTTGATTAGGCCGATGATGACACGATGATTGTGTTCATTAGCTGGCTTCTTGTCATTTTGTTTACTCAATTTCTGTTGTTGTGAACTTATTCGTTTGCTATTCTTCTTTGCTCCTTATTTTCATTCTGTCTTGTAGCCAGCAATGATATGTGAACCAATGAGCTTTATTTGTCTAGGGCAAGTAGTTTATGTCATCACTGATTGTGTTTGGTTAAAATGTTCATGTTCAACCTGCAAAATGTTTACATCTATCTCAATTCATACTGAATTTTGTGCCCGTGGTTATGGGCCAGGCCGCCCACAACTAGCTGCCAAACACAATCACAGTTTGGCAGTTGGTGGCAGTTAGCCACTTAGCCAGGCTGAGTACTGGGTCAAGAACACATGCTCGCTTGGGCTGGGTTTATTGGAACAAACATGGTATGTTGCACCACTTGAGACCGGCCTGCTTAGGCTTGGGGTAGTTGGGATGGCCAGGCCGGCTAAGGTCACCCTCGTAAATGCGCCCTCTCGTCTTCTTTATGTGACCTTCTCTTCCCTTCACATAGAAGAAAAATTAAAAAAATGGAAAAAAATGAAAAGGTTTATAGCTGGCCACCCAAAAGGCTACACGCATACGCATTTTTTGGCATTGGCCTTCTCACGACTGGTGCCAAAATCACCGATTCCTTAATCTGTACTCCAGGCTTGGGCTCCAAGCTCATTCAGGCTACCTCATTGTACTCTGCATCCGGTGACGGGCTCTCCTGGCTCTTTGCAGCAGCGACCTCCTCCATTTGCATCCGACTGGCGCCAGGCAGCAGCAGCAGTTGGGGCCAACCTGCCATGGGCCAGCAGCCGGTGGCAGCCAGAAGACCTTGGGGCGGGGGGTGATGGATGGTGGTCATGAGATGGTAGTCTGCACCCAACATAGTGTCGTCGTCATCAGCGGAACCGTGGAAGTGAGGCAGCGTTCCGATGTACGACATGCTATGGGCGGTGAGGGCGCTGGGATGCGCGGTGCTCTGCATCCCATTCTCCCCATCTACACCCTCCTCATACGACTATATGAGCACCGCAACGAACATTTCAGCTTTGATGATAGCTAGTGGATGGAAGTGGAAGCGGAGAGGACAGAATCAGATAGACACGACTTTTGTATTGACTGGTGAAATTGGGATATGCTTCGGGAGGAATGCCTCGGGAGCAGGCTGCCGCACCAATGCACGATGACATGTAGTGGCGGGACTCATCGATGAGGTGGCTTCACGAACTCGCTGAAAAATAAGCTAGTGGGTTCCTCCTATTTAGGTATAGAAGATATTCTTAAGTTTTCTTTACTACAACTAAAACATCTCAAATATCTAACTTCTACCACACAACACCAACCCACCTCGCAACCCTTACTGCCTGGCATAAAAAAGAAACTCCAACCAACCAAATCCGCCCGGCCATTCAAAAATCACGCTGCTGCTGCTGCCGAAATCATGTTCCTTCTACCTCCTGAAATCACGCAGCTGCCTCCTCCAATCCGGCCTCCTCCAATCCCTCACTCTGCCTCCTGCCCCACGGTGCCGCCGCCTCTATGCTGCTGTTGCCCATCCTGGACCCCCCTGTGCTGATGTCGGAAGGCGCTAGAGCCTTTCTCCACAACTCCATCCACATCGCCTTCTTCCTCCTGTGGCAGCGGCACCACATCCTGCTGCCATTGAGGAAGTGCGTGCTACCTCCATAGGAGATGGCTAGATTTGTGTGGCTCCAGATCTGGTGAAGGCGCAGGCGACCTCACTCCTAGAGGCACGGGCGACCCCCTACGAGATCCATGATGATGAGGGTGAGTCTATTTCTGAGATCTAGGAGGAGCAGCGGTGGTGCTAGAGTTGCTGCTCGCGGCCGTGCGGTGGTGCCGCTACCTCTACGCCATACCGTGTGCTTGGGGGCGGGGATCAGCTGCCCCACGGATGCCCATCGCGTCACCAGGTTGTCGGCCGGCCCGAGCGGAGGACGCATGGTCATCAGTCGGTGTGGCCGTGCGGTGTCATGGTAGCTCCCCGCTCGCCTCCAAGCAACTTGGTCCTCCTCTCAGGTCCCAGCCATGGCCGGTCCGCAGGCAGCCAGTAGCCGCGGTCCATGAGAGAGTGGAGACGGCCGGTCCCCATCAGCACCTGGCAGGAGGGGTACGTCTGCCGGGTGTCGGCTGTGCCTGGCGACCAACGCGTGGTGCGCCTGCAGCCCTGCACTCTGCGGTTCGCCCTACCTGAAATGTGAGTTTCTATCGACCTTGGCTGCCTCTGAATTGATTTATGAGATCAACCCGTGTCCGCCAGAACCCAGATCATATTAGTATTCCAATCAATTTCTTGCTAATTTAAGATGCCTAGCTAGCAACCACAATTCAAGATGCCATGTCAAACATCCTCAATTTTCCACGAAGGGAAAATACACAGAATGAAGGATATATGATAGCCCAGGAGGTCCAAGCATCAACTTATCCATTATCAGTTGATTACAAAGCCATACATCGATCAAAAGAATACAGTAGAGGGGTTTACATAATTTATTACATCGCCACATGGCGAAATCATCAGAGTGTCTAGCATCTAGAACAGCTACAAAAGTAGAGGGCTATTACGGAAGCATCGTCTTTCACCATCTTGAGCGTAGGCACGAGACCATCTAATCCTTTCGTCCTTCAGGGGGCGTCGGTAAGCCATCATCCATACCTAGATCCAAATTTTCAATACGTTTTGTACTAGCCACATCTCCCACCCTATGCTTTGCTTTTGCTATGTAGTATTTGGTGGGATGCAAAGGATATAATCAAAGAAGCCTAATATATGGCTGTGGTTCCCTATGCAAGTAGTGACCAATATTATATAATATAGTTCATCAAATTTTTAACCCATCTCATCCACACATCTTTCCCATCCCATCACATCACGCACATCTCACACTCGCACTCAGTCGATAGGTCCAACTCCCTTTTGGAGCCTGTCTCAGCGGCTCACAGCCAGAAGGGTAACACCAGGGGGAGAATAGAAGGACTCATCTCACTACACCCGAGAAGCGTGGGTCTTAGGAAAAAGCCATACCAGTGGCTCGCGGACTATATATATAGATTCATAAAACTCTGCAGAGTGTGTACTCCTGTAATCACAAGATCACCATCATCGGTGGTGCGCACCGCCTAGGTTAATTCCGGCTGCTTTCTAACCGGTGCGATGCCACCCTACCATTCAGTACTGGAACACCCCGTAATACCGCCGGAACACCGATAGGTACACCGGCACACTGAGACTGTGAGGCGTAGTTACCCGGGCCACCAAGGTAACTCTATAGCTTTAAGGAGGGTGTGGGACCCTATGCCCGTACCTCCCGACACTATCTGCTAACAACCTAGTAGTAGTGGCATCGTCCTAGCTATTCGGACATCCGTCTCCCGCCCATACAAGAGCGAGTGGTGAGCACGTAGGTCCCAAGGTTTCGGTCCTCAAGAGATATCAGGTCCTAGGGGGATCAGACAGGATTATCTTCTCATAGGGACTATAGCAGTCCGTGCTATAACAGCACCTCCTACCCGGGGTTTCGCTGCACGAAGGCTCTCACCCCCGGGATCACCATATACCTCTCAATGTATCCACCACAGATACCTTACATAGGGATACCCAGAACACACCCTCCCGGCAAGACTCGCCATCATGGCTCATCGTAGAATCCTGCCCAATCGACTCAAACCCTCACCACACACCCAAGACACACGCAACACTCTCCCCGAGTAAAATGGCACCACGTGCCTTAACCATATACCATACCTTACTCTCCACCACGTATCACATCACCGATATAAGCGTAGTAGAAGTAAAGCTTCATAAGTAAATAAGCATGCATCTAGCCTATTAGCATGTATGCAGGGGTAAGGTTGTGACAAGGTAAAGGCTCATCAAGCAATTCTACCATGCAACCTATCATCAGGTGATATTCATAAATAAGCACTAGCAACCTAGATAATATGCCATGCGTAATAGGATTCTACGAGGTTGGGTGGGGTGTGGCACCTGAATGACTATCACTCGAGTCCTCTGTTAGGCCTTGGTGCTCTCCTAGTCCTCTCGTCGATCAACTCCTTCGCGGAAACTAAAATCGAGACACAACGGTCGCGGGAGCGACCCCTATAGATCAATCACAAAGAAGCAACTAGAATCCAATAACTCCAAATGCAATCATACATAAGCCTATGACGTAGAGCTCATTTTTATGAAAATTTGGACACTTGGTTCATATTTTTTGGAGATCGTATGAAGAAGTTATTAATTTTAGAAGATTAAATCACTTTCCAAAAAAGAAAAAGGGGCAGTTAATTCCTGGGCTGACACGTGGCAACTTCGGATAGGTGCCACGTGGCACTGTGGGTCTGCAGCTGAACGCAGGGGATGATGTCACGCTGACGTCATGCTGACGTTAGCACTGGCGCGTGGGTCCGGCATCTGGAAGGCAAGGGTGACGTCATGATGATGTCATGCTGACGTCAGCATTGGCAGGTGGGCCCGGATGGTGCAGTTGCTGACATGCGGGGCCCATAGTTCTGGTCACTGACAGGTGGGACCCACGGTCAACGGTCACTGATAGGTGGGCCCGGTCAACGGTCAATGTTGACCGGTCAACGGTCACCGCGAACTGGGCCCAGACTGGGCCTGGACGGGCCTGGGTAGGGCCGGGTCTGGGTCAGGTTGGGCTGGCCTGGCCCAGACACGTGTCGCGCAGTCTGGTTGGCCGCATGGCGGTTCTGGGTCCAATGGGCTGTGGTCCACGGCCTGGGTTGCGTGAGCCTGGCTCATGGTGGACTGAGGACTGGTGGCCTGCATGGCCGTCTGGGGCTGGTCCAGCGTGGCCCCACATGGAGGACGCGGTGTATCGGGGATAATCCCCTTCTCTTCTACCCGACGCGTGCAGGCGTAGGCTCGGCGGTGCTCGGCCGACGGCGAGCGGCGAGGCGGCTCCGGCGGGCTTGGTGGTGGCTACGGCACTGCTGCGGTGAGGTGGGTGCATTGGTAGAGTTGTGGCGCACTCGAGGGTGCTAGGCTTGTCGGCGCGTGCACGGCGGCGGAGCGAGGCAGCAGTGGTGCGGCTGTAGGGCGCTAGGACATGGTAGAGGTGGCATTGGCGTGCGTATCAGGCTCACGGCGCTCTAGCGAGTTGAGGCAGGGTCAGTGGCGGGGCCTCGGCGTGCTCATGATGGCAAGGCTCGTCGGCGCTCGTGCAGCGGTGGCGCCGGGCGGCATGGCCACGGCGGCGGGGGGTAGCAGTGGCTCAGGGGCATCTTTGGCTCGCGCATCGAACTCGAGAGGTCAAGGCAAACAAGAATCACGCTTTAGTTTGGACTGGGGGATGCCTAGCGAGGTGGCAACGAACGGCGGGCGGCGGTGGCGACGGTGCCGATGATTCCTCCGCCGAAGCTTGAAATTGGTTTCCATCTTCACCTCCCCTTCTCGATTGGAGCAGCTAGGAGCCCCATGAGCTAGCTATCGCGGTGAGCGGGGCATGGCACAAGCACACACGGCGGTGAACGCCATGACGGCGCTCTGGCGGCCAGAGTCCGGGCAGACCGAGGGCGGCAAAGCGGCGCGCCCTCACTGTGGTCCATGTCGGTTCCAAGGATGTTGTCACTATGGCGTTCAATGATGCGGCGGTCCTACTCGTGAAGTCAATGAAGGGAGAGGTGGTTGCAGAGAGCGGGAACACAGCGGTGCTCGGCCGGCGGTCATGGAGCTTGGTGCTCACCATGGTGCGACGCTTGCTAGCGACTTGGGGTAGTGGCTTCAATGGCTTGGGGATGAGGAAGCAGAGCAGCAATGGGCGTGGCTCCCCTTGGTGCAGCGGATTGAGGTCGTCAAGGCTCCTCTGACGTATGCGGACGGCGATGGCACAGTGGTGCTCTGCTCCAGCTCTGGCTCCGGTCTGGTTCCTCCCCGCCTTCTTCTTCTCCTTCCCCCTCCAACTCCTCCAATGAAGACGGGTGCAAGCAGGGTGGCCAGCAATGGCGGCTAGGTGTGGGGAAACCCTAGCGCCGGTGAGTCCCTTCTTATAGGCATGGCGGCCGACAGTGGACGATGAAGATGGGTGATGCCCATCGTGTGGTCAGGCGAGCCCCGAGCTAGGGTTAGGGTTTCGCCGGGGCGTGGCGAGACACGCGGACGGCGGAGAGGCGTGCGGGTACGGGGCTACACCATTTCCACTAATGGAGCAGCGGACATGACCGGCCAGCGAGCAGAAAAGGAAAAAGGAGGCCGCTGACAAGTGGAACCCAGCCTTCAGCGGGAGCGAAGGCGCGGGCGCGCGTGCAACGCTAGCGTGCGCGGCTGGGCCTTGCTGGGCCGACTTGGCCATTTGGGCCACGGAACGTGCGCGCGAAGGCAGGCGCGTGAGCGGCATGGCGCTGGCAATCGAGCTGGGCTGGGCGGCAGCAGCGCGAACAAGCCGGCGGTGACAGCTAGGCTGGGCCACCTTGGTCGGTGCGGAGAGAGGGGCAGCAGGCCGAGCCTGATGGCCATGTTGGACCGGCCGGGCGGCTTGGGCTGCTTTGCCTCTTTTCCTTTTCTCCTTTTTCTTATCTCTTTTCTATTTCTATTTCTTATGACTAAACCAAACCATGGTCATGTTAGCGCATGTAAGTTTATAAACATAAGACAAACCCCATGCCAGGTCTTCTAGGGTCTCATGGTCATGATGGATCCATTTCCACAGTTAGTCGGCATACATATATACATGTGGTAACAAGTTATTTGATTTCATTGAGCATCACATAAAATCAAATAAGAAGCAAAACACACTCTTGTAATTAAAGTGCAAATGTTCTAACTAATATTAGGTGCTACTTGTGCAACTAGTGGTTGTTTTCCTACATGACACACACCAAGCATCGGATACTTTAGAAATTTTTTTTGAAAGTTCATATTTTTGGTGTTTGGATTTTCAGGGTTGTTACAGTCCTACCCCCTTATGAGAATCTCGTCCTCGAGATTAAGGGTGTAACTTGCTCTCCTGACCGGTAGGGGTAAGGCTCTCTTTTGTACTGACTTCTTTTCCAGAGTTGCCTCTCTTTCTGTGTGGTCGCTGCGCTGAACCTTGCACATTGGTAAACTGCTGCTTTTGTCTTTCTTTAGGTCCCTTATTAGAAGGTGGATGGGGTGTTCCTGGTATTCCATTGTGTTTTGAACATCAAGTGCCACTGGGGAATGTCGGTAGCTTTTGCAGCCTCAGACGCTTGCGATGCTGTGACAATGGAGACTTTGGTGTATATCTGCGAGTTGTCTGGCAATTCTACCCTGTAGGGAAGCTTGTCAATCCTCGTATAGATGCGGTACGGTCCCAGGTACCCTGTGCTAGCTTTCTCTTTGCATGGAAGCGAGGAGTTCCTCGAGGCAGGAAGACCTTAAGGCAGGTATGGTTCTTGGGAAGGCCTTGGATCCTTTCGCACTTGAGTGACTCCTTCTTTAGCCTCATTGATGGTGACAGGTCCAAGGATATTGATCTCCTTCCTTTTTCTACCCTACACCAGGGGTGGGGTCTGCACCACCTTCCTTTCATGGCCTCGAATGACATTATCTGAAGACTCGTTCGGCATCTCTTGCTGAAGGGGAAACTAGCATGGACCAATTCTTATCTAATTTGTCCATATTATAGATCACGTGCACGAAGCATGTCCTTAAGGGTCTGATTCACTCTATCTATCTGACCAATGATCTGAAGGAGATAAGTGATACGGTAGTCTGGTTGAGTCCCTATAGCATCATTCGGGCTTTTCCAAAATTTGGACCGCACACTAAGGTCCATGATCCGATATTATGCTTCCAGGGGCTTCATGTAGCTTGAGAACGTTCCTATCGAACAGATATGCTAGCGGTTCATTTCCGGTGTCACTCTTGATTGCTAAGAAGTGAGCTACTCTGGGTCAAGCGATCAATTATGGCTCGTATAGTAGGTCCTTTGGGGTTCGAGGCTAACCCACGATGAAATCCATAGGCTTGCTATCACGATTCCATTTGGTCACTCCATGTGGTTCGGAGCTTTTGTGCTCCTTGGCATGTTTGCATATGCTACTACTTGTAGCATATCCTTCGCTACCTGCCTTCATACTCCTTCACTAGGATTCCTTTCCTAGAATCGCATACCTCCTAGTGCCCTCAGGGTAAATGCAAGAATTGAGCTCATGCCCTTCTGATAGGGTCTTATTGTGCATGGCGACGTCGAAAAGACTCACAGATGTAGTTCTTGTACCCAAGAATGCTTCATTCGTCCTTACTGGCTCTTAGGCACTTGCTCTGCGTCAGGAGCTCGCGTACTTCCCAATTCTCTAGGCAATGGTGCTGGGCTTCATGAATCCTATCCATGGGGGTGTAGTGTACACGAAGCTCATTCAGCAGACCATGGGGTATCACGCCAATGTCCTCTTGCCACTCCTTGGGCAAAGCTATGGTGGTCAAGGCATGACATTGGCTCTTGCGGCTAGGAGCATCAGTGACTTCTTTAGCTTGTTTTGGGTGGTAAGGGATCTCCGCATCATAACCCTTAATCAAATCTAGTCAACGACGTTGCCTCATGTTTAGATGGTGAATAAGTACTTCAGGCTCTTGAGATCGGTGTAGATCTCACGCTTGTTCCTAATCAGGTAGTGCCTTCAAATCTTCAATGCACAGATCACAGCCGCAATCTCTAGATTACGGGTAGGATAATATTGTTCATGCTCCTTAAGCTGATGGGAAGCATAGGTAATGACTTTCCTATTTTGCCTCAGAACCCATCCAAACCCGTGGTGAGATGCATCGTAATAGACCACAAGGTCCTAGGGTTATCGAGCAAGGTAAGTACAGGCGTCGTGGTGAGTTTCTCTTTTAGGGTCTAGAAACTCAACTTGCACTGGGGTGTCCATTCAAAATCCTTGGTCTTCTTTGGAAAGTTGATCTTGGGGCGAGCTGTCTGGAGAAGCTCTCAAAGAGTCGGTGGTATTAACCGGCTAATTCTAAGGAACCTCATGCATCGATCGCATTCTGCAGTTGCTCCCACTCCCCCATTGTCTTTGTGTTGAGCAGGTCAACAGCTTATTCTGATAGCGTCGAGCACATGGTCTAGGAGAATTGACCTATTCTAGCCAGACTTATACTTGCTGAACTTAGCGTAGAGCTGATGCTTCTGTATCTTCTCCAATGATTTCCTTAGACGCTACTTACATGGGGTGACATGAGTCTTCCTCTGGCATGTCTTCTTCGTTCCTTCATCCAAAGGTAGCCTGATCTAAGGTCAAACTTGGTGAAGTATTTTGCATTGTGCAGCCGATCTAGTAGGTCTCTATCATTAGCAGGGGTACTTATTCCTGATTGCATGCCATCTTGTTCTCCTGTTTCCCCCTTTGCATAGAGGGTTGCATTCATCTAACTAGGCTTGCATTGATTCATGTGTTTTCTTGCAACGATCCTTTCTGAACAATAAAGCATTGCTCATGCATTCTAGGGTAGCAAGGTGAGCTTAGCTACTAGGGTATTCCCAAGGTAGCGATCCTTGTGACTACCTCTCTAGGGGTGGAGGCATAGAGAGACTACAACTAAGGGAAACCTCATACGGTAGTGTGCAGGTTTAAATATCATACCGACTTGGTAATAAGTGCATAAAAAGGTGCAAAACCAGATTTAAAACATCATTGTAGTGTAAGCTCCAATTACAAACACATACCTTGTTCTACGTCAAGAATGTCCTTAGCAGCTTGCTTGGCGAGATGCCAATAGGCGGCCTTCTGCTCTCTGCGGCTCATGGGGCTTGTGGTGGCACCCTTCAGAGGGCAAAATGCAACTTTATGACCCTTTTGGCCACATTCGAAATAGGTTATTCCATTGAGAGTTGGAGTGACTCTTATGTTTTGTTCCTTGTTGTTGGAAACGTCTTCAGCAGAACTGCGCGTAAGTTGCCAGCGGGCAGCTCGCGCATCATTGTGAACCTTCTTTGCTGAACCCGGAATCCTTTTGAAAGGAATCACAGTTGGTGATGCAATGTCAACTCTGGCACAGTCGATAACCCTGTGGCCTGGTTGTCCGCATATAAAGCAAACAAGAGGAACGCCACCTGCGGGTGTGGTAGCTCTCTCTCTTGGATAGACCTGGATCTTATGACCGGGGTGGCCACATCCATAACAGAAGAAGGGCATCTTTATTGTAGGAGTGCTTGCAGTAACCTCCCATGTGTTGGAATGTTGAAGGGGGCGGCTCTGGAATGAGCTGCTCATAGGGAGATCATGCATACGCGGTCGTTGCTAGACCAATTGCTGATATGGTTCCTCAAGGCGTCGCTTCACAGGGACGAGCGTGTCTATCTTCTGGTGGGTCCTTTCCAACCTTAGTGCCCCATTGATATCCCCCTCGAGGGTGTGGCAAGTCCTTCTTGCGATAGCAAGGTTGTGGGGAATTTCCAGCCCCCGAGTGAAGTAATACACCTTGTCCTTCTTGGTGGCCACACTCTCCGGGTACACATACCGCATCAGGCGAACGAAGCAGACAACACACTCATGGACTGTGCCAGCTCCTTGCTTGATACTATGAAACTCTTCTACTAGAGTCTCTTCCACTTCTACTAGCACATGGCGCTCATAAAAGGCCTTAGTGAACTTGTCCCACGAGATGTTGGAGGGGTCTCGATGGGATGTGCTGAATCCATTCCACCATGCTCGAGTGCTACCCTCGAAGTGGTGGGCTATGATCTTGACCTGATCCTCCTTGGTGTAGTTGGTTGAATTCAGCCATTCTGTCATGTCATATAGCCAATCCATGGCGATGATAGGGTCACCGTTGGAGCCGTCAAAGGTAGGGAGCTCCAACATGAGCGCACTAGACAATTTCTGCTGGAATTCTTCAATCAAGGCTTCAAGGGGGCGAGTTTGCTAAACCATCCACCTAGCCAAAAGTGGTGGGGGTGGTGGTGATCGCTCCTCAACATGGGTCCCGATGGGTGGCGGAGTGATGATCTGATGTCCTTCCTCCTCTGGGTCGAATCCAATGGGGGTCCAATGTCCCATGTAGCTATGACTGCTACCGTGTCCATGGCCCATGGCAGGCCCTGGGAGTGGTGCGTGGTGGCTCAGATGTGCTAAACGACGGGCAGACATCCTGTTTCAAGATCACCAGACTTAGGAATAGGTGCAGGTGATATGAGTTACTATCAACTTAGCTAAGTAATTTAAACTAATTTAATTAATTTAAAACATCTTTATCTACCCAACACTCATTCAAAGAAGCGATGAAAATCCATAAAACACGATAAGATTTGAGCACCCATTACATTAAGTTGATTACACAGCGATGTCTCTAGTAGCTACACTAGGAGACTCACAGGAATTTCTGCACTATGCGCAGGTAGGCTTCAAAAAGGGGTACAATCTACTCTACTTCAGGAGTGAGTCATGTCTTCCTAGCCCTTGCGAGGCTATCTTCAGCTGGGTTACTCTTTGTCAGCTACGGATCACTGCTCAAGAGTCGAACCTGGTGGCACGAGGGGGAAGGTACTAGCAGCCATCTCCTGGAGTTGTGCGTCGGTCTTGAACATCATCTGCACATACTTGCGGGCTTCTTCCCACTCTGGAGTAGGTTTTGACTCGGGCACGAGGCAGGCATCCATGTTGTGGCTGGTGGACCCTACCTTGAACTTCTCCGCGAGGGGCACCTTGCGACAGTGGGCAGGCAGCTGCATCTGTACCTGCTCGTATTGCTAGATACGATGGGCATCAGACTGCTTCCACTTCTCCAGTGTTGCCCTCACGACATCACGTAGATACACACAACCTTTCATGTACCTGGCAAGGTGTGCCGTGTTGGACCAGCTCCACTTCTTTAGCTTGGCCAACTCTTCCTCTTGGGCCTTCACCTTTGCTTCCAGCTCGGTGACCTGATGCTTGTAGTAGCGCTTATCACCTTCCAGCACTAGGATGAGCTTGTCTTGGGCAACCATGTGTTCCCCTGTGATTCTGAGCGTGGGATCATGCTCTCTACCCTAGATGCTCTTGGTCTCGGCCCAATGATCTACGTCACCTCTGGAGAGATCAAGGGCTTGGGGTAGCAGGCAGAACGGTCCTGTCTTGAGGAGTTCATAGGTATCTCTCATCACGATCCAGAGGGCGGCACGTGCAGCAAGCTGTGCAGCATTGGTGATAGTCCTGTCCATCTCATGGACAACGAAGGGCTTTAGTGTCGGTACCTCATTGCACTCAATGATCTAGATCGACACCACAAAGCAATCCTGTGGTCCATTAGGTCCCATCTTGCAGTGGCAAACCCAATGACAGTTTGACTTGGGAACACCAAGGTCCTAGAGCGTCTCACGCAGGACCTTGGCATAGTCTTGCTGGTACTTCTCATAGAAGGGAATCTCCACAAAGCTCTCCATCTGCATACAGAGCCGGGAAAGAAGTTAGAAGGTGAGTGAGAGAGGAGATGAGCCAAGCATAAAAGCGTTATGCAAGGTCGGTATTTAACCAAAAGTGGTTCAAGATCTCCTAATCTATCGTCCAATCCTATGGGTCTCATCCTAGGGTCAAGCATGGCTCTGATACCAACTGAAACATCCTTAATTTTTCACGAAGGGAAAATACACAGAATGAAGGATATATGATAGCCCAGGAGGTACAAGCATCAACTTATCTATTATCAGTTGATTACAAAGACATACATCGATCAAAAGAATACAGTAGAGGGGTTTACATAATTTATTACATCGCCACATGGTGAAATCATCAGAGTGTCTAGCATCCAGAACAGCTGCGGAAGTAGAGGGCTATTGCGGAAGCATCGTCTTCACCATCTTGAGCGTAGGCATGAGACCATCTAATCCTTTCGTCCTTCAGGGGGCGTCGACAAGCCATCATCCATACCTGGATCCAAATTTTCAGTATGTTTTGTACTGGCCATATCTCCCACCCTATGCTTTGCTTTTGCTATGTAGTATTTGGTGGGATGCAAAGGATAAAATCAAAGAAGCCTAATATATGGTTTTGGTTTCCTATGCAAGTAGTGACCAATATTATATAATATAGTTCATCAAATTTTTAACCCATCTCATCCACACATCTTTCCCATCCCATCACATCACGCACATCTCACACTCTCGCACTCAGTCGATAGGTCCAACTCCCTTTCGGAGCCTGTCTCAGCGGCTCACAGCCGGAAGGGTAACACCAGGGGGAGAATAGAAGGACTCATCTCACTACTCCCGAGAAGCGTGGGTCTTAGGAAAAAGCCATACCAGTGGCTCGCGGACTATATATATAGATTCATAAAACTCTACAGAGCGTGTACTCCCGTAACCACAAGATCACCATCGTCGGCGGTGCGCACCGCCTAGGCTAATTCTGGTTGCTTTTTAACCGGTGCGATGCCACCCTACCACTCAGTACTGGGACACCCCGAAACACCATCGGAACACCGATAGGTACACCGGCACACTGAGACTGTGAGGCGTAGTTACCCGGGCCACCAAGGTAATTCTGCGGCTTTAAGGAGGGTGTGGGACCCCATGCCCGTACATCCCGACACTATCTGCTAACAACCTAGTAGTAGTGGCACCGTCCTAGCTAGTCGGACATCCGTCTCCCGCCCATACAAGAGCGAGTGGTGAGCACGTAGGTCCCAAGGTTCTAGTCCTCAAGAGATATCAGGTCCTAGGGGGATCAGACAGGATTATCTTCTCATAGGGACTACAGTAGTCCGTGCTACAGCAGCACCTCGTACCCGAGGTTTCGCTCCACGAAGGCTCTCACCCCCGGGATCCACCACAGATACCTTACATAGGGATGCCCAAAACACACCCCTGGCAAGACTCGCCCTCATGGCTCGTCGTAGAATCCTGCCCGATCGACTCAAACCCTCACCACACACCCAAGACACACGCAGCACTCTCCCCGAGTAAAGTGGCACCACGTGCCTTAACCATATACCATACCTTACTCTCCACCACGCATCACATCATCGATATAAGCGTAGTAGAAGTAAAGCTTCATAAGTCAATAAGCATGCGTCTAGCCTATCAGCGGGTGTGCAGGGGTAAGGTTGCGACAAGGTAAAGGCTCATCAAGCAATTCTACCATGCAATCTATCATCAGGTGATATTCATAAATAAGCACTAGCATAATATGCCATGCGTAATAGGATTCTACGTGGTTGGGTGGGGTGTGGCACCTGAATGACTGTCACTCGAGTCCTCCGTCAGGTCCTTGGCGCTCTCTTAGTCCTCCTCCTCGATCAACTCCTTCGCGAAAACTGAAATCGAAAGATAACGGTCGCTGGAGTGACCCCTATAGATCAATCACAAAGAAGCAACTGAAATCCAATAACTCCAAATGCAATCATACATAAGCCTATGACGTAGAGCTCATTTTTATGAAAATTTGGACACTTGGTTCATATTTTTCGAAGATCGTATGAAGAAGTTATGAATTTTAGAAGATTAAATCATTTTCTGAAAAAGAAAAAGGGCAATTAATTCCTGGGCTGACACATGGCAGCATCGGATAGGTGCCACATGGCTCTGTGGGTCAGCAGCTGAACGTAGGGGATGTTGTCACGCTGACGTCATGCTGACGTCAGCACTGGCGCGTGGGTCCGGCGACTGGAAGGCAAGGGTGACGTCATGCTGACGTCATGATGACGTCAGCACTGGCAG
This sequence comes from Bothriochloa decipiens, assembly GCA_023333625.1. NCBI lineage: Eukaryota > Viridiplantae > Streptophyta > Magnoliopsida > Poales > Poaceae > Bothriochloa > Bothriochloa decipiens. The sequence goes on from CM041638.1 coordinate 19,348,385, forward strand.
GTGGGCCAGGATGGTGCAGTTGCTGACATGTGGGGCCCACAGTTCTGGTCACTAACAGGTGGGACCCACGATCAACGGTCACTGACAGGTAGGCCCCGTCAACGGTGAACGTTGACCGGTCAACGGTCACCGCGGACTAGGCCCGGACTAGGCCTGGACGGGCCTGGGTAGGGCCGGGTCTGGGTCAGGTTGGGCCGGCCTGGCCCGGACACGTGTCGCGCAGTCTGGTTGGCCGCGTGGCGGGTCTGGGTCCAATGGGCTGTGGTCCACGTCCTGGGTTGTGTGAGCCTGGCTCATGGTGGACCGAGGACTGGTGGTCCGCGTGGCCGTCTGAGGTTGGTCCAGCGTCGCCCCACGTGGAGGACGTGGTGCACCGGGGATAATCCCCTTCTCTTCTCCTCGACGCGTGCAGGCGCAGGCTCGGTGGCGCTCAGCCGATGGCGAGCAGCGAGGCGGCTCCGGCGGGCTTGGTGGTGGCTGTGGCACCGCAGCGGTGAGGCGGGTGCGTTGGTAGAGTTGCGGCGCACTCGAGGGTGCTAGGCTTGTCAACGCGTGCACGGCGATGGAGCGAGGCAGCGGTGGTGTGGCTGTTGGGCGCTAGGACACGGTAGAGGTGGCATTGGCGTGCGCATCAGGCTCGCGGGGCTCTAGCGAGCGAGGCAGGGTCACTGGCGGGGCCTCGGCGTGTTCGTGAGGGCAAGGTTCGTCGGCACTCATGCAGCGGCGGCGCCGAGCGGCATGGCCGCGGCGGCGGAGCGTAGCAGCGGCTCAGGGGCATCTTTGGCTCGCGCATCGAACTCGGGAGCTCAAGGCAAACAAGAATCACGCTTTAGTTTGGTCCGGGGGATGCCTAGCGACGTGGCAACGCACGGCGGCCGGCAGGCGGCGGTGGCGACGGTGCCGACGATTCCTCCGCCGAAGCTTGAAATTGGTCTCCATCTTCACCTCCCCTTCTCGATTGGAGCAGCTAGGAGCTCCATGAGCTAGCTATCACGGTGAGCGGGGCACGGCGCAGGTGCACACGGCGGTGAACGCCACGGCGGCGCTCTGGCGGCCGGAGTCCGGGCAGACCGAGGGTGGCAAAGCGAGCACACTGGTGGTCCATGCCGGCTCCAAGGATGTTGTCACTATGGCATTCTACGATGCGGCGGTCCTACTCATGAAGTCAATGAAGGGAGAGGTGGTTGGAGAGAGCGGGAACACG
>CM041638.1:19349598-19367223 GCA_023333625.1 Bothriochloa decipiens
GGTGGATGGTGAAGATGGGTGATGCCCATCGTGCGGTCAGGCGAGCCCCGAGCTAGGGTTAGGGTTTCGCCAGGGCGTGGCGAGACGCGCGGACGGCGGAGAGAAAAGGAAAAAGGAGGCAACATAGAAGTGGGACCCAGCCGTCAGCGGGAGCGAAGGCGCGGGCGCGCGGGCAGCGCTGGCGTGCGCGGCGGAGCCTTGCTGGGCCGCTGCTGGGCCGACTTGGCCATTTAGGCCGCGGGACGTGCACGCGGAGGCGGGCGCATGAGCGGCGTGGCGCTGGCAACTGAGCTGGGCCGGGCGGCAGCAGCGCAAACAGGCCGGCGGTGGCAGCTGGGTTGGGCCGCATTGGCCGGTGCGGAGAGAGGGGCAGCAGGCCGAGCCTGATGGCCATGTTGGGCCGGCCGGGCGGCTTGGGCTGCTTTGCCTCTTTACCTTTTCTCCTTTTTCTTATCTCTTTTCTATTTCTATTTCTTATGACTAAACCAAACCATGGTCATGTTAGCGCATGTAAGTTTGTAAACATAAGACAAACTCCATGCCAGGTCTTCTAGGGTCTCATGGTCATGATAGATCCATTTTCACGGTTAGTCGGCATACATATATACATGTGGTAACAAGTTATTTGATTTCATTGAGCATCATATAAAATCAAATAAGAAGCAAAACACACTCTTGTAATTAAAGTACAAATGTTTCAACTAACATTAGGTGCTACTTATACAACTAGTGGTTATTTTCCTATATGACACACACCAAGCATCGGATACTTTAAAAAAAAATTGAAAGTTCGTATTTTTGGTGTTTGAATTTTCAGGGTTGTTACACCGTGTGTTTTCTACCTTGTGCTTTCTGAGCTGGCATGTGTTATCTACTTACCATATTGTGTACTGGAATAGGTCTGTCTCCGTTGTCAAACTCCCTTGCGATTGTGACAGGTGAGTTCATTGTGTAACGGAGATTACTCATTCTGCAACCTATGTGCAATTCGATATTCTTCTTCAGTACATAAAACATACCGTTTGATATATTCCCTATGACCTCTACCGAGTTGTTTCTCTATTAGTGTGTGTTTATAGATTTTTTTTTCCAGCCCAAGTTAACAAGGTCAAATACATCCTCTGAAAACATCATTTAATTCTGCAACCGATCTCAGCACGAGAAAAATAAAACAAATCGAAAAATGTTGACATGTCTCACTGATGGTTACATACAAGTTAACAGCATTAAGACTAAATTATTGTGTTGACTATTGAGTTGTGTGAGCCACAATGACAAATATTTACATTTTGGATGCTTGTAAATTATAATAAATTAGCTTTGCTATTCTTTCCTGTGTCACTCAACATCGGAATCAGAAGTCTCAGCTGCTGCCACTGAGGTCTTTGTCAGTCCCTTCGTCAGATCGGCATCGGGCACCCAACAGGTATGCCCACCCCTTCTATGTAAATTTGTATTCGGATCTGATCCAATTACATTGTGCCTGTGGTTTTTGTGCTTTGATCTGAATATTATGGCTTTACAGCACAAAGACTGTAAGTATGCAATAAGAGTTGACATGTAGGACTTCAAGGTCAAAGAGTTGACATGTAGGAGGAAGTTCTTGCATGCTGAATTTCATTAGGGCAGCATGTGGTCTGCAAAAACTGCTACCAGAAGCGACGCAATTGTGAACTTGTGAAGGCATCTTACTCCTAATGAAAACCATGGGACATGTCCAATACATACCTGTGTTGTGCTGTTAATAACTGAATATCTGACAACATAGAAGTGTGGCCTTGCTATAGGGAGGAACTACAGACTGTAAAAACCTAAGAACAATAGCACAGTAGTACCTGATATCACTTGCACCGTAGTCGATGTCAGTTTTAGAAGCCAAAATCTTTCTTTTTCACGGTAGCACAGTAGTACCAGCACTTGAAAATGGATAATAGCAGCACTGATTTGTTTGTTGATTAGATTAGAGATTTATAGCTTCAGTTGAATGAAGAACAAGTTCAGGATTCACATTCAGTTGAATGAACTTACCTTGTAGGGGAGTTGCTTCACATTCTTCACATTCAGTTATTATGCAAAAGGCAAGATAGGAATGATTCTGAGCCCTCAGATAGGATGTGCCATGTTCCATTCCACTGAAAATTCTAAGCCCTTAGATAGGATGTGCCATTACACTGAAAGCCAGAGAGCAGAATTCCACACTTGGTCATGAATGAATCTGAAAGGTCCTTTCTATTTAAGAGCGGAAATCCAAGCTGATGTACCTTTATGTTGTTACATGAAAATATTATATTTTTGTTAATTGGTAACTTAATTATAAATAAAATTCAGGTTTGAATGTTTCCTTTTTATATGCCAATAGATTACTGCGTTGTTGAAGATTGGGAACAACGAGAAGCTTCCGCTAATATCATATCACCTTTTGGAGCACATCAAGGACTTCAAAGACAGTTGGCGCAGAGCTGTGTGTGTTTCCAGTGTGCAACCTTGTCATACATTTGATTTCGATAGCTTGAGCAAGTCTTCAGCATATTAGTCAAAATATAGTGACCCTTTTGTTCATTTTTAGTAAATAGTTTTTATCGGTGTTGAACCTTCTGATAAGCTTCATGGATATTTTCTCTCACGTTATTGGTTATTGTAACTCAACTCTTGAAAAAACAGAAAATGAACCATATTTATATTTTTTTAGAGGGGTGGGGGGGTTGTTTACCTTCTGATGATATCTGTATTCCCATCGGTTGCTTGCATGAAGCATTTATCTGCACTACATGCTCTTGCTCATTTTTTTCGTAGTACACATCATCCATTTTAGGGTTGGGCGTTGCCAGGATTGAAGGAACTATGTTCTGCAGATAACATTCCTCATTCCAATTATAATGATGTGGATCTTTCGAAAAAAATTATAATGATGTTAATTGGTTTCAACCAAATGTAGCATTAATTTTTTCCAAATTATTATAAGTTTGTAGCAAATATAAAAATCAATGGTCTCTAATTGTAGCCTTTACAAGCTAAAAGTCTAGAATGTTGGGAAGTTATGAAATATATTGAATGAAAATCTTAAGTGGAGGGTACAACACCCGTTGCAACACACGGGCATTTACCCATTAGATTGAAACAAATTAAACCAACGTGAGCAGGGCACAATCACTAGTTCGCCCTTCGGTCTACATCGTCCCAACTCCCGTTAGCTTGGTCTTCAAACATGCGTATATTCTCTTTGTCCCCAAATAAGTATCACCATGGTATTCATAAGATTATTATTAAACGATATTTTTTTAAAATAAATTTTCTGTGAAAGTAGATTAAACGATATTTTTAAATGATAATATTTTCTATAAAAAGAAAAGTCTTGGGATTTGTCTGAAATTCGCCAACTAGAGTGAAGTATCCTCTATTGCCGTTTGGGGCACATCCTCCTGACCCCACCGTTCAGTGAAATGTGCCGTGACCTCTCCCGGAACACGCTCTCGACCCGCTCGGTTGGTCGTCTCCATCCGCCTCTCTTCCCCTTCTGCTCCATCCAGCCAGGCAGCCAGCACCCCTCGCGATCTCGCTCGCCTCCAGTAGCCACTGCCTCGCGCGCCGGCGGCGACTGCGCGCGCGCGATCGGTCGGTCGGTCAGTCTCCGGCGTGCGGGGCGCCGGGCGCGCGCGAGATCTCCTCAGAGAGGGAGGGAGCGGTGAGGGTCTCGGCCGGGGCGCCGATGGGCGGGGCGGTCTCCGGTCGCGCGGCGGTTGGGGATGCGGCGGGGGCGGTGACGTACCCGGTAGCGCTGAACGTCTACGACCTCACGCCGATTAACAACTACCTCCACTGGTGCGGGCTTGGCATCTTCCACTCTGCCGTCGAAGGTAAACGCCGGGTCCGAAATGGCAATTGTTTTTTTTTCCTTCAGAGGGTATTGTTCGGGTCCGTAGGCTGTACTGTTTTGTCAAATTTAAACTGTACATTTAGATGCAGTTTTATTGGAAGTCTACAATTAGATGCAGTTTTACTGAAACTGTACGCTTCTGTTTGGTGAAAAAGCGTGTTGATTCTAGGAATGGTAGGTACAAGTACAACAGGATGTTTTGGATGCTGTAGGGTACTTGGTGGTGTTGGGTATTTATTTCCTGGGAGTGGTTGTGTACTTGTTCCAGTTGAGATGGGATGCTGTGGGGTATTGTTCAAGTTGAGATAAGCTTGATGACATGCTGGATTGACCAGATTCAGAGTATTCAGAAGGGAAAGATTAAATCTGTTAATCTATCCTTTTTGCTCTTTTCAGTATCCATAAGGCTGGGACTGGACATATCAATTGTTGCTTAGAAGTATCACAATAGATATTTTATTTTGTGTTTAAGGAGCATTTTTGCAGTTAATGGTCAAAGCTACCCAGTACAACTTTACCACTCTTTTAGAAAAAAAAAATGTTACTTTCCTAACTTAGTTACATGATTACATCACATTTCTTGTGAATGTACGGTATGATTAGTCCTTTTACAGCTACAATTTTCTGTTAAAAGTAGCAAACATGCATGTGCGAAACTTGCTGCACGATTAATTTGATGACTTGTGGCTCGGAGATTTATGCAACTATCGTGTCAACTTTCCCAATACATATTGTAATTGGATGTCGTGCTGTGCATGGACGCCTGATGCTTTAACTCATATGGGTAGGGAGGTTTAGAGATTTATCAATGGTCGCTTATGTGTTCTAATTTGTTTTGAGATCGGACCCTGTGCCTGTACAGTCTGTTCTAACTAAATAGTTGCATAGAAGAGAGTGGCAACAATGGAAACACTCCGTATTCTAATTTGTTTTGGAATAGGACTCCGCTCCATGCTTAGACACACTACTCAACTTGTATAGGCACACTAGAGCGGATGATTCTGAGCGATAATGGAACAAGCAATCAACAACTTTTTCTATAGTCAAACCAGGACAGATTTGATGAGTGTTTCTAACATTAAACAGTAAACAAGATCACAGGAACTTCTACAAGGAGAGTGGGGAGCAACCACACTCCAGACCTTCACTAGAGCTCTGTCAGAACAGCCTCAACAGCAAACAGCACTGGCTCGGGATCAAGGCCATTCGCTGCTACCCCACAACCTAGATAAAACCGGCCTTCTATCCTCTCCCTGCTAGCTCTCTCAGACAAAGACATTGGAAATGCAATCAAGGTAAATACAAAATTAACGGGTGGAATAGGAAGGAGAGGAGGCATTGCCACTACATGGTAGCACTTTGCAGGTTTTGGTCTGAACGGATCCAACTTCAAAGTAAAAAAACCTCAGATTCAGCTTGATGGAGCACAAAAACTGAAGTAAGATCAATGGCTAAGGTGTTGCCTGAACAGAAACCAAAACTCAGGCGTCTAATGTATAGCAAAAGTGAGTTTATATTTATTCGGGCCTAAAAACTATTATCATTTTGCTTTGTCTGTCAACCAACTTAACTGTTTCCAGTGTGTTCATATGTTTGCAACTTTCTTTTGGTAAAGGTAAATTTGTAAAACTGTTGGTAGCTTTTGTTACTGGTTTTGCGTGTCCAGAGGTTAGAATGAAAAACTTGAGGTTAGCACTGTTGATCTTTTAGGGACAATTGACAAATAGTAAAGAGAGTCAGTGCTCTGCCACTGACTGGTCATCTCTCTTTTTTATTTTTAGAGGGAAACTCTTTCTTTTTTCTTGGATTTCTGAGCAGATATTCTTGAATCTGCATGTATCCTATGGTGCAATTTTGACCATTTTATGATGAGGACCAAAACTTGACTAGTCATTTGATCCTGTATTTAGAACATTTGGTTCATTATTATACTTTAGCATTTTCTCTTCAAGTGTCCAAATTGTTCATGTTTTATGATACTCTGTCGATTGTTAAACAGTTCATGGATCGGAGTACAGTTTTGGAGCACATGATCACCCATCGAGTGGTGTTTTTGAAGTGGAACCAAAGAACTGCCCAGGATTCATATATAGATGTACGGTTTCCATAGGCCACACAACTCTTAATCCCTTGGAATTTCGAGAATTCATTCAGAGGATGGCCTCAGAATACCATGGAGATACCTACCACCTCATTTCCAAGAACTGTAACCACTTTACGGATGATCTTAGCACCAGATTAACAGGAAAACCAATTCCTGGTTGGGTCAATCGACTTGCAAGGCTAGGTAAAAAAAACATGTGCCCCTCTATACATTGTCTTTGAAAGTTTCTGGTGATTTATTACAGCCAAGAAGTATATAACATTAGCAGTTCAGTGTACTACATTGTGTGTGATTAAGATTGTTCAGGGAACACATAAATTCATTTTGTAGTATCTTGAATCCTAACCATGAGACTATCTTTATTATAAATAAAAATTCCTAGTTAAGAAGCTGTAGATGGGAGAAGATGTGCATGATAAACTGTAGACGATGGGCTTGCTAAACTTTAATTAGCTTAGAAGATGGACATACTCAAGCTGTACGGAAATGGATGGAGTAGTTTCTGTTATCATGTAATTGTAAGACATAATCTGCTGCTGATCCCCCTCTATGATTCTGCATCAGGAGCAGGCAATGGGTCAGCTCTTGGTCACTGTAGAGTGTAGGACATTAGGCCATCTCTAGTTCATGTAGTTGGTAGAAGGCTACATCAGCCATGTCTTGGTAGTGGGCTGATCTAAACCAATGTACTAGTAGTTCTAGGAGTAGATGGGGCTGTACTCAGCCATACTCTAGTGTACCTTATAGTTGGTACAAGACTTGTATATATATACTACACCTAAGGCAGTTCAGCTTGCCACATTCAGAAGTAGAGCTTCGGCCAGGGCTGGTGCTTGTGCTGTGTGTGGTGTGTTCTGAGCTCAACCCCTTTTCTCTACCTCTAGCCGAGTGAGTGTGTGTGGGTGAGATAGCTACTTACCTGCGCATGGGATCGAGGGACCAACAATAATGACAGGAGGAAGTTGTGATATAGATGCCAGAAACAAGTGTGGGATTATTTTAATGCTCAGGAATAGAAGGAAACCTGTTGACTTGTAGAGCAAGATAGATGGGCTACACAGAGTACAATGATCATTTATAGGATGATAATTATGAGTCACATAGAACTAGGCTGGCATCATGAACATGCATAATTGAATGATCAAACTAAAGATTGTTTATTAGATCACTCCTTAATGTGTCTAGAAATCTCAATGCCATTGCTTTTGATACAACTATGATAGAACGCGCAGTTTTAAATTTAGGATCACCATGTTACTGAGTTCTCGGTGTCCACCTGATTTAGTATATTGAGTTTGAACACAGTTTTTAAATCAAATTGTTCGACCATTCTCCAGCTCTGCAAGCAGGCCAGTTCCTTGAAGTTGGCAAGTTTCCAACAAAAACTTAGATGGTTTCTTTTTTTTTCGAAAAGAATATTGTGAAATGCATATATGATCGGTTGTGATCAATGGTAACTAGTTATCTTTGCCATATGCAATACATTTCTTAGTCTTGTCCAGATCCTAATATGTATGTTGACCAAATAGGCAAATACCCAGAAATACGAGAGTTTTTCCTCATGGGGCATGTATGGCCCCATTATAAAAGGGAAAAACACCAGAAGCATAAGCCTTAATATTTGATGTGAATATCTCCCATGATTTGACTTGCATTTTTGGATGTAACTGAGTCACTAACAAATGAAACACATGGATCTATTAGGTTAGTTTGTAACTTTGTAACAAAACATATACTTTTTTTTTATTGCAAAAGAACACACATATTGAGATGAAAATTCGCCTAGCTTACAGTGGATGATAATCCAAACTATTTACAGGCGCCTTTTGCAACTGCCTTCTACCAGAAAGCATGCGGCTTGAGTCAACAGAGACAAAGCATCTTGCAGACTGTCGTTTCTCAGGTAGATTCTGGTGTTCTCTATTTCCTCTGCCATAACTCATGCTATTTATAACTGACAATATCATGTATATATACCTCCGTGCTGTCATTTCTCATGTCTATACATTGTACTGTTGTCCAGTCTGATGTGTTTATGCCCTTTAGTTATCCAATCTCATGTTTTATCGTTGTCTGAATTTAGATGGTTCCAACACCACCAGCAATGATAACTTTGACGAAGATGACTTGGAAGACAAACACCTGCTTCCAACGTCTTCTGTTAGTGAAGACACAATTGTAAAAGAAGTTCACAGATGATTGTCTGGTGAAGCCTTGCAGTGAGTTCTCTCTGTATTCTAAAACGTAATGGGTTTCAACACTCAGTGTGCAGCTTGTTGTTCATTATGTACATTGTCATTGTATTTTGAAAATGTAATGAGCTCTTTCTGTTGTGATCTGAAATTTTGTGTACATTTAGTGGGTAGTCCACGTTCATCATTGAGTTCATTTCACCTGTATCACAGTCCACATGTATTTCACATTGCCCTGGTAGATGTCTGTGATATGACATTTTGCATGGAATCTTAATTTTTCTTATTTTGTTAAATCTAAGTCAAAAGAGCAGGTGTTTGCCTCAACTTTTGGGTACTCAATGATCCATGCAATGCTTTTGTCTATTTGTATTGCTGTTGCTAACTGTGAGTTTTATTTTGCATTGATTAACTCAAGTAGATCGGTGTCCACTGTAAAACTTGAAAATTTGTTATACAAGTAGGCTATGGTGTGGTCCTTGGTAAGGTATAATAGTCAAGGGTGTTAGTGTAATCTTGTAGTCTAGGTTTTCATTCTCTTAGTTTCTCATGTACTCTATACTCCCTATATGGCCAATACAATCGTCCAATATAGTCCTCAATATTTGTAACATGTTGATTGATGGTGTATATTGACATTGTTCAAGAGTTGTATGCTTTGATGATACCTTTGATTAGTTTTGTTTCGTTTTCATGTCTAGTTTATAGTGTCAGCTCTACTGATGCAATGACACTGCATTCATGTTGCATTTGAGAAGAGTTGTTAAGGTATAAGAGTCAAGGGTTTTAGTATCTTAAGGTTTTCTGTGTTAACTCTCTATTGACCCTCAATACAACAGTCCCCAATATTTGTAACAGTCCTAAGTCTCCTGTATAAGAACAGTGACAGCGATGGGTTGCAATTTGCTGAATATGTCCTCAGGTGTTGATGTGTTTGCGAATCCTTCACAACAGATTGCTCTCATGCCAGAACCGTGCAGTAGCACAGGTGGCCAGTGTAGCCGGTGTGCTCGCCGCCGGGGTGAGTTTGATTCCCATGAATTACACTTGTATCTCTAACCAGGACCTGTTTCCAATAATAAGTTTGCAATCTTTATCGTGTGGAGCTATATAAAGGGCTTGTGACATATCCCTTGCCTACAGAGTAATTAAGGTCTTGGTGATCTCTAGAAGAATGTGGTTTACCGGCCATGGTCATCTTTGGAAGAATGCAGTTCTATTGGTCTGTGTTGTTGTGGTCTAGTGCTAGTGTAGTGTGAGTAGCGTGGGTTTGTGTTTGTGCTTAAACAGATGCTATGGTTATACTATTAGATGAGAAAATGTCAGATTTTGTTGCAACTCTGGAGTTCTCATTTGAATTGACTTCAGTAAACGTTCACTGTCAAGTTACCGACTTGAAGACTTTGATAGTATTATGTTGAAAGTCGAAATCCTCGAGGTTGTGATATGGTTATATGGGGTTTTTACCATGTCAATTCAGTTTAACCACCTGGTTGAAGTACCTGATGATGAGAGGTAAATGTGGAAGTAGTTGAGCTGCTACGTATATGGTGGCCAAACTATCGTATTTGCATCTCTGTAATCATCTCGCGGTCTCGGGAGGATGCAGCTGCCCTGCCCACCCAGAGCTATCCATGTCGGAACTGCATCCACGACACTGTCAAACCCTAAGAGCAACACATGCATACATGGCATCTTAATCTGCATCTGAAACTGTGGTCCCCAGTTATAACTTCGTTGTTGGGTCCCAAATTTTTTTTATTTTTTTAATACATGTGGCATCTTTTACACAAATCTAAACTAGTAGGTTCATCAGTCACTCGCTATCGAAACAATTCCTGGAGATAGATAACCTCTCCAAGCAAGATATATACTAGAACTTGAATCAGCTGCCACACAACTGTGATGGCGAAAGATGCAAATATAAACTTTATTTACGAAGGACGCGGGAGGCCTCATCTTTTAAATATATGCACGGACCCGCACGGATCACGGTTGTACACAACGCTAATGGTCGTTTGGCGTCAACTCAGGTTGCAAGCGGGGCGGGCTCTTACCGCAAGCCGCAAGGCCGTCCCATAAATTTTGGCTTCGTAGCCTTTGTGGCCCAACCGCAAATCCTTCGTGGCCTTTGTGGCTGAAGCCCTCAAATCCTGCTGGGCAATAGAGGGAGGCGTCCCAAGCCCGCAAGAACCCGCAAACGAGCCGCCTATTGCCTTCGTCCTCCGCTCGGGCGACGGACGTCCTTCTGTCGGTGTGTCCTCCTTCTCCGCTACCGGCGTCCTTGCCCTCGACGTAAATGGGAACGCCGGTTCCGGCTGTGGAAGACGGCGGAACCCTTGCCCTCGGCTCGCGCTCCTCCATGTTGGAGCAAGAGCAGGCGGCAGAGGATGGGGGCGAGATCCAGGCGCTAGCTTCTGCGGGATCGGGGCGGCGGGCAGCAAGTGTGGCTTCCTCGTCCTCCAAAGATGGGTAAGGATTTGCTTGGCCCCTTGGTTTGGCTATCAAGTGCTGTCGTGTTGGTGTGGGAGTCTGATTGACGCCTCTGCATTTTGGCTGTCAAAGTATTCAATAGCAAGCAATAGAGTTATGCATTGTAACTTGCTTATTGAGTTTTGGCTTTGATGGCAATAATCTAGGGTAGCAGTGCACGCAAAACTAGTATGGGCGAGTACAGATATCATGCCCTGCTAGGTTCATGGATGATGGAACATTATTAGCTCTGACTGAATATGTGCAATATAGTTCAGACTTTGTTCTGTCCCCTCAAAATGTTCAGTCCATTTTTTGAAGATATGGTTCTGTAAGTTGTTTATAAAATTGAATCCAGTGTATGTTTCCTACTACGATTGTGTTACACAGGCCAAACTTGTGCATAGTTAGATGGATGCAGTGTGACGCTTTCAGAGGCACCCTCCTGCATATGGTCTATTTCTTTGATTCCAAATTTTACATGTTGAATACTCTTGCTGATTCATGTTGAACTCATGTTGAAGATATGGTTCAGAGCATTCAGACTGGTTCTTTATATCTAAACTGAATATTTCGTTTCACTAATAGCAACTAAAAAGAGAATCTGGAATTGTTCGGAGCATTCAAATTTGCATGTTGCCTGTTTTTCAGTTTCGTTCAAGGTTGAATAGTGTCTACCTGACGGACTGTACATTCAGAAGGTGGACGACTGTATTCATTGAGCATGATATAAAAACTGAAATTGGTTCAATCTAGGTCTACATCATGGCTCCAGGAGAGGGAGACGTAGAGGAATACTGCTTGCTATGTGTGAGTATTTGCGGATGCTTGCGGGCTTCAAAGGTTTGTCCGCCAGTCCCGCTGGCCGTTCGCGGCGAAAGCGTTGCGGCTGTTGGATTTCCGCAAAGCCCGCTTTATAGCTTGGTGGACAGCTTAGCGGCCAGCGGACGGTCCACAACCCGCCCCGCCTGCAATTTGAGCGTCAACTATTTAAATGTCTTGTGGCACACATAATGACATAAGCAAGATGAACATGCACATGAACACATGATAAAAATCACGCCATACCAATTGCGTATCTATTCCATATGGACATAATTAATGTAGTAATAGAAACTGACCTTGTGATGCAAAATATACTTAACTAGAAGAATACCCCGTGCTGCTACACGTGTTGTTGCGAGAATCGCAAATGAAATTATTATATATATTTACTTATGTGAATGGATAACTTATGTGAATGGATAACTATCATAATATATATTAGTGGATGATTTGATACTTTAATATGGACAAGAAATATATTTTTGTGAATGATGTGGTTTGACAACCCAGCGCGGCTGCTTCATGAATCACAAATGAAACTATACTACTTTATCTATATCTCTTATAAAGATAAATCACATTAGGTATTTCTCTTGCCATGTAAAATATCCATATCAGCATCCACTCAATATCCCACTAGCACATTCTATCTTGCCATGCAAGGTGTCTACGTCATCATCCACTGATATGTGACAGAATCGACTAATTTATTAGAGCACAAGCACGTAATTCGCCATTAAGATAGCAAAGTACATGATTGAGACCTAATAAACCCGGTAGTCATTCCTGAAATCTTGAAGGATTTTCAACTTTCTGGCATAGCCAAGATCGTAATAAATTTAGCCGTCATCATTTATAACATACATAGTTTCGCACATAGTTTAAAACATCGGAGTTCGAAATAAGTTATTACAACCCAAGTTCAAATTCGAAATAAAGCGGAAGCGATTTAGTTCAAATCCACACACACGTCCTTAGTTCAAATACAGTGTCAGGTCCTCGGTCAATATCTAGCAAAAGCATAAGGTAGAGTAGAGTGACCATGCCCAAGGTCTAATCATCACCCAACGCGGGATAGAAGCAGTGCTGGCAATAGCCATAGTACATCTTACCATCTGCAACAATATGGAACATAAAATCCTGAGTACGAGAATGTACTCAGCTAGACTTACCCGTCATAAACTAAAAATAAATTGACTCCAAGAGGTATGCAAGGCTGGATAAGTAGGATAGCTGACTCATAAGTTGCGGAAAAGCTTGCATTAAAGGAATAATTTATTATAACCTCCTAGCATTGTATTTTAGCTGCATTAACCTTATCATGCTAGATTAGCACCTATGCTAAACAAGCATGGTAATAATTATTCAACAAGAATAGTAACAATTTCCGGTCGAGTATCTTTCAACGTCACAGCTCAACCATCTCCTCTTTGTTCAAGTTATTACTATGATGCCGCTGCTCAAGTCAAGTGTTCACTGTCCAGGAACGATGGCGATTATAATCGATTACTAACCAGCTAGTGGGGTATTCCTCATATAAACCACACTCACCCGCTAAAGTGAGCTACAGATCACCGAAAGTTCGACTCGGGAAAATCGCGGAATCAACAGGTACCGTCGTATCCAGGAACCGCCCGGCTGCCTTATTCAGGGCGACCCTGACCTCGGAGTTACTCTCCGCGTAACCTGTGGTCCCCTCATCTTCTCTAATACGATGCATACAGCAGGTCGACTCCCAGCCCAAACCAAACCCAGGCTTCGCGGTCGAAACGACTTATCCTTCCAGCTAAATGTGAGGCATGCATTCAATATGACTTGAGGACGTACAACGGACGGGGTCCTAGTTCGACATAGACGGGATAAGCTCACCGAACCTCCAATTCAGTCCCAACACCAATCCCGCCCGGTCTTGATTTATTATCTCCACATGGTTATCCAAGATAACAATGTATTCAACCATTCCGAGTCACCACCTATAACTCGCGGATGACAGAAAATCACCCGACTTCTACCGATCTAGTTAAAGCAAGGCTAAGCAGATAATCGCACCTGAACCTAACAGGGTTGAAGGATATATAGTGGGCAAGGAATATAAGTAATGCAGCAATGGTATAAAACAACGCCTATAACTTAATGCATCAAACAAGTAAAGGACTCAAGTTAGGTATTTGCAAACCACAGGGAGAATGCTCCGGGGCTTGCCTTTCAGGAAAAAGCTTGGCTGATGGTCGGGACACTCGGGAAGATCAACCTCGGGTTCCTCTTCTGCTGCTATCCCCTGTACCAAGGCTTCCTGCTGGCCTTCCTCTCTTTGTACTTCGGGAACTACCATTTCGAGCTCTAACAATCCTGTATGATGCATGATGCGTATGAATACCATGAATACATAGCAAATACAAAGGTACATGCTGATGTGAATGAATGCTCAGTCGAAGATAATTAACATAATTTTAAAACATGTATGATAAGCACATGTCATCTGCATTCTCTTCTCAAATCTTATACAAGCCTCACATTACAATTTATTTACACATTAAAAGAAATTATAAACGACAAATATTTTGCACACTACCCTCTATTGAACCAAAACTAATAACAGATTTTACCTATCACAAACATCCGAAAAAGCATTATTATACACATAAAATAATGACTTAAAGCATTATTAATTATTAAAAAATCAGGGCAGAACTGCAACATGACTTTAGATTACTTAGAAAATTCTATAAAAATTATAGAAGTTTAAGCATGCCTAATGTAGACTATCATAAAATTTTTAGGTCAAAACAGTAAGTAATTTATCCTACACAAAAATAACAAAGCAGCACAATTTAACGGACATAAAATACTTTGTACATAGAAAAATGTCAAACAACAGATCTCAGAATATCCTTAGCTCTAGATTAGCATAAAAACATTCTCCAAAAAGTTTCATGCATAAATCACTTATATATTATTTATTATGAATTATTTATCATCTACTTGAAAAAAATACCATAACTAAACAGGACAATATTTACACATGACATAGCCTTTCAACATTTTTTACAGATAGAGCATGACACAAAAAAGCTAAGAAACTTGGATTTACATTTTTCTAAGCAACAGAGAATTACTTATGCATTTTCAAAGATAAAGGCATTTAATAGGTATAAATAAATCTATACAGAAAAGTATCAAAAAATTACATTTCATATTTTTCATGCATAGATCTACTCACAAGAAAAATACTAAAATTTGAACCAACTCATTTGGACTAAAAATGAGTGAGTTATGATTTTTCAAAGCTTTTATCAAAATCTGGAAAACAGATTCTTTAAAACAAAATAGAAAACCGTTTTGCACCGGAAACCCTAGACTTTCCAATAATTAACCGAGCCCTATAAAGAAACTCTCTGTGTCTGACCATTTGCACTTAAGTCCAAAAAAGAATAGCATATTCTGCACGTGATCCACACCGAGGGAAAAGGTCGCTAGCGGTCGGCAATCTCGCCGGCGGCGAGGTCACCGGCCAAACTACGGCCACCACTAGACTCAACTCGTCGACGCGACCCCGTTGGTGTACAAGAAGCAAGCTATCGCGGAGGAAAAATGGCGGCGGCGACGAACGGTGGCAAGCGGCGGCTCTGCATGATGGCGAACTCGTCGGAATCGGCCACGACGAGGTGCAAGAGCAAGCCTACAGGCTGCAGCGAGCCAAGGCGACTCGGATTCACAGAAAACATGAGAAAAGCTGGAAGAAATGATGACGGCGATGCACGCTGGCGAGCAGCGGCATGCATGTCGGCGGTTCGATGGCTGCCGGCCAACTCTGACCAAATCAAGGCCCAAGAACTATCCTGCGACCTAATTAAAGTCAGGGCGACTCGATTGCACTAGCAAATGAAGGCAAAGGTCCACCGGAGTGAGCTCCGTGGGAGCGGCCAACGAGTGGCGGCGCGACCCGCGACGACGGTCGGCCAAAATCCGCCGAACACAAACCCTAATCGATCCCATTAACTACACCAACTTGTGCTACACATGCAGGCGACCACGATACGCAAGATAAGGGAGGGAGAAAGGAAAAGCTGGCCACGGCAGACCGTGCGGCGGTCGAGGCGACCATGGCCGGCGAAAGGGAAACGGTCGATTCGACCTCTACCTTAGGTCATTGGGGCGGAGAGTGTGCGCATGGTGTGCTCGCACCACGGCGGAGCTACTGGCGAGCTCTGGGAAGAAAATGGCAAGGCTGTGAGGTGCGGTGGCGATGCGAGCTCGGGACGGCGGCAATGGCGGGTTCCGCGTCCGCTTGAGCTCGGGGAGGGAAATGCGAGGCGAGGAGGGGAGTTTGGTGGAGGAGTGAAGGCGTGAGGTGCGGTCGGTGAAGTGAAGCGGGCCGCTGGCGCGTTGAAACGGCGACCGAGCTCGGACAGGCAAGCCCCGCATGCGGGGCCAGCCGAGGGCGCGTGGAGCGGCAGTGGGGCAGGGCGAGCGCGGGCGTGTGCGGCGCGTGCGTGCGCGAGGCGAACAGCAGGCAGCGTGGGCGCACCGGCGTACGGCTGCCACGCAGCCGGCGTCAGCACGGACACCGTCGGCGCGAGGAAGAAGAAGAGAGGGAAGACGGAGGCCGACGGGTGGGTCGCACTTCGCCAAGATTCGTACAGAACTTGATTAACTCAATATTTTCCAAAACAATCCGAATTTGAAGAAACTTGTAAAAAATGAAATGTTGCTCTCAATGAGTAGAACATTTCACTTTTAAACATCACAGCCTAATTCTGCCTAGAATATGAAATTCAAAAATAGGGATTTAAAATCCATTTAAAATTAAAAGAAAAAATATTTTTATAAACTGTTTTTGATATTTTTGACCCACTTCCAAGCCTTTTCATGATTTGATATAAAAATAAGTTTTGCTCTAAATAATTTTCTCTACAAACTTTATTTAACACTCAACCCCAAACAAGCAATCTATCACATAGCCCTAGTTCAAACCAAAGCAAGCACATTTTTCATTTTATCATTTTATGTAAACAAATGATGATGCAAATGAGATGGTTATGCTCATGATGTGCAAGGTAATGCATGCTTAACACCAGAGGTGTTACAACATCCGACTAACGTCATTATGTTTCATTCAAGCTATTCATATTAGCAAACCATATCATTTAGTAACATATTTTTAGTTGTCCACATCACGGTGCTAAAAATCATCTGTTAATATGTATTATGATATTAGTAAATACACTACAAGAAACTTGTTAATCCGTGACGGATTCTCGGTGACGGATTCACGGATCGTCACCGACAGAGTCAATCTGTGACGATACTTCTATTTTCATAAAGGATGTGCCCAATGATATTTCTAGCCCACTAACTCTTGACGGTTTTATCGAGACCGTCACAATGGGCCCTATATTAGTACAAAGAAAAAATTAAGATTGCAAAAAAATCAAACCTAAAAGACGATGTGTGAAATTATTTAAAATAAATAAATTTGTTACTTTGTTCATGTATATGGTGCTTATATGGTAAAACTAAAAATTGTTATATTATTTGAACTAAATAAGTTTGTTACTTTGTGTGGTAAAATCAAAATTATTCTACATATATAGGATGGGAACAAAAATTCCGTAACATGTGGAACGGTGTGGCCCAGCTTTTTTTTTTAGCAGAGCGCGGCCCAACATTTAAATGGTAAGATAAGATAAAAAGCAAAGCAATGTGCAAAGAGTAGAAATTGAACGACCGTCTAGTTGAAAAAAGCCCACTCTAGCACTACACCAGTTGTTCAAGTGTACTGTGTAGCCACGGCGTCGCCCAGCACCATATGCACCGCAACGGCGAAGTCCATTCAATAGACGTGGTGCAGTATTTAATTCACGAACTCAATTGGACTCTGCCGCGCCGCCAAAAACATAAAGCTGCTCGAGATAGGAATCGAAAACAGTTCGCATCAGATGATGCTCAACTTACCGCTGCACTACTACCTTAGGTGTGTTCTCTTGAGAATCCTTATTTTATTTAACTAGTGACAAGAAGTAAGTTTTCTTCACCCACCTCCCAGACAAGACCATTCACGAACTCAATTGGACTCTGCCGCGCCGCCCGATGACAAGATTTGGTACGGCGTATAAACGTTCAGGGGAACCGGATACCCGATCTCGGGTCCTGGCTGC
>CM041638.1:19367233-19398218 GCA_023333625.1 Bothriochloa decipiens
CAAGTCTAACAAGCAGCCGTATCTAATACAAACTCATATCTTAACACGGCGGACGTCGAAGCGCGGGAGCTAGAGCTCCAACCCTTGCTTGCGGTTGACGTATTACTGCCCCTGGACTTGCTCCCCACCTCTTCCTGCTGCTTGTCCTTGCAACATTGCCATCGTCCGGCCCAGGAAGTACGGCACAAAAGACGGTCAGGTCGAGCTTCCGGAGCTAGTCGATGGCGGATGCTGCCGGTCCTTGCCACCTCACGGCGCCGCTGCGGGCACGCTTAGTGCCATGCTCCCTCCTGCTTCCGTCATATACACGAAGAACGATGTGAATCGAGCGTGCTCGGCCACGTGTGTCTGCTCTGTTCAAGAACATGTGAACAGAAACTTTTCTCTTTTTAATCTGGAACAAAAAATTGTAATTAGTCTTTCTCCTTCATGCTGACACCAAATGATGTGCTTATTTTTTCTATTTTTTTTCTAAAATTATGGTCTCCTCAGTGATATAATTTGTTTGGACTCAACCTTTGGATTCATATTTTGAAACAAATGTTCTATTTTATATAGTTTAAATAAATTTCTGTCTCCTTATCAATACAATTGCAAAGTGAACACTGAGTAAGAACATTATAAAATTTACAATGAATTCTACAACTTTGTTGTTGACGACCTTTTCATTTGAAGTCTTTTAGTGTGTGTTATTCACAAATGGATACGTTTCTCACATAGTTACATGACTAAGTGAGAGATGTATCTACTTGTGAATGATATATATTTTCGCTTTATTAAATATGGCTGAAATTTTTATGCAGTGCTTATAGACCTGAAATATGTTGTTGTGTCAAATTTGAAGAATTTTCTGACCAAATATAGTTATTATTGTAATTATTTTCTAAATTACTATATAACAAATGTAATAATATCTAAACTTGGTCAGAAAAATCTACAAATTGGCATGACAACATGATTTTGGTGTATGATCATTCCATAAAAAATTCCATTCATTTTAATAATTTTTTATTGCACATTGTTCATAAATGCATACGTTTCTCACATAGTTCCATAACCAAGTGAGAGATGTATCAATTTACAAGAGACATATAGTCTCACTTTGTCAAAATTGTTTGAAAATTTTACCGAATTCTTATGGGACAAAAAAATATTGTTTTTATCAAATGTATTTATTTACTATTAGGAATATATTTTGTTATGAGGGCATTAAACTTATTTTATATACTTAAAAACTATAATTAGGTTGTTAAATACTTTAATACTAAATTAATAAACATAATGAGCATACTAAAAGCTAAAAAATTAATTGAAACACTTAAATGATGTGCATATATTAAATGGATAAGGAAACTTATATTCGGATAAATAAATAAATAAATAAATAATTCATCCTTTTTCTCTAAAAAGAATATTTTTTTTAGCAAATCTAAAAAGAACATCTCAAAGTAGCCCACTCAGCTCCCAAACACGCAGCCTGTTAAGGCCCATTTGGCTCCCAAAAGCCCAACAATGGAACAAATAGAGAAACCCTAATGCCAAAACGATATCAGTCGTTGATCTCAATCCGATCGCCAGGATTTATCTGCACAAGAAAGACACGTATATAAGCCAATGAAGCCCAACATGTAGTATAATTTCATCGATGATTTCCGTAGCAACGTGTGGGGTTTTCTCCTAGTTTACTTATATGAACAAATAAATATCATATCCTATATGTTAGTGGATGACCTAGCAATATATATATGATTGTAGACACTAAATATATGTTAGTGAAATATATGATATGGTTATGTGAATAGCATGAATGAAGACATAATTACATGTGCTAGTGAATGCTGATGCATATAGTTACATGGTGAGATAGAATGCTAGAACAGATAGATTAGGACACATCAAGAGGTAATGTAAGCAATATATAGGACTATTTTGCTGTCCGAACTGAAGTACGATCTAAGCGTGCTTGATAGTTGCTGCGACCAAAGCATCCGGTGGAACCCGCCATGTTCTGTGAAGCCGTGAAGGTTCAGTCAAAGCAAGCTACTGTTACCTAACACACATAACCTTTTCGGGAGGCATATTTTTTGATAACTTGTGAACAAAATGTTGTGATATTCTGTCAAGCCAACTCAAATGATCGATAATAATGCAGTGGGAATTCCTATAGTTAGTTAGTTAGGCATACTGAGAAACATGCCTTTCCGAATTATTATATATAAAGTGGCAAGTATTATTGTGAACAACATGTTTTAATTATTACTTACAAAGGATGACGAAGCCCATTAAAGCAGGGCCAACTAGTATAAGTTGAAAAACAGTATCCATAAAACTATATGTCACCAGTACAAACTCTATTCCAAACTTTAAGTCATTTTGACTTTTTCTAAATATATACAACCTTTCGCTATGCATCTAAACATGTGTTATATCTAGATCATATATATAGTAAAGATTGAGTAAAAAAAAGCTAAAATGAATTACAATTTGAAACAAATGGAGTACAATAAACATATAATTATATAGTGCAATATTATCTCTTTTTGAGCATAAACTACTAAGTATACATGTTGTAATATCTGAAGTCTACACACCACACTTACACCCTAGACCTACAACCTATACACAACAAGTGTCCTTTTAGAGATCAACAAAGCAACACATGCCTCGTAGATGACGAGTATGTTGTAGTCCTATTGTGGTGCCACATGTGAATGTCCAGGACATACAAGAAACAAATGGGGAAAATCCCCGAGCTAAGACACCATTGTCAAGCATGGGGCTCGAACGCGGGTGGGTAAAAGCTAGCCCCGGGCTCCCACCACTCGTGCTACGCATGATCCTCTGGAATATTATCTCATAACAATATTTAGCCCTTCTTAATTTTTGCAAATCCTAGAAAAATATTTCCGTGTTAGCACGATAATTTTGTCAAGTACTTTTTCCCAAATTATCATAGTTGAGCATGTCATATAGCTAAATTATTGTACCATTGGTTTATATTGTATATCTAGAACCAAAATTAATATGTTGTAAATAGCATACAATGTCATTTGTCGACCTAGGGCACAATAATATGCTTTCACAAGGCTTAGTAGTGCAATAAATATTCTTATAGAAGATCAAAAGTAGAAAACTTACATTTTAATTGTAACAACCATAACAAAAACACATGGAGGATTATCTTGATTTCTTGTTTGAATAAGGCCGAAATTTGATCTAGAGTTGAAAGGAATTGAAGGAGATGCATGGATGGCGCTTTGCATTGGCTTTAGTGGGCCAAAATGTTTAGGAAATTGAATTAGATATTTGCAATATATTGCTGGTTCGCACGACAAATATTTCTTGGTACCTTGTTTGCTGTAGTTAACACCACAAATTTATATTACCATCGGCTGTATTCACATTTATTTATCTCTATATAATAAGAGTAACACTAAATCGCCATATGCGATATTTCTTATCGCCACTACTTATTCGCTTTGCATTTATTTTAAACCTTGTGCGTACTAGAATTCCATTTCTATTCACATATCCTTATGATCATATCCTTATGATCATATACTGCTACATTGTCAACTACAGTCACTATTAGAACAAAAATGTATTGTCATCATATCACTTCTATTTATAACCTTACGAGTGTTAGAAAAAAGTTGAGAGGGAAGTCTCCTAGTTAGTATACTACAAAGGTACACTACTGCAGAAACTATTTACTGATCAAGTGGGCCAAACCGGATTTTCAGGGACGGTTTAAAACCAGAAACAGGTTTTCAGGGACAGTTTAAAACTGGTTTCAGGGACGGTTTCTAAACTCGATACTATGCCATCAATTGTAAAGGTGTGGACTTTGTAGTGTCGCGTGTTGGGATTTCAACTGCCCTTGGGAATCCCTCTTTTCAAAGATGAATGTGATAATAAAACCATCTCTGCAAATACATTTCCTAGAGCGCTTGCGTTAACCAATAAAACAATTCCATTTCTAAGCGCAGTTGAATTAAGAAAACCGTCTTTAGCAATTCATTTTCATGGATAGTTTGGTTAAGAAAACCACCCATGGATTCCATTTCCAAGGTCAGTTGAGTTAAGAAAACCATCTCTGGTAAACGATTTTCAGGGTAGATGCAGTGCACCGGTTCTCCGCCGTGTCCTAAATAGAGACGGTTACTTATTATGTGAAAAATATCAGTAAGAAACTGGAGCTGTTCGTAAAAAATATTTTTTTTGCGGATATTCGTAAAAAAATTATTGTGAAGTAGTGATAGGTGGACGGAGGGCGAGGGGCAGCTAGCATGGCCGTCTAGCGTGGGTTACCTTTCTCCTTTCTCTCTCTAATCCCTTCCTCAGTTAAAGCCATCAGCACATGGAATTCCTGTCCCCAAATCTTTATTAATTACTTCCCCGACCATAACCCCCCTTCTCTCTCCTTCCTCCTCTTTTCATTCCCTTCCTCTCGATCTCGTTTCTCTCCAGGCTCCGGCGGCAGCGGTGCATCGTCCCGGCCGTCTCCCTCCCCTCCAGCCCGGCCTGCGAACCACTTGCATGCATGTGATCATGCACGGGCTGAGAAGGTAAAGGGTGCGGTGCTACTACTCATATGGGCTCTTGGCAGCAAGAAGAACTCCAGGGAGCAGTCATGGATGGTGCAGCGACAGCGGCAGCCGGAAGGGGTGGCGGCGGCCACCGCCTTGTGGACTCAAGGATCGAGGAGCATGGGAAGTACTACCTGGTTGAGTCGAGCTGCTGCACACACTGCGGCAACAAGGTCTAGCGGAAGCTGGTATACCACACTCATCACAAGCACGACAGCTGGTGATAACTTTGTTAGGTTTTGATGTAGATTTATGAGCTTCTCGTTGTGTGACGATGCATGGATGTGTATGTAGGACTGGTGCGGGCTACCGGCGGGAGTCAAATTCGACCCGTCGGATCAGGAGCTGATTGAGCACCTGCAGGCCAAGGTCCGGGCTCCTTCAGCAGCGGAGCCGCCGCACCCTCTGCTCGATGAGTTCATACCCACCATTGAGGGGGAGGACGGCATATGCTACACCCATCCTGAGAGACTGCCAGGTGATCCAATTAATTTTAGCTAAATTGATCATCAGCACAGTTCCATTTCATGGGTTATATTGATCTCAGTACGTATGTATATATGTGGTGATGCCAAATTTCTTCAAGAGGGGATTCTTCTTTTGTTCCCCTATCTCATTGTTCTTGATGAGAGAATTTTCCTCTTCCTTCCTTGGTTTTTTTTTTAGTTTTGCGCATTTGCTGTTTTTCCCCATTGCAAGTAAAAGCACAGTATCAGTTTTCTATCTTTTTTCTTTACGTTTCAAGTATTTTACTCTTTGCTAGCTATTTCTGCATTTCTTATATATAATTAAATGTTGCTTAATCGATACGCAATATGCGTATAATTCCCATTCATCATATATATACGTGTATAATTCACGTATGATTCTCATTCATCATGTATACGTGTATATATAATTCCTATATATTGTGTGCACATTATTAATGGTGTAGATTTGGTTATTGACGCACACTGTCTATATGAAGAAAAAGATATATTGCGCATACAAATCTTCTACTACTGAATCTTCATGTACGACATCAATGTCAGCTGCTCCTTCTCTAGAATGAAACGTGACATGGGATCTGCCCCTATCTTCCAAAGTTAGGTTTTGTCATCCTCTCAAGTTTGTTATATCCTCCAACAGCCAATGGCTGCTGCTTGCATCATCAACCCTCCCCTTGTCCGAAAGTGAAACGACCAACCAGACATTCGTTGGCCAGCTCTCCTGACACTGAAGGTCTATGCATTTGCACCTACATATCCATGCATGCATGCACGCTAACCTCTGGATGTATCCATGCATGGCCATGAATGCAGGTTTGACGAAGGACGGCCGGATTCTTCCATCGGCCGTCCAAGGCTTACACCACCGGCACTCGCAAGCGCCGCAAGATTCAGCCGCGGGCCGCCGAGTCCTCCTCGTCGTCCTCCTCATCCGCCATGCCTGCGCAGCAGCAGCAGAAGCCGAGCGAGACGCGGTGGCACAAGACCGGCAAGACGCGGCCGGTTGTGGTCGCCGGCCAGCAGCGCGGGTGCAAGATGATCCTGGTGCTCTACACCAACTTCGGCAAGAACCGCAAGCCGGACAAGACCAACTGGGTGATGCACCAGTACCACCTGGGCGACAAGGAGGAGGAGCGCGAGGGCCAGCTCGTCGTGTCCAAGATCTTCTACCAGACGCAGCCCAGGCAGTGTGGCACGGCGGCGGAGCCTGCCGCCGCCGCAGCCGCCGCTTCCTCTGACACAGTGGAGGAGGCTGCTGCTGACCCACCGGTGCTGCCGGAGGGCATGGTAGCACCACAACCAGATGTCGTCGCCGGTGCCTTCCACGGCGCCGCTGGCATTGATGAGTTCAGCTTTGCGCAGTTCAGGAGCAGCTTCGAGGAGGTCGGTCTGATTTATTTGACAACCATTTTTCTTTCTGATACCAAGCAACCATTGCATTTTAAATGGCCTAGGTCTAGCTCACTATTCTGTTGAGTTCTTTTCCTGCTTGTAATAACAAGGGCCGAGATAGTTTCCAGCTTTCCAAATCGTAAAAAGAGAGGAACTGACTAGTGAGCACTGGGTCACGTCCTGACTTGGATTTGTTTGAATCTTAGTAGGCAAATAGCGCACTTACCCACCAGGCCACCACACGTCAGTTACTGCCCTGCTAGCTGGTTAAGTTTCTATAGTTCGATCGGTCTGGCATTCAACATTTGAATAGCTAGCTGTTACTTGTTCAAGTTGTGTTTAATTAAGATATAAATAGCTAGGCAACAGCAGATTCCATATATGTTCAAGAAAGCATAAAGAATCATAAAATCACGTACACTCACATTAGTCTTATCTTACATGCATGTAAATATACAGATGTTTTCAGCTACTGCAGCTTTTTTTGTGCCTTCACAAATAATGACACGGACATCTGAGGATCGTTTCTATACTGTTACATGCTTAGATGATAAGGGGTAACCTATTTCTTGATCTCGATCACGCTGAAATATTGTGGTAGGAATAGATAGGATGTAATCTTTTGTTTGGGATGGAAGGGTGTACGTTTTCAATGCAAATGTGCTTTCACCTTATAAGTCCGATCAATGAATGGTAGGGTGAGAAATTTTCTGCAGGATTAGCTAGAGGATTGAACTGAGGTCTTACCTAATATTGATGGGCATGGCTGACCAGCATATGAGATGCAGAAGTAATTATTAATAATCAAATATTTCCATGTAATTCATTTTGTTGAAACAAAAATAAAGTTGACAAGAAAGCTCTATACAAGTACTCCATTTTGCACTATCATAAAATTCTGGAGTGTTGTACGGTGTCATTTTTCCTTCAAAAAGCAATCAACCTTGACTTAGATATAGTATAATCATACCGTAGCACCTGCAAAATTAGTTCAACACCTAATCTACTTTCCTAATTGGGCCACCTTCCCTATCTACCAATGTCCAATAGAACAGTTGTGACTTATTGCCACATAAATTCAGTCATATAATTTATGGTAAAAGTTGTTGAATGGCCAAGTATACTTAAGGCCCATTTATCAGCTAAAACAAATAATTTATCAAAAAAGCTAAAAAATAAGAAGCTACTAATAAAATTGTAGCTGTCTAAACAGGTCAGCTTATTGCTCAGCTAATCTATTATCTGCCTCAACCAGCTAATAGTAATTAATAATAGGTGTGCAAATGACCCATAGTTACCCATATATAAGCCGAGTGACTGAAACAATCCTCCGGTGTTTTATTAGCCAGCTTTTAAATAGCTACCATTTTTTATAGCCTGTAGCTAATCCATACATGACCTAATAATTGGTTAAATACTCCAACTGTCTGCCCATGAATTCTCCTCAATTTTTTTTACTATCAGTATGCATAGAACATATATAGATGCATAAAGTTAGCACTATGCATGTGTCTATGTTCATTGTAAAAAGCATTTCTCCAACGTGAATAGATCTTGGAAATACAGTGCACAAGGTTATGACTTGTAACAACATATTAGTGTATTACCATAAGTTCAGACCATATGGGAATTTTCCTGATTGGAAAATAGTCCACCCTAGTTAGGTTACTGAATTTCTTGCTATACTATAGTTGAATTGTCGATAGTAAAAAGAACTCAAGCAAAATCAAAAGTCGATTGATTGCTAGAAATTTTGGATGCATTTGGATTATTTACTTTTGTTTATATCTACTGTTTCATATTATTATTTTAACATCATGTTCGTCTAAAATAATCATAGTATCAAAAAAGTTTGAATGTCTTTAACATGCTCTTGGTAATATGCTATCTTGATGATGACCTCTAGTTTTTCCTAGTGTTTGGTATTTTTTTTTATCTGATATGTCAATAATTAAGACAACCTATAGATTGGCAAAAGCAACCTGTAGAAAATTACTAATTATAGTTTGCAAATACTAACATGAATAAAGTGTACACAGGTGGACATGGGAGCATCAGTTCAGGTTTCAGCAAGGGATGATGAGGAAGTGCATACAGGGCATCTTAACCTTCACCAGGAGCATAATCTTCACCAGCATCAATTTGGCAACCAGGAGCACCGACAAAGCATGGCTGCAGCTGCTGCAGCATTCCACATCAATACACCAGCAGAGCCTATCACCACGATGATCACCTCGTCACCGGTGGTTCACCATGGTTCTGTCGTACTTCAACATCCAGAGGCATATGGCCATGGCACGGCTTATGGTCATCACCATCAGCAGGTTAATTATTTTGGCACAATAGTAAAAAATCATGATCAATGTTACATTTTGACAATTGATGTTTTTGTTTAGTGAATATTGATCGTATATTATTTGGTTTTATTTTTTATTAAATGAACTAGGAGGATGAGCAGCTACACCAACAACCACAAAATTTTGATGGACGGTCAACTTCTGGGCTCGAAGCAGTGATCATGGGATGTACTTCAAGGAGGTCCAAAAGAGGGGTAAGAATACACACGCATATGAACAATAGCTCAAAAATTGATGGAAGCATATTTATTTTCTTCTTATATATCACTGGTTTTACTGGTGTCGTTGTTTATTACCTCTTTTCACAGCATAGTATGGATGTAGACATCACATATGCACACCCACATGCTGATCGTACATATGCATATATGCACATTAACATCTATGAATGCTTATATATGAATGACTAGTGTATATATGGAGATTTCTAAACAAAGTAACCACACCAGGTTTATCAATGTCGGCTGGCATGTCGTCACCACTAAAAAGAAAAAATAATTATACAACTTACAAGTACCTTTGCTGAATTGGAGAGTTCAACTTAAACGACAGACTCCTTCATATTAAGGAACCTAATAACAATCTTAATTAGCTAGCTATGCTCAGTTAGCATAATTGTACCTATTCAGATGACAATACGTGAAACTCCTATGGGCACATAATTGTACCTATTCAGACGACAATATGTGAAACTCCTATGGGCACAAGGAAGTGTTATTGTCTCTATCCATGTCTATGAAAGAATTTAGCAAACCATTTGTCAAAAAAATTAATCAAAAGAATTTAGCTCAGTGATTAAGTATAATATTTTAGGATATGTGTTCTTTAACTACCCCTATATTTATAAAAATCTGGATGTTCATATACAAATTATATGTGCATGGGTCACAAATGGTTATGCTGGAGCTGTTCTCCTATTAAACCAAAACTCATGTATTTCTGTTTATCTGAATGGAAATGGGGCACCTTGCATGAAAACATATTGGTCATAAATGGTGTTTTGATTATACAAAAATAACATGCTACTGTTTTTAAAAATAAATTAGATGATCGTTCATTCTTACGTTAGATTGAGTAACCAAAAAACAAAGTAAAACCTTAGCTACTACCATGTGTATTTCAGGGATCATTTTGAATTCAAAAGTATCACTTTTTGTAAGCCCAAGAGAAGGTACTAAACGTGTAATCAAAGCTAAAATAGATCAAGGACACACATTAGGAACAATTTACTATTATCACGGTAGTATTACTATAAATACATATAATTTGAGGATCGGAGACGGGGCATGGAAATTAATTTGGCTCCTTTTTTTTTTCTTTGTTTTGAGAAGAAGTTGAATCTTCCATATAACATTTATTTACATTTCTACTTTTTTTTTTGCATACAGGAAGCATCTGGTTCAGGTGGTAACAAGGAGAGCACAGGATGGCCGTACCCATCCTTCTGGCCGTCTGACAGCCAGGATCATCATGGGTAGAAGAGCAGCAACATCCTTGAGTTGCATGCAGCCAACCTTGGAGATCGAGGCAACCGTCCAAAAGCAAACCAGAGACCGGCCCTGACATCATCATTACTACCATGATATGATCATCATATATAATCCTAAACCGCCGTACATATATATATATATATATATATATATTAGCATGACTGGCTTCCAAGAAGCAAACAAAAGGCAAAAGTTATATCGTCAAAACAAAATACAAACCCAGCTTTTTTTGCCCCCCTCTCTCTCTCTCTCTCTCTCTCTCGCTCTCTCTCATGTGCTTCTTTCTCTTGTACCAATGCGTATGGATAGAGTACGGGATGGAAGTTTCATTTGAGTGCTCAAATTTACATGCATGTCTAAAGAGACAAAGATGATATTGGAGGCTACCAAAAGCAAAAGGGAGAGAATCAGGAAAGGGAAAGCAAATCAAGGGGACAAAAAACAAAGGTGACGTCACATGAGAACGGTCAGTTAACCGTCGGTTGTGCACAGTGATCGATGCAAAATCATTACCACAATCATGCATGGTTCATCCTGTCCATTCCTTTTTGCGCCCCTTAAAAAATGTTTTTACCATAGTACTCCGTAGATTAGTACTCCGGAGTCACAATATATACCATTATACAATTAGTTATTCATTGCTTTCTTTCCTTTTTGTTGTATACTCCTTTTTGTTGTATACTGAGCAAGAGCAAAACTTGAGGTTCTATTTGCCTTTGGGAAAATAAACAAACTTCTCAAGTTTCCAATTGTAAAGCAGCTTATATTATTATGGGATTTGATACCCATTTTCCAACGACGTTTAATTATTTGAATCCATTTTTTGGGGCACTATTCCAATTATTTTTGCATTTCTGCAGTATATAATCATTTCATTTTCGGGAAATGTATATTCCTTGTGCATATGGTAGGCTGGTAATTATAGGCGATGGTTTTAGATTCAAAATCTTTCCATGGGGAAATCTTGTTGCAAAATCTCCTGCATTCTATGCATGAGAGAATAAATGTCAGCCTATTCTTTTGTGATTCTGTTTTACATGCAAAAGAATAAAAGCCGGGGCATGTCTCTCCTACTGTACACAAAAAAGCATGATCTCGTCTCATACTCCTATATCTCCTTTTTTTTTCCTTCCTCTCTTTTCCCTTTTGTGTAAATAGAACAGTTAAAGATTTCGATTGGACCATGCATGGCTCTGGCTGGGCCATTCTTGGTAGAACTGTATGTACTTGCATCCATGCCTTTTTTTTTAATAATAGTTGCATGCATCCATGAGTCTATTTAGGATACTGGCATCCTGTCAGAATCGAAGCTGGCAAAGAAATTTTTTTCCCGGCCCGGCTGTGCAGTGCAAGAAAGCTATGTGCACGGCACCCCGACCCGGCCCATGATTTTTTTCGACAAACCCTCGGCCCATGTTATGCAGCGAGTGTACGCCGTTTTATCGCGGATTGATATCGGAGAGCTCAGCAAGCACTGCTGCATACGATTTCTTTTTTTTATGCAAAATGCAAACACTACTATACAATAGACAATCGCACTATTTGGCCAAATAGAAACAGTACGACACATTTTCTTTGAGTGTTTCTTAGCACAGTATGGCTGGTGGACACTGAGAGAGGCCCTAGGATGGGAACAAACACCTACAAACCTAAATAATTTTCTTGTCTTTAGCTGTGGTAGAGGAGAGACTCCAAAACCTATGCTGATTTTGATTCTAGCATGTCTTTGTTGGAGCTTACTCCATCCGTCCCCATTTAAATGTCATCAGAGCAACAGGTCCTTGTCCCTAAATAATAGTCGTTCCCTATCACGCGTAGGCCATACTAGCTGAGGCACGTACAACAGAGTCCAGTCTCCATACAGCACTCCAAGCACTTCAGTCTTTTCCCTCCACTCCACTCACTAGTGCCAACACAAAATTCCAAAACTACACAACTGCATACTGTCTCGTCACTAGGGGTGTCAGGTTGCATGCCTCCCTATCTTAATCCTTGTGCCATCTCCCCGGCGACAATTAAAGGGGGACAGAGGGATATGGCTTATCCACAACGATTATATTTTCCACAATAAAGTGATGACAGGTCCTGACTGGGTGATCCACTGATCGATTATTTTCATGCACAAATGGAGCATTCTTCTTTGGGAAAAAGAAAGAGGGTGGGTCATGAAGACGACGGAGAAGCTTACATGAGTGCTGGAACCAAGCGGGAACCAAGCGTATCAAGTTGAGGGCGCAGGAGGGAGTACTAGTGTAGCTGTCTTTGATAAGCTAGATAAATAAAGTCAAGACTAATCGTTTGGCTGTGGTAATCGGTTGTATGCCAAGAACTTGTAAGCTGTCTTTTGATTTGCCCAGGGCGGCTGCTTTACGTTAGATACTAAACTTGTAAACTGGCAACCCCAGCAAAAAAACACCATGTTTTTTATAAAGCGGGATCAATGGTTTTTTGTATAAAAAATATACAATAACTACTGGTCCATCACTACGGGATACTCTCAGTGTCCCATGATAAGTGTTGTTCTTACTTCCTATGGAGTCAAACATTTTTAGTTTTCAACAAATACATATTAATATCAAGAGCCCTTCCAGGGTAGATCACTAAAACTATTTTTGGAATAAACTTATTTAAAGATACAATGTTAGTAATTTACAAATCTAGTAAAACTTAAAAAAGTTTCACCACCATGAATATCATGATGATGCTTATTTTGGGACAGAGAGAGTATGTCATAGGCTTAAGATCTAGACAATATTCAATGACTTCACTATAGTTATTCTTCGCATATTCAATGATTTCGCTATAGTTATTCTCCGTGAATCTCTCATGGAGATGCGCACAAAGATCTCACAATAGCCAATGATCAGAGGCGGCAACAATCACCAAGAACCTTCAGTCAAAACAATCACCAAGAACCCCTTCCACAGACCATGGTCATCCATAAGCACCAAGATGGATAGGTAACAACAATCGATCACCAAGAGTGAACATCTCATCTCTCAAGTCACAGAGACATTCTAGTGCCACCAAATACAAACTCCCAATTGCATGCCCTAGGATGCTCTCAATCTCACATAAATTGAATCACAAAGTTAGCAAAGAGAGATAGATTGTTTGCTTAAGCACTATGTATGACACAATATCAGCTAAAAGGGTGCCAAGGGGCTAAAAATTCAAGCCACACAAGTATATATGGAGCCAAACACTAAACTATCCATTGGAAGCAAACTGCACAAAAAACATCCACATCACATCATACTGTGGTAGCACCAAAACAATCGGTGCGTGCCTACCCCCAAGTCAAACTGGTCGTTGCAGCCTCCCAATGCTTGACTTGTAGTGCATACTCTGATGCACACTAGATTAACAATCCAGTACCACAAAGAGGCTTCAGAACCAATTTTTATCCATCGAATTACTCTGATGCCTAGCAACGGTCATCTGTTGACCCCTTTTGAACTACACATGCCATGAGGTCGTCATACTCGACCGAGTTCATGAGGTTGGTGAAGCTTGCATCAGAGTCATTGGTATCATGATTGGCTGAACAATGGGTGCATTGCCCATGTTCCTCGTGTCAAGGCTATGGATGCTTGCCATCACGATGATCTAGTCATCATTGCAATGTCCCTTATACTAGTCCTTGTCAGGGGTATCTTAGCTCAGGGCCAGCCATCATAGCTTGGTGAAGTCAATAGTTGTAAGTAGTTGTTGCATTCTGATCTGAACCTAGTTGGGAAATTGGTCAGGATGCAATTTGGTAGTGCTGTTGGATCCATATTGAGGACCCAACATGGATATCACTCAGAGCATGCAAATATTAAGGTCGGGGATGAACTCCCAGCTGAACACTATGAAGAGTTCCCGAGTGTGGAGATCCATGTGTTGAGCTAGCGCTAATGGACCGACTCCTACGACATCCTCGAGCCCAGCAAGGAACATGAAAATGGAAGGCGGATGCTCCACCTCATTCATAGGTGGTTGAGGTTCTTACAGACACAAGTCAACAACAAATTCGAGGCTATTGATGGTGATATCGGGGCCTGATTGCATCTTCTCCACATCATCGAAGTTGAATACGAGACCCATCTAAAACTCAATGAATCTATGTGTAAATTCCCCCTACTTGGCGCGCAACTATTGGAAGTGTTTACTCTAGCAATGTGGATCAACATATCACACACTAGGGATAAAAAAGGTAACACATGAGACACATATCGATTCATGTACCATGGTACCCAATATATAATTTGGAGTAGACCTTTTATCTTGTATATGCTAGACTTTACAAGAGATTGTTGATTGTATCTTTCAGTACTGATCGGGGTTTCCCTAAAATGTCTTATATAGCCTAGTGTAGGGTTACATGGATCCCAACCGGTTTATATATGTTTCCTAGTCGGTTGTATGGAAATCTTAATAATTAAGACACTTCAACTTTTCTAGATACTTAGTTTTTTGCTATGCACCTAGATATACACTGCGTCTAGATACTAGGTGTGTTTCAAGCCTACCCCTAACAAGCCAAGATGAACTTGTTTGGTTGCCTACACTATTTAAGTCTGGCCAATATCTAGTTGTGTTTGGTTGAAAGGTTTGGCTAGGATAGAATCACCACTCCTTTGGGCAGGTAACTTCACCACCTTTGAGGCATTTCCACCCCCTCCCTCTCTGTCACTACAAAAGTGGCTCCAACTCATCAAAATCATCTTCCACCTCTGCCTGAGGGAGCCGGACGACGAAGCCGTGGGACCAAGCCCCGTTGCGCGGCAAGGTCCGCACCCTCTCCCGCACCCGTGACCCCTCCTTTGCACTGCAGCTACTCGACATGCCGGTCAAGGCTGCCATGGATGGTATGACTGAGCTCCGTGATCCGCCCTCCTCCGCTTGTCTCCACGCCGCACCTAGCTCCATAGAAGCACATCACTGCCACTCCGACCCTCCTAGAGTATTCCTCTCCACCAAAGTGCATGCATCTACCCGCTGCCGCCATGGCTGGAAATCTGCCGCCGCTATTGATCTCCGTCTATGGACCACAATTTGCCCCCTGCTCTGTTGACCTCGCAAGAGCATGCCGCAACCACCACACCACTCCTAGATATGGATCTGCGGCTACAACGCCTCTTGGGAGGAGATGGGGATGGTGGTGAGATTGATCTTGGGGAGTGCAGAAGGAGGAGACACAAACACCAGGGAGGTGATGGGAATGAGATGGAGGGCTACATCAGGCCTGGCACTAAAGAACAACCGAATCGATCGTTCAATTCTGGGCAAGCTAACAGGGTAGATTTGGCTAGCCTTGGCTAGGCTCCAAACCCCTTACAACCCATATTTATAGTATTATATGTATATGTAAAATACAAAACATTTTATAATTATAATTTAAAATATAGAGAGTAATTTTATATTTTTCTTATTAAAGTAAACTAGTTATTAATTCTTACAGATTAAACTAGATTTTTAATATTATTTGTAGAAAACAAAAACCACCCAAGAAATTAGTTTGTACATAATCCGGTAATCTGCTGCCGATGCATTGAAAGATTGTGTGCTAGGGATGTCGACGCTGTCAGTGCTTAGCGACAGAATATTGAAGAGCAGGTAACCCGTAACTGCCATATACGTACTGGCTAGATCCACATATCAGAGTGAGCCAGGCAAAAAGCAATAAAGGGGACCAGACGAGACGAGGATCCAGGAGCTGATGCACGCGATGCGTCGCGTGTTGAAGCAGGTTGGCTTCTGATCCGCGACCGCGAATCCCACTGCCGCCACCCGCCACCCGCCAACGCCACTGGGTTTTGGCTGTTCCGCTGGGCAAACTCGCCACCAATTGCCACCCGGGGGGTGATGCTAGCAGCTCTTTGTTTCTTTCCTGTTGTTTGAACGGGGGCCATGCCATGGCGACGCGACAGTTCCAGCGCACGTCACCCTAATATATTACTTTGTAGTTTGTACAACAATATATTGCGATCTGCAACGTATGGTCGCTCCTCTTCTCCTCCTCCATGTTCCATGCCGCTTGATCGGCTGCAAGGATCATAAACAAATCCTCTTTTTTTTTTCTTTTTGTTTTGCTGTTTATACGATATAAATATGACCGACGACTTGGTGTCTTGGTGAGAAGTTCGTGTGCATCAATCAGATCGGGGTGTGCGCTCTGCCTGCTGCTCGTCCGTCCGATCAAAGTGAGATCGGCCGGGTCGGGGATTCAGGATCAGGTGAAGGCAGGCGATCGAGGACCGCCCGCGGCTGCCGGCATGGACGAAGATGCGGCAGTCGAGGGCGGGCAGCTGGCGCCTCTTCTCGGAAGCCGGAGCGCGGCGGCCTCGCCGTCGTCGTCGCCGGACGCGTCGCTGCTCCGCCGCCTGTACGCCGGCCACGCCCTCGCCAGATGGGGCGCCAGGTGCGTTCACTCCGTGCCCGTGATCAGTTGCGTGCCTTTCGTTCCTCCTCCGGTTTTCGGATCAACCTATATCTATGCAGTGGCCTATTTCTCACTATCTATTTCACCATTTCAACTTTCGACAGCCTAACTAACCAATCAATATTTACCACGGATTATAAACCACGCATATATGATGGATAAATACTACTGTACTAATACTCAACTAATGGTCGGATTATCTTGTCCGTTTTTCCGGTGGCAAATCAAAGGATGTGGGAGTTCTCTGTTGGGCTGTACATGATCCGCATCTGGCCAGGCTCGCTGCTCTTCACGGCCATTTACGGCGTCGTTGAGTCGTCCTCCGTCGCGGTGTTTGGTCCCATAGTTGGCACACTCGTCGACAAGCTCACGTACCTTCAGGTCAGCCATCATTCGCCATGTTTACCAAACTACTACTACTTGCGTTTAAAATTACATGGACATGGTTTTCTTTGTTACCCGAGGACAACTTCAGCAGTGCTCTCAAAACAGTTCCTCTGTTTCCCCTGCTTTTGAGGTTTCTGTTTTCCAAACTGCACCACAGTAAGAAACATTAAAAAAGGCTCTCAGAGTTATTCTTAGAAGGAATGACACATGAGGCCTACTTGTTATCTTCTTTATCTTTTTTCTCATGTGAGGGAAATCACCATGCATTACTAGAAACTCGAATTTTTTATGTATTTTTTATAGAAATCCACGACCAAAAATCATTTTTTCGTGTGTAATGGCATATGCAATTTTTCTATGGTTTTTTATATTTTTCTAAAAAAACACAGAAAAATCCGGTATACACAAGTATTCGAGTTTCCAGTAGGTGATGTATTGGCAACGAAAGAAAAGAACCACTAAGGGAAGCGGCCAAGAGATGAGGCTCATCGTGGTGCTCGACCGAGTAGGGAAGCGGCCAAGAGATGAGCGCTTGACGGAGGAGGTCAGTTGCAGTCCCTCGACGGAGGAGCGGAAGGTCAACAGGAATGCAGTCACGAGGGCCGGATCCTCAATGGAGGAGCCGGGAGGGCGTCACGAAGCATCGAGTTGCCGGCCCCTTGATGGAGCAACGAGGACGTGGTGAGGCGTTGAGAAGCTGCGGGGAGGGAGTCATGAGGGCCACCTACGCTAGGGAGTCTCACTGGTGTAGAAGGAACTAGACGGAGGTGGGTGAGCGGCGCGTCGAGCAGGCACATGCAGAAAAGCCAACGCACAAGCCAAATCTATAGAAACAGAAAAGCTGGAGCTAATGAGGGTTCGGAAGGAAGATTTGAAGTTCTCCTGCTTTTAAGGATCGGAGTAGGATTTCTCCTAAAGTGATTTTTAGACCCCCTCTTCCTTCCCCTCTGTCAAAAGTATGACGAGGGTTAAAGTGGAGAATATGTTTAAGTTGCTCTTATTAGGACAACCTTTTGACCAAAAATTACAATACTATTATCAATAGTTTTGTGGCATATGAATGTTATATTGTGTTAAAAGTATTACACTATAGTGTGTATGCATCATCACAAAAAAATATTAATAGAGTAACTATCGGAGGGATTAGTTGACTAAGGCCACGTTTAGATCGCGAAAAAAAATAAACCCGATAAATAGTACCACTTTCGTCTTATTTGACAAATATTGTCCGATCATGGACCAACTAGGCTCAAAAGATTCATCTCGTGATTTTGAACTAAACTGTATAATTAGTTATTTTTTTACCTATATTTAATGCTCCATGCAAGCAGCTAAAGTATTGATGTGATGGAGAGAGAGTGAAAAAATTATAACTTTTGGAGTAAACTAAACAAGGCCTAATAAATATATATTGTCAGGGCACGGGTCGACGAGCTCATATACCTTCAAAGTCAACCATCATTCAATATGTTTACCAACCTACTGCTCCTTGTTTAATGGATGATGTTGCCTTGGAATTTGATGATTCAGCCGAGTATTGTATAGTTATGTTTATAGTTTGGTGTTCTATAAGATTATATTTGTAGACAATCATCACTCTTATATAGGAAAATACATTAAATTAACTAATATTCAAAGAGGTCGTAACTTATATTTAACATATTTGAATGGTATGGTACGTAAATTAACAAGTGATGATTATAGATTGCATACACACGCAACTTAGTCATCTCCATCAATTACTCAATTAGCTACTCAACACTTAGTCATCAATTAACCATTCTTGCTGCCCCTCACTCAGTTAGTTACTTGACCACACTAAGGGAGCTCACTCTACCATGCATTCGACCACTTACTGACTGACGCTTAGCCACTTGACACTCAACACCCATGTACTTTGATACTCAGTCACTCAAACATTTGGTCACTTCCTATGACCACAGTTGTATAGCCCTCCTAGCAAGCACCTAACCAATAAAAAATTGCAGGTCCTTGGCCTGTGGCTGCTAGTCCAAAGCCTGTCCTTCATCATCGCCGGAGCCTCAGTAACCGCCCTGCTTGTTTACGACGACCTGAAAACCAAAAGCTTCCCTATTTTCATGGCGCTGGTCGTCGTGACCAACGTGTCAGGTGCGCTAGCAGCGCTCTCAACACTCGCCGGAACCATCCTGATCGAGAGAGAATGGTACGGTCACAGTATCTGAGACTACTAGCTTCTATATATGTGTCCTGAAAATCTACAAGTTGATCGAGTTGCATCGTTGCCGCAGGGTGGTGGTGATCTCGAGCGGGCACCCTCCGTCAGTGCTGACGGGGATCAACTCGGTGGTCCGGCGGATCGACCTGAGCTGCAAGCTGCTGGCCCCTGTCTTCTCCGGCCTCGTCATCAGCTTCGTGTCGGCGCAGGCCTCCGCGGCAGCTCTGGCGGTGTGGAACGTCGCCTCGGTGGGGCTGGAGTACTGGCTCTTCGTCTCCGTTTACAATGGCGTGCCTGCGCTCGCTGAGAGCAGCCGGGTCAGAACAGCTGATGCAACAGAGGCCATCATGTCACCGTCGTCGTCGTCGGAGAACGTGGCACTGACGACGGAGAATGCGCTGGATTGGAGGGTTAGGATGACGGAGCAGCTATCCATCATACCATGCTGGGAGTCATGGGTGGTGTACCTGAGGCAGGACGTGGCGCTCCCGGGCGTCGCTCTCGCCTTCCTCTACTTCACCGTCCTGAGGTAACGTACCTTGTCGCAAGGTGCTTAAATTCCTGTCTGATCAACGCAATGCTGTGCAATGAAATGCTGTATGTGTTGGGGAAAATTTGCAGCTTTGGCACGCTGATGACGGCGACCCTCGACTGGAAAGGCATACCTGCGTACGTCATCAGTTTGGCAAGGGGCTTCAGCGCCATCGTCGGCATTGGCGCAACGCTGCTGTACCCTGTGGTGCACTCGTGGGTGTCGACGCTACGAACAGGGCTATGGTCCATTTGGATGCAGGTATCTAAATAATCCACAGCGCCATCGATCAGGTTTCAGTGAATTTAATTGCTACTGAATCTTGTCGTGCGGCCAGTGGTGCTGCCTGCTGGTGTGCGTGGCCTCCATCTGGGCGGCCAGCGACGTGGCGTCGGCGTGGATGCTGATGGCCGGCGTCGCCGCGTCGCGCCTAGGGCTCTGGATGTTCGACCTCGCCGTGATGCAGCTGATGCAGGACGGCGTGCCCGACCACGAGCGGTGCGTCGTGGGTGGCGTGCAGAACTCACTGCAGTCCGTGTTCGACCTGCTCACCTATGTCATGGGCATCATCATCTCCGATCCCAGGGTGAGTGCCACCGCCATGAACAACGACTACTAGATGCTATTATACTAGGTCTATATATACAAAGAAGGGAAGAAGAAGGTGATGGTCTGTCACATTAATTTTGAGCAGGATTTCAGCGAGCTGATCGTGCTGTCGTTCTTCCTGGTGACCTGCGCTGCAGCCATGTACACGCTTCACGTCTACCGCGTGCGCAAGCACCTCTTCCACTTCGACAAGATCCTCGCCAAGATCAGCTGGTGAGCGACATGGCAGTGGCACCACCATATGTCCAGTACCTTATACTTTTTTTTTTGTTTGGAACCAGTACCTTATACTTTACTACCAATTATACCGGTTGATGAGTTCCTGACTGTCTCTCCACTTGTTCTTATCCCTGGCTGCTGTCCGATGCAGGAACAAAGTTTCATGAACTGATTATATGGCCGGTTGATAAGGACGCGGTTGGCAAAGCAGATATATTTTTCCTTGCTCCTGGCTATTGTAAATTGCTGATTTGACACTGGGTTTGAAACAACCAGAACGGAGTGTACTAGCTGCCCTTGTAAACAGTTGTGTTTTTTACCCTCTTCCGGTGTGCAGAAAATCGTGTAATCTGCTAGGAACATTTTGCTC
The DNA here is from genome assembly GCA_023333625.1 of Bothriochloa decipiens. Taxonomy (NCBI): domain Eukaryota; kingdom Viridiplantae; phylum Streptophyta; class Magnoliopsida; order Poales; family Poaceae; genus Bothriochloa; species Bothriochloa decipiens. Next base: position 19,388,291 of record CM041638.1, read on the forward strand.
AAAGGTCAACTGGGGAATTTCCTAAAACAAGCGTTGAGACTGAAGGATTTTGATCCAAGAATGGTGTCATTGGATCAGGGCTTTTTTGTGGTAATGTGGGCTTTAAAGTTATCTACCCCTAATATATAAGTGTGAAAATTTCTCTCCGCTAGAATTCTGTCCGCCACCCTTCCCTGTCACCGTATAACTATAAATTTTCTGTCCGCCAGTTCCTGTCCCTGGCCATATAAAATCATATATAGTCCGTAAAGGAAACATCTAGCAAGCCAATCATGTTCAATATATAGTCCGTAAAGGACTTCAAAAATCGAGACCGCACAAAACAGCAGTCCATATAGATTCCGCGTAGGAATATGTTCTTTTCCAAATAGGACCGCATACAACAATCCTACAACTCTGTATGGATCAAAGTTACACCTCCCAAAAAAATCAAAAACCAATCATATTAGTACTACCTATAGAGTTGTAACCATCTCGAATTTAAAATCAGCTAGATTTGCTCCCGTCACCAAATTCTACCAAGGATTTTCGGTAAACAAGGGGCAGAGGACCAAATCAAGACCGGATCAAAGCCACCACATTGATCTAAATCCAAATCCAAACTTGACTTAAACTCTAAAAGGGCAACAATGACTTATAAAATCAAATTAATAGGTTTGTTGTTTCTTCTACATACCTACAGAGCAATACCAAAAATCATCCAAAATCGACTCCTTCTCCATCCAAAAGCGAATAGATCGCACATCAAAGAGAAAATCAAAGAAAGAAAAAACGAATTGACGAAATCAGAGGATGGGATAACGCCTCCGGGCCACCCAGGGCGCCCGCGCCGCAGCGGCCTCTGGACCACCCGGCAGCCTGTGCCGCGTCCCTCGCCGGCCAGGGCGGCCGCACCGTCACCTCCTCGCACGCGTGCGGCAAGGCCCGCCTTGCCTCCGTGTGGCCTAGCAAGGCCTGATCCACCCACTGATTGAAGAGAGGAACAGGGATCGCTCCCACACGGAGGAGAGCAGGGAGGAGAGGAGAGGACGAGCAGGGACTGCGGCCACCGATGGAGGAGCGCGAGGGAGGGGTGAGCAACGCAAGCGAGCAGCAAGCTTCGTTGACAGAGCAGCTGTCGGACGGGAGAGCGAGCGAGCGCAACGACCGGCCATGGCGCACTGAGCCGCATCGCCACTTCTGCTGACTCAGTAGCGGCCGTATGTGCTGGACGTGTATGACACACGTACGTGGGCTAGGTCAAAGGCCCAATATTCACCAGCCGGCCAGGACCAACCCAATATTTATGTAGTTATAAAAAAAACTCCAACTTTTATGTTGTATAATCAAAAGGAAACCAAGATTTATGTCTTTTATTTTGTTCAAAAATATTATTTTGTGCTATAAAATTACATTAAATAAATATAAATATTTAAAATATTTTGCGACCGCCATGTAAATATCGATAACCCATTGCAACGTACGGACACTTTTGCTAGTAATGAAAAAAAAAGGCCAATACTTCCGAACAAAGAAAAGTCTTGGGCGGTCAGATTGGCCGTGGAGTTCCACGCTGGTGTGAACGCGACCGAGATGGAGGGGGAGTTGAGCGCATGGTCTGGGATCGCCCTGATGGCCGAGCAGTCCATAGCGCACCGCCGTGTTGTTAGTAGATTGTCACAGAATTTGAGATTTAAACTTATTTTATAAAAATTTATATGAAAATAACAAATATCATTTGCATAAGCATAAAGACAGAATTTCTGCAATTTTATCCTCTAATGCAAATATAACTGAATTGTTGTTTTCATATGAATTTTTACAAAATAAGTTTGGATCTCAAATTTTATGACAATGTATATCTATAGACATACTATTGGTGCTTTGTTTCAAATTTTTTATAAGCTTCTAAGAATGATGGAGAGTGTTTTCACGATTACACCGAAGATGTGGTTTGCACCGATATGGTCTTAGGATACTTAGCTCGTAAGCAACCAAAACCGGCTGGCCCTCTTTTGGGCACATCGCATCTCCTCGGACCTGATCCGTTTATTCCGCTAAAGTTTACGGCTCGCGTTAGGAGTGTGACGGTCAAAGTTGAGAAAATTTGATCAACACACATCTCATAACGACCTCTACTTTGGATGGTTGGCAGACGTATACAAGCCCAAAATATTATTTAGACTAATTTTTTATATTGCGGCCCACTTATTTTGTATTGTAGTATTTTAGCCTGTTTATAACCTTCTCAAATGTTATTTTCACCGCACTTCGTAGCCCACATGAAATTCTCGTGGGCCTAATTTTTCTGTCAGCGTATGCAAATTTTCTCCGGCCTAGCAACATAACAGGCAGCCCGTCAAAACTGCCCAAACATAACAGCTCAAAGCAGCCTTTGTGACACGTAGATGCCCACATAATATATTTAATCAACTATTCAAGACTTTTTTTAGACTAGTCAACAAGCACATGCGACACGCACGTCGAGTGATAATTCAAACACGATAAAATTATCTTAGTAAATAGAGGTTAGATATTACTTAAATTTAGAATAGATAATTGATATTTTCTTATAGATGTAACCTTGTGTATTGTCTTTTTGACAGCTTTGACCTACAGAGCAATCACACTCTAACATTATTTATAAAAAATGGATATAACATACTGGTTTGGAATGCTAAAAAATTTCAATCAATACAAAACTTATCTACACAAACAATATAAAAATTTAAGTTTTACTCACATGAGAAATTAAAATCCTTGTGTTCATGAGTTCTCCTGATAAGTGCATATCAACGGTGGCTTCATGAGATTATTGATTCTCATTGGTAATATTGCTTTTCTATTTATTCTAAATCCATGTTAACAAAAATTAAGGGTATTAGAGAAAAAAGGCTAAATATATATTTGCTAAAAAGTATATGTATAGCTCTGCTATTTTTCTGCGACAATCAAAACAATAAGGTGTTGGCGCGAACATGAGCATGACTAATTGATCATTTAATATACATGGTTGAACTCGCAAAGAGTACAATACTATAATTAATAAAAACCATTATATTTGGATTTCAGTTAAGATTATAAACTAATAAAATATTAGTATTAACAAGGCAAAATTTCATAGATAACACATAAACAAGCTATGGTGTCTATAAAAAGGGCACGCATTTTTTTAAGAAAAAACTTGTTGACTGTATTTTTTAAGGTAAGCATACTCCTTCCAACTAACAGCACAACACTGAGATCATCATGTCATTAGTAATAAAAGCATAGTGACCAACGAGTCTAACGCAAAATAACGAAAACTATAAAGGAACCTGACTGCATATGAAACAAGCCTTGGGCTTCGTACGATTCCAATATATTAATGACTTTCGGCAGGCAGACCTGCCGAAGCCGGTGGTTGCTGCGGTGCTCGGCAAGGCTCCGTGGGCATATCAGTCTGGGGCAGCGGTACTGGACGTCAACAGAATGATCAACATCTGACACATCGTGGGTTGACTGCTTAGGAGTCGCCTACATGCAAGCCAATCCCACCTTGATGTGCTGGAGCACCGCCGCCTCTGGACGTCAAACAGTATGGTCAACATCTCCAGTTGGGTACAACATCCATACAGCCATGCCTGTTGGGTACAACATCCATACGGCCATGAACCTTCCCGCCGGCACCTCGCCGTAGAACTCGTTATAGCTGACATTGAAGTGCTCTCCAGCTTCACGTCCATCAGCGACTTGGCCACTCTGCCACACTGACCCTGTGTGGCTCAGGTCCCGGAACCTGAGATGGTGCGGGAACCTGACCTCCCGCCTCCGTGAGGTCGAACTCGAGCTCGTTCCAAGGCATGTCAATCTTGGCATGCCCCTTCCGGTCGTCAGGTATGTCGAACACGTGTAGCCTGCCCCTTCTTCTCCCTCGTTGGCTATCTCCCGGACCATAGTATTGGATATATATCTCTTATAAAGGAAATCATTTATCTTGCAACACAGCGTTCCACGTCATTGAGTAGTCTAGACTGTTCATTTTTTACCGTCGGCCAAATCTCTCTATCCATTGATGTAATTGCAAAGGTCTGTCTTCGTTCTATCTGAAATTTACACCATCATGATCGATCATGAGTTCATCTTTACTATGCATTACGACAGGTGAGCAAATAACTTCTTAAAACTACACCGCAGATCAAAATAGTTCATCTCCTCTCATCTTTTTGCATCTGCTGTGGGAATTAAGTGATGGATCGTTACCTTTGGCCCTTAGTATCCAACTATTCATATAGGAGGGCAAGCTGCTTCATCAAATCTTTCATCGCATCGGGTTCTCCTTCACCGTGGAAAGGCTTTTCACCTGTTAGGCTGCTGCAACCGCTGCACCACCAAATGCCATCAAAATTTAGAGTGGCTCTCATCATGTCCCAAGACAAACAACAATGATTGCCAAAGCTTGTGCACTACCAGCATATATGCATTCTCAATATTTCCCTTCCGAATGGTTCCTCACCTTTTTTTATCACATCAGTGCTGCTACCATGTAATTGACAATCTCCGCTGTCAAGGCCCTCCACGTTGCCGCATGTTGAGATGGGCTCATGAGCATCTCGGATATACCAAGCCAAGCCATCAGCAGGCATAAATGTTGGTCAGCAGTTCCAAGCTAGAGTAATGTTGGGCTTCAGAAGTTCTACCTTCTGCCCTTAATTACCTTCTCTGTTTTGATCAATTTTTATGTCTTTAGAATTGCTACAAGCAGTCTTATTGCAAGTTTCTTATTTCTGATGCATTAGTTCACTCACTATACACATTAGTTTAGCTTCTCTCTCTCTCTCCCTCTCCCTCTCTTTGGTTTGTTTTGTGTGCAAGCACTACTATGCATTATTACTTATTTCGAAATGTTTATACACATGTGCATGTGCTGCTTGTTCTTTCAATTTGGTTGTGGTTAATGAAATTTCTTCTGCTAGAAGTATACATAGTTATGATTAGGAACATAATTGAACCTTAGAGATAGAATATGATTAAACCTAGTATTCTTTACAGGTAGATTTAGAGTCCTACTCAGCTATGTACCTAGTCATACTAGGACATATACCATGTCGACTTTATAATAAACATATATAGCCGGCAGCCCAAGGGTAAGCCAAGAAGTTGCAATTATTTTTCACATCTTGCTGCCTAATTTCATTGAGAACATTCTCAAAAATATGGTTGTGAATTTGACACTACGATAAAGCAACAAAACTGTTTGACTACTGCGATGCTTGAATTGTCCTGTTGGTGAAGAAACTACAGAAAACAACAAATACTGACAAAAATTGTTGCTGAGAAATAAACGGACAAGATAGTCTTCCTACCATTAATATAAGTATCATATAATTTGAAAAGGAAAGTGAGCACTCCCTTCGTCCCAAGAAAGATACCATTGGAGCCTCTCTCTCTCTATCTATCTTCTGTTTTGTTTCGTCAATAAAGGCTTTAGTGTGCTAGTAGGTGACGTCGTAGTAGCCCTTTCTTGAACCACCTATGTGCTTATTTTCACACCAGTGGTTTTCTCTAGAGATCGAATAGTGCTTCTTCTATGCAAGGGAACACTGAGAACCTCATAGAGGTCTATTTGCAACTTTTTGCGGCCACTTCTCTAAGGCTTTCCTTTATCTAACATCAACTAGATTCCTTGGGCACGACATTATTTTGCTCTCTGCCCAATGCGCTGCACTTTATACCTGCTCACACAGAACATTTGTGCTACTATAGTTGTAGCTTTCTTTGTTAGTCTTCCATGATCACTTCTCTCAAGCAATGCTGCATAGATTTGTTGTTGTTTAGTTTCTATCAAATTTCTATACTAATGTGCATTGTTTTTCATTTGAATGGTGATCTCCTTCGACATCTGAGTCATCGAACTCCTCTTCATCGAAGACTATGTCCATGGCGTTAGCGTAAACACCATAGTCATGCATGTATTCCACCATGCCTATAAAATAATTAAATGGTGAGTTTTGGAGCAATTGGTGTAGATTTGTAAGTAAGAATTGTGGGTATGGATGGTTTTTAGGAGCAGACGATAATTACTGTATAAGTAAAAGAGACTTGTAATTGCAACACAGATTATATTGTGGCTGTACATGTCATGTTGATTTGGGTAAGAATATTTTTATATGGTGGACAAACATTAACTTGTTGAAAAATCTCTTGTCATATGGGTTATGCTAACTGCTAAATCTATGGTAGGCTACAGCTGCAGTAGCTCTTAATTTTCTCCATATAAGAACTATAAATGCATGCCTTTTCATCCAATAAAAAGGAAAAGGGCAGCTAGTCATTAGTTTATCGTGCATTTGTTGCTACAGATTAGAAGGTGCTAGGTTTAGATCAAATTGATGTGATGAACTGTCACACATGTAGCCTGTGGATGCTCTTCCTCTACTCCAAATAATGCATTAAGGTGAGGCACAATATTTAGTTCAATTTTGATTTTAGTTGGAAATAGGTATATCAAACTGAGCTTGGTCTTAATGTTGTCCAGATGCAATCAAGAGAAAAAGAATCACCTTTATGATGTTCTTGTTTTCCCTCCGAAGCAACAACATTGAGATCAATGATATGCAAATCAAGGCATTCATTTGTGATGAAGATGTAGGGACTGACTTGGAGAGATGGGCATTATCTTCATAAAGGTGATCTTCCTAGAGATGAGTGTCTTCATTGAGATTAGGTAAGAGGTGTCCATGTTGATCTCTGAGATGTGCTTCATCTTCATAAAGTTGGTCTTGTTGGAGGCTCATGTTTTCATCTTCTTGCCATTATGGAGACTGTTCATTAAGATCAGGTAGGAGCTCTCCATGATGATCTGGAGGAGTGTTTACATCTATGAGCATTCCACGCAGTTGATTCTAAGCCACAAACTGTGTGCAAGCTTTTTAGTAATGATACATGTAATTGTTGTCTCTAAAGTGTTCTCCCAAACTTTGGCAATTTTACATGTATAATACCTCCTCTGGCTACGATTGCTACCGCCAGATTTCTATTGTTTGCAATGGATTATGAACATTATGGACATGGCAAATTAGTTCATATAGATACTTTGGTAATTTCTATTGTTCGTCACAGTATCCGACGGGCAAGGTCCACTCCTACCAGTCTCCCATGTGATCGGGCAAGTCGCAGCCCGCCTCTGCAACACAAGTTCCACCAACCGGAATAGTACTCTCACTCGCCCCACCTCCCCGCCGTCCCCCACAACCCACCGGACGGACCCAGGGCGCCGCCGTCGGCCGTCGGCACCATGCCCGGGCGCCTCCTCCTCCTCCTCGCCCTCTCGCTCGTCGCGTCCGCGAGCGCCGTGCCCGCTGTCATCCGCACGGTCCCGGACGACCCCACCGCGGCCTCCAATGTCGCGGCGGACGACGCGGACGCGCTCTTCTGCGACAGCTGGAGGCTGTCTGTGGAGACGGCCAACGCGGGGCCCTGGCTCGCCGTGCCCGCGCGCTGCGGGGACTTCGTGGCGGGCTACATGGAGGGGCCTCGCTACGCGTCTGACTCCGCTGTCGCCGCCGCCGACTCCCTAGCCTTCGCCTCTGATGCCCTGGCCTCCACCGAGTGGCGCGGCTCGGCGAGCGCGAGGCCCGCGTGGGTGTTCGACGTCGACGAGACGCTGCTCTCCAACGCGCCCTACTACGCGGTCAACGGATGGGGGTAAGGTGACTTCCTGCATTTCCGAATCAGTTTTGTGGCAAAAACTGAACTCAATGCAAATTCGTCCGATTATTATAAGCATTACTCTTGGTTGTGATAATACTACACCACTGTGGTTTGGTATTGGTGTGCCAGCCTATGTGCCAATGCTGAGGTGTTTTCTTTCAACTGCCATGTGTACAATGTTAACATCGCACAAGTGGCATTGCTTGTCTGTAAACAAACACACTGCTGCTTTAGAGAACATAATATTTCCACAGTTCCAGATGCTTCTGAAATTAATTATGTTTCGAGGGTATTACTTCAGTTTATCTGTTCTCTTTATTTTGTGATAACTATTTGAGGGAAAAAAACTGCAATGTGGTAGATTATGCTTTGGTAAGATTCTAGGACTATAGATTAACTAACAAAGGAAGTAGAAGCAGCTAACAGTATCATGTATAAAGCTGTTCTGGGGTCCAAATTAGTTGGCATCCTCTGTATGGGCTTATGGTAAGCTTGTGTCTTGTGTCAAAATTTTGCTTATAACTTGGGGGATAACCTGCAATGTTTATTCAGCAAAAGAAAAGAAAGGTGCTAGATCTTTTGTCTCCGGGACATCTCTGGTATGTTGAACTTTTTTTTTAGTTGAAGTAAACCAGAATTTTTTTTGGATTGCTCTTAGGAAAAGGAATGCATAAACTGGCTCTATTATACTGTATAATCATGTGTCCAATTTTGTTGTAAAGTATTTTGCTATTGTTTTGACATTCCCCCTGATTTTCTAGATCACTGGAATTCAATGAGACCTCATTTGATGAATGGGTAGATGCTGCAAAGGCACCAGCATTATCATCAAGCTTGAATCTGTACAATCAACTTCAGGGACTTGGTTTCCATGTTATCCTCTTGACTGGCCGGAGTGAATTCCAACGTAATGCCACAGAATCGAATCTTTTGTTTGCTGGCTACAACTCATGGGAGAAACTCATACTGAGGTATTTCCTACAATTCTGGTTATGAAAATGATATGTTGTCCATGTTTATTGAATTATATATAAAAAACAAGGAAAAAAGTCCATTTTTGACCCTTGAACTATCGCCTGAATTTGATTTTGTCCATCAAACTACGAAATCAGACAACTTTGTTGAACTATCAATATCTTGCACATCACCATGATTTTGCCCATATCTAGAGTAGAGATGAAAGATTTACTTTTCTATGGGCAATTGGTTCGACCCAGAAACCCCTTTTTTTCTAAAATAATAATTAAAATAAATGGTTCGACCCAAAACACATCAAAATCAACTAGTCTAGATTTCAAAGAAGAAAAGGGAAATGAAATACCCATTTTGGTACACACATGTATGTATCCCTATGGCATATCACCAGCCACAACGAGTCCATGACAATGTCTTCCTCCCCATCCCTCTTTTCCACCCTCTTCGGTGAGCAACACTGCTCTCCTACTTCCAGGCACCCAACAGTGGCATGCTTCTGTCATCATTGCAGAAGTGTACACGTGAAGGACCATCGACACTAATGCCATGCCCATGCTGCTGACAGCGGTCTGGTGGAGGTCTGGAGGACTAGACCGAGACACGAGGATCATGTCCTGGCATCCAGGCAGCACATATCCACAGCAAGCGCTTACGAAACTGAAAATCAGATGAACCGATTCCATCTAAGCATGAAGGAAGCAAGAATTCAGAGAGCAAATATTTCTTGACCAGATCTGTCCAGAAGCTTGAGCAGTGAGCTCTCCGTCACTTCATCCCCATATCCGTCTCTACCATCAATTGTCGAATCCTTTGCAAAATCAGTAGTCAAATCATGCTCTTATTGTATTCACTGTACCATAATGCCCTTTCACATTTCTGATTCCTGCTTTAGATGCCCGAATCATCAGCTGCATCAGCGTTTTTTGTCTGCCATGCACTCAGTGTCGCCCTGCGCGATCTCTTCCTCTGGTGTGCCTCTGAATTTTCCACCACATCAGAAACCCTGCCTCGCTGTTTTGTACCTCCCTAGCGTGCCCTTGAGCTATTCCAGTCACCAGTGTTTCATTGAGTCACTCACCACATTGCACTTCCCTAACGGTGGTGTGTCCACCTTCTGTGTTACCCAGACCCAGTAATGACTAACGAGGAAGCCCTCAAAGCTAGTTCCCCATGACATTAGTAGTCCATCTCAAACCTTGGTCGCCTCCTATTAGGGTTAGATTCCCACCGATGGTGCCTCGAAGCCAAGGTGTGTGACTCAGTGTGGCAGAGGGGGGGGGGG
>CM041638.1:19398228-19493846 GCA_023333625.1 Bothriochloa decipiens
GGGGGGGAAGAAAATTGAAAGAGGGGAAAACCAGAACTCAGCAAAACAGCTGTCATATGTGTAGGAGTAAAACCACCTTTTTATAGTCTGGAGGTCTAAAGATGTCTAGTATGAAATGTTTGAGAGCTGAAGCTGTCTGTTATTTGAGTTTAAGGGTCAAACCCAGATTATCATGAATCATGATATTTCTATAGCTAAAAGTAGATTTCTTCCTGAAGGATATTGGCATGTTGCTCAGATAGAAGGGCAACCATTATGAATCTCTGCTTCGCCACCAATTACTATGTTAACTTCTCATATTTTGTAGTTTTGTTACTGCAGATTTTCTCAGGACATCTGCACTTAGTTATTACGTAACCACTAGCTCAATTTATATCAATCGCCAGCTGAGTTATTAATCTAAGCATATTCTTGCTGCAGGCAATCTTCTGATATTGGCAAGACCGCTGTGCAGTACAAATCAGAGAGAAGGGCAGCAATGGAAGCGGAAGGTTTCAAGATACTTGGGAACTCAGGCGATCAGTGGAGTGATTTGATAGGATCGCCAATGGCAACAAGATCCTTCAAGCTTCCAAACCCAATGTACTTCATCAGCTGATTTTATTGTTAGAGCAATGGAGGAAGGAGCAGGTTTTCATTGGGCATTCATAGCATTGTTATGGTCTCGCTCTGAAACTGTTTTTGTTAGGCATCACTCTGGACATAAATTTGGATTTTACTTTCAAGCATGTTGAAATTCAAATGGGGCTTGGGGCCATTGAATCTACCCTATGATGATTTGTAATTACACGCTTGTTTTCTCACAATATTGGAAGCATTTGTTGTAATGCAAATTGTAAAGAATCTTGGTTCAAATCTGAAACAGATGAATTTTCAGTCATGTTTCAAAATTTATGTACATTCAGATATAAATGTTTGTTCTTTTGGCATTTTTTGATTGAATCATTTTATTTCCTTAGGTAGTAGCTAAAAACTCTGGTATCTAAATAGACTCTTTTGCCCTCCCCATCAATTCATCAGGCACGTGCGGTTGTTTCCCCAGGCACGACGATTCGGCTGGCGCGTTTATCTCCCACGCTACGTATCGCTCATCAGGTGGCGGCTCCCCAGAACATGGCCGGCCATGGCGGCGCCCTAGGGTTGCCACGCCGGGCGCCCTAGGGATGGCCAGCCACCAATCCACGCCGGGCAACCATGGAAGCACCCTAGGGAAGGCTACGGCGCCCTCTCCAGACCAAGGCTCGCAGGCTGCAGCACCTCCGACGGCGGCCGATCATCCCCCGACGGCTGTGATGTTAGTATCCTTCATTTGCAAACAGGAATACATCTTTGCGCTCATTTTTGGACGTTATTGCTGCACTAGTTTAGAACTTGCGACTTGCCTGCTTGCTCATGATTGCGGGTATTGGAGCCTTGGAGGTTTCGTCTGTGCTAGTTTAGAACATGTGACTTGCCAGCTTGCTCGTGATTGTTCGGCTGGCGGGTGCACTTGAGAATTGGGATCCTACAGTTAATCGTATTTTGAGATCTGTAGCTGCTTTAATAGCTGAATTAGATAATTAGCTGAATTAGATAATTAGTGTTTGCGAAGTTATTGCCTGCTTGCTCGTGATTGTTTGGAAGTTATTGGATTAGGGGAAGGAAGACAGTTCAATTATATTGGCGCCTTTGACTGTGAAGCTTGTTTGACCTGTTATTGAGTTTAATAATTCCATTAGTACTTAGTATATAGAAATCCTACGTTAGTTGTAGTGGGACCCATGTTGTTTGCCATTATCTTCGCAAGAATTTGGATGACATCACTGAGAATTTGGACCCATGTTGTTTACCATTATCTTCGCAAGAATTAGGTTTCCGAGTCACCATTTGCCATTGTTTTTATCTCAATAGCAGTATGAGTTCAACAGAAAGTAGATTATGTAACAATTCATGTTTCAAATCTCTTGTTTAGGCCCCAAGTAGACCACATTGATTGGGACAACATACAAATAGTCAAGACACATGATGACGAAGGTCTTATTGCTGTTATGAGTGAGAATCAGATTTGTGCGCTTCTAGGTTTCACAGAGGACACAACATATATACCTGCACAGGGCTTTGAATGCCGAATGGATGATAATGAGATTGGTCAAGATGACAATGATGCTGCCATTCCTACTGATGATGCCATACCAGATGAGATGGTCATTTCATATGATAAGAACAACCCATCAATGGAGGTAGGAACAATGTACCCAAATATGGAGGAGTTTAAGCCGGCAGTGCGGCAATATGCCATCAATATGGAGTTCAATTTAGGAATAGAGAAGTCATGTACGACGAGATATAGGGCTTTTTGCAAGTCCGGTGATGATGATTGCCGATGCCCTTGGAGAATAAATGACATTAAACAAAAGGGCCAAGCCACGGTGGAGGTGAATAATTTTTTAATTCTATTAACTAAACTTGTTACGTAAATTTTCTAATATTTTTTTTTTGCAGGTAACCATCTTAATCGATGACCATACATGTGTGTCTAGCATGAGGCAAATAACTACAACTCCAAGTTGTAAGTGGGTAGCTAGCAAGGCTGTGAGTATCCTTAGAGATGATCCACATATTGGTGCTAGGGAACTGCAAAAGAAATTGCAAACAGAGCACAAGTGTCAAATTGCATATGATACTGTATGGCGGGGTAAAGAAAGAGCTCTTGATGAGGTTTATGGCAAATGGTCAGATAGTTTTGAGCTGTTGTTTAGGTGGAAGGCAGAGGTAATGAAGCGGTGCCCTGGGAGCGTAGTTGAGATTGATTTACTTGAGGTGGATGGTCATATATATTTTCACCGTTTTTTCTATGCTCTTAAACCATGCATTGATGGTTTCTTGGAAGGTTGTAGGCCTCATTTGAGCATAGACGCTACAGCACTTAATGGAAGGTGGAATGATCAGTTGGCCATAGCTGTAGCAGTTGATGGGCATAATTGGATGTATCCACTCGCTTATGGCTTCATAGCTTCTGAAACAACAGCCAACCGGACTCGGTTCATGCAACAATTAAAGAAGGCTATAGGCGATCCTCCACTCCTTGCGGTTTGTTCTGATGCTTGCAAGGGCTTAGAAAATGCAGTGAAGGATGTATTCCCAAATGCAGAGCAAAGAGAATGTTTTTATCATCTTGTCAAAAATTTCAAGAAGAGATTTAGAGGGTTCGGCCAGATATATACTGCTGCTAGGGCTTACAGAGAAGACATATTCTATGACAATATTGCAAAAATGGTTTTGGAATCACATGATGCAGTGAAATGGTTACAGGCAAATCATAAGCTATTATGGTATAGGTGTGCTTTCAATCCAGAAATTAAGTGTGACTACATAACTAGTAATATTGCTGAGTCATTTAATAACTAGATTAGAGACCACAAAGACTTACCTGTTGCTGACCTTCTTGATAATATTAGAGAAATGATCATGGTACTTTGGAACAAGAGAAGGAATATTGGATACAGGCTACCTGAAGGCAGGATACTTCCAGCTATTATGCATCAGCTAAAGGCAAACACTAGAGGCCTGGGACACTTGAAAATTGTACCATGTTCTAATTGGAGTGCAGAGGTGTGGGACCATGGCTGTAAAGTTGAGAGGCACATTGTCAAGCTACACCAAATGACATGTACTTGTCTTGAATGGAAGCACACTGGTAAGCCTTGTCAACATGTATTGGCCTATGTAACCAGCCAACGAGGAGTTGACCTCGAACAATTTGTGCATGATTATTACTCGGTTAATAGGTTCAAGGCGGCTTATGGTAGAGAGATTGAGCCTATGACAGACAAGACACAATGGCCTCAAGTTGACCTACCTTTTTTGGTTGGTACACCTCTTAGTAAATTACCTGTTGGAAGACGAAACAAACTAAGAATGAAGGGATAGATGGAAGGCGGCCACAAAAAGAAGGGTTCCAAAGGTAGTGAAGGTACCAACGGGGGTGAAGGTCATAATGGATGTGACAATGATATTGTTCCAACAAATGGAAAGGGAAAGAAGATGATCAGACGTCCTATGACTTGCAAAAAATATGGACAAACAGGTCACAGACAAGCTAGTGCTAAGTGCCCACTTAATGGGACAGCAAAAAAGAGGTAAGAACTACACTAATTTATCAAAAACCTTAAATGAAAATGTTAATATTAATTTATTTCATTACTTGTAGGAAGCATAGGCAACCTAGAAAGAACGCTACAAAAGCTGCGCCTGCAGAACCTAGCACCCCACGGAGGCCGACTAGAGAAGAAATTCTATGAGATAGCCCAGGAAGGGTCACTAGGAAGTAAGCAACATTAACACTTTTACCGTACATTAATTCTTTCCATGCATCTAATAATTGGCGTATCATATTTTTATGCAGCAAGCTTGCGATGTTATTAGAAGAAGGCACATCTTCACAAACCGATACCACTAGCCCCGTGAGGATGCCTACCGCGATGGCACCAAAAAAAATGACTCCAAAGAGAAAGTTACACATTGGATGAATTATTTTATTTGTGTGTCACGAGATGTAAACTCATTATTTATTTCATATGTCTCGGATCTGGAACTAAATTATTTATTTGTGTGCCATGAGATGAACTTGTTTATGCTACGTTCATTGTTTTATCTATTTACTCATTGGTGCAATATTCATGGTTTTATGAGATGAATTCATTTGGACGTGTACCTTAGTTGTGTGAGAAAAATGCTCGTACATGCACGTACGTGCTGCCTGCACCCATGCATGGCGAGGCTAGTACTGGAAGTCAGGCAAGCAGCAGGCCAGAACCGAGTGGAAGCCAGGCGATCGGCAAACAACCCAGGCGAGCTGCACAAGGGCAATATGGTCTGTTTTGGTTGAATACATGTATTTAGATAAAGAAAAGTGATGAAATACCGTCCAATTTCTATAATAGCAAAGGTCCAATGTTTGAAGTGTCATTTTAGCGAAGTCAACGATAAGAGTCCTATTATAACGAAGCCCAACGTTTGGAGTCCGATAATAGCAAATTTCTCCTGGAGAGCGTGTGCTGCCGGTGAAGGTTGCAGCCATGCTCCAGGACTGGATTCTATTATTTATGTCCCAAGGACTCTGTCCCAGACTTCCAAAGAGGTTTGGACTGAAGCAACTGGCTGCAGGCCACACCGGATGCCTGGCTTGATCAGGTGAATAACAAGTGGGAGCGTCTCCGTACCAATCTGCTCGGGACTGGGAGATGAAGGGGTTACCAGATGAAGCCAGGTCATTGCCTTACTGGTTGCAGACTGGGAGAAGGCGGTGACAGAAAAGAAATGGATCAGCTTCGACGGTCTTATGGAAATCTGGGGAATGAAATCATTTTTGTTGGTGTTATCTCTTGGGTGATAGGCAATCTGCCTTTGGCTTCCTAGGTGTTGTCTGGGTTCTGATGGTGTAATACATTGGGGGTACCCTTGAACCCTAAAAAAAATTTTGAAATATTTTTCTGAAGGATTTACAGTGGAACCAAATGAGAGATATTGTATTGTTGCTGACCCAGATGGCCGGATTATATGCCTTTGGTTTAGCCATATCAGTTCACCTTTAGACCAGTCAAGCTGAGACATAGGATTTATATTACTATTGGCATGAGAAGTAAACATTATTATTACTGAAAATTTCAATCACAGAAAGCTCTACTGATGAAGGAAGATAGGGAGGCCAACAAGCGATGGTAACTCTAACTCATGCATAAGTATATACTTATTTCATTTGCGTGAGCGTGGCCTAGCATCTGTACATCTCTTTCTTGCCCTGGCATTCAGATGCAGCTGGTTCCCTCCCCCTCGGCTCTTTCTTTGCTATTGTCTTTGACAACCTGTTCTTCACACCCAGCGCCGCAGCGTGGTTTCTGGACGCCTTTGGCCTCCTCCTGATGTATGGGGTGGTCTTCTTAGCGAGGTCCTCCACGCAGCTGACATCAGCTAGCGATGTGAAGGACTCGGACCTCCCCTGGCAGTACATAGATAGCCCTGTCCTGCTGAGAAAGTGTGGTTTAACTCCCAGAGATCATGTTTGAGGTACGAAGCAAGCTAAGACATTCAGACTGGTTCCAGTTTGCTAGCGCTTTGCAGTTTCATGGTGATCAATAGAATTGCAGTCATCTTGCTCAAAATGTTTCATTTGGACTCGTTTTTGCAAAGGAATTGTGCAGTTTCTAGTTGCAACACATAGGTATGGTGTGCGCAATCGAGTTCGCTCTCACCTATATATTCACGACGCGATCACTGACATGAGCTCTGAAGGAAATCTAAAGACTAGATATTTATCAGAAATCCGTTTCCTTTTATTAAACACCGGTCAAAGCAGAGGATTTTATGATCAACCTAGATCGTAGATTTGAGGATCGCGCGTTTACCTGCTGTGAGCCGGCGGCAGATGATCCCGCATCGTCGACATCCCGTAGAGCGGCCCACCGGCGGCGGCGGCCGCCCCGTTCACCTGCAACGGTTCTGACTCTGACGACGTCGAGGACAATGAAGACAAGGACGAGAAGGACGAGAAGTGACGACGACGATCCGCCGGCGGTCGGGAGGTGGCGCCGTCTCCGTCCTCCTCTTCGTCACCGACGCTCCACGTCGTCGTCGACGAGAAGAGCGAAGACGACCGCCCGCTGGACGCCGTCCCGATCCCCGACGACGCCGGCGAACCCGCACTCCCGGATACCCAAGAACCTCCGGCGGCGGCGGCGGCGCCGTCCTCCCCTCCTCCTTGGTGGATCGCCACGGCCTCGGAAGAAGCCTCTCCCATCATTCGAATTGGAAGCGGCTGTGTTAGGATGACCCGGCTGGGGTTCCTGCACGCGTGCGCCGGTTTATATACGCGGCTCCTCAGGAGGATGCGAGGAGGAGGCGGCGGCGATCGTGGGCTTAGATTGAATACTGTGTTCCGGGTAACCGCAAATATGGCAAGGGAGACGGTGGCGGGAGTGGATGGATATGCATGCATGCATCGCATGCTGTGTACTAGACGCTTCCGTGGGCGGGAGCGAGCGAGAATATCCTTTCCTTTTCCCTCTCAAAATAATCCAATCCAATCCAGTACGTCCAAGTGTCTAAAATTTTGAATTTTGGAAAGAAACCGTGGCTTGGCGCTCTCATCTCCAGCTCGGTCATCCTCCACCGCCTCTCCGGTCAGAGCTCCCTCCGCCGGAAACGGATCCAAGCGCAAGGCACACCGCCGGATATAGGAATGGACGCTTCACGTCGGTCGGAGGACCGCGCACGATTCTTCGTCTTCGTCACTTTGTAGTGGCGCCAAAGCCTATCTAAAAATTTTCTTTTAGGGTGTCCGTTCCGTTCGCAACGGAACCGCTGCCTGGAACAGTTCCTGGTCGGATTTACATAAGCTATGAGCGGCTGGAAGATTCCAGGACCAATTCTTGCCAAATCGAACGGCCTATAATAGGTGTGTAACCATCATTTTTTTTAGGAGTCAAATCTAAAAAGGTTCTACGATTGGTACCAACAATTATTATTTTAGTATGTTTGTACTGCTCGGTGCATAAATTTTAGCTACATTTACAAACGAAGAAAAAAGTGTAGACGGAAAAGCATCTCCAAAAGTTTCCAAAACCCAATCTGAATCTAGACTTTTTTTAGCAAGATTAAAAAAGGTTTGATCTTCAACAAGTCCATATCTCAACTCACAATCTTTTTCCTATTTAGAAAAAAAAAGACAATCCAATGACACGGAAATATCCACATGTGTATCGATGTGTCAATCTAAAGGTGCAAGGATGTGGAAGGAATAAAGAGGCACAAATGATTCTCAATACAAATGCTTAAAAGACAAAGAAAGTACAGAAGTTGTTGGTTGATTTATAACTTGTTTAGGATTTCTAGTGTAAAAATGTCTTATGTATTTTAACAGCGAGATTTTAAAAATATTGCAGTTACCCAGCAAATGTGCCTCTAATATTTTTAAGAAAAATCGATATTGATAGAAATCAGCAAACCATTTGTTTATAGCAGTGAAATGCAAAGGCAAACATCTCACTATATCTTCGATAAGCAAATCGGCTTTGGATTGCCAAGTACAAATGAAACCCACCTCAAGCTTCCTTATTTCTTCTGAAAGAACACATTGTCGGTCATATGTAAAAATGGCAACGGAGAATTTCCCGTTGGAGGTTGCTTGCCCATCCCCGTCCTCGCGGGGGAAAAAAATCCCCATCCCCGTCCCCGCGAATGGTCACGGAGGACATCTTCTCACCATCCCCGACCTTGCTCGGGGATTTCATCCCCGTCGGAGTCCCCGCCCCGCATCATCGCTACCCTTGTGAGCAGATGGATGTCGTTGCCGCCATACTTGGGAGCCATGCGTGGACATCAGCTATCTACGGATGATGTCGTCACCGTGCTTTAGGAGCCACGTGCGAATGAGTTCGACGGCGGTGGGGGTTTGGGCGCAGATGAGGACATTGCCTGTGGGGAGCTGGACGTACACGAGGATGGGGAGCAGGCAGAGCGTGAGAGCGCGACTACGCGAGGGAGGCGGCATGCGCTTGATGCAGAGCATGCAAAGTCGCGAAGAGAGAGGGAGGTAGCAACGACGGTTGGGCAAGTGGAGTACGAGTTGGGAACTTTTGGACCCTAGGTTTGTGAGCACGTATATATACCTGAGAGATGTTGTTGGGCTTTACATGGGCTGGCCTTAGTTCCTGCATCCAGAATCACGTGTGCAACTTCAACTCTTCGGCGTAGCGGGGCGGGGACATGGGGATCGGTGTCGGGGAACAGGCGACAACCCCCGTCCCCGCCATCCCCAACGGGGAAGCAAATCTTATCAAAATCAATCCCCATGGGGGATAATTTACCTCCATCCCCGTCCCCTAATAGGAGAATTCCCCGCGGGGAATCGAGGATCGGGTTCCCATTGCCTAAGCTTCCTCATTTCTTGTGAAAGAACACGTCGTCGGTCATATACTCATATGCCATCCGAAAAGAGTAATATCGTCTCGTCTAGGTTGACAATGGACACAAATTACTTGTGTGCCCTTAGAACTGCTACTCATTCACTCACATGTGTCATCCCATTCACAGCAACCATGGAGCTCGGGCGACTTTCTCCGATGTGCCCCACCTCGGCATGCTAACTACCAGTCTCGCTGAGCCAGACCAAACCTCTGTCAAGCCCAATACCACACTACTTCGGTGCTTTCACGAGCTCCAATAGCGCCCTTGGTCGTGCCGAGCCAGCCCCCTTCCACCTCGGACGCACATCGCCCATGAATGATTCTACTTCTTCGATTGTCCATGTGGCGCCCCCACCTAAGTAGCCTCGTGCCTCCTTTCTAAAGTTGCTATACCTAAGCATTTTGCGTGGCTGGACCAGCCTTGATTCGAGCCTAAATGAAACAAATCATAGTTCTTTTGGGCCGAAAAAATCTTGCCCACGACCATCCCACGGGCTAACTCGGCCTTATTTTTCAGCTTAGGCCTAGGCCTAGGTAGGCTATCCGTATATTTTATAGTGTAAAATGACTAAAAACATTATTTCAGCCCAAAAAAATTACTGGATAGCAAAAACTATGACATGCCCAGTCTAGTAAGGTCCGTGGGTGGGGTCAAAACCGGTCATGCTCGAGCATACTCCTTGCGAGCGTGCTTGTCATTAGGAGGAGGAAGAACTTTTCAATATGCTCCTCCGATAATTTAAATAATTAAATCGGACACCGAATTAGGATGAAGCTACTCTATGACAAGGGTTTGTGTGGCTAACCAATTGATGCTGTTTCGGTATTTCATTACGAGAGAAAATATAGTTTGCCATGACTAATAAGTCCGACTAATATGAATACGGTAGATATATCTAGGTAAATGTAGAGTTGGTGGGCCGTGACAAAATACACCCATACAGTAGTTTTGTAGCCGACGCGGAACGTGGGGCCTTGTTTAGTTCGCTGAAATGGAGGTGCTAGAATTTTTTCGTTTATATTTGTTAATTATTGTCTAAATATAGACTAATTAGACTCAAAAGATTTGTCTCATAAAATTAAAATAAACTATGTAATTAGTTTTTAATTTCGTCTATATTTAATACTCCATGCATGTACCATAAGTTTAATGTAATGCAGAATCTTCTTTTTGCAGACCGTATTTTTTAAGAGTTTAGAAGTAACTAAACATGGGCTGGATGTGATTATGTGATTTTAGCCGGCGGACCTGCTTTTCACGTACTCATAGACTACCCGCAGTGGGTCTGGTAAAAAACTCCTGCAACAGGAAAAAAAGCCTGCAGCGGTGGCTTGTATCGGTTCCGGTACACTCCCGGACCGGCTCCCACCCAGGGAACTCACAGGATGTACGGAGCGTCCGGTACAGAACGCTGGGCCCGCGCGTCCTCCTTCCGACCCCACTGGCGCGCCTGACGCTGCTCACACCGCCGCCCGCGCCCGCGGCTCGAGCGCCCGCCGCCTCCACCGTGCCGTCCCGAGCGCCGCTCCATGCTCATGCCCGTCCATGCTCGTGACCGTCTGTCGCCCAGCGCCGCCGCCGGATGGAGTAGGGGCCGCACCCGCGCCCGGAGGAGGCCGTCGCCGGACGGAGCAGGGGCCGCGCCCGCGCCCGACTCGCCCGCGGAGGGAGGAGGCGGCCGTCCCCGCCGCTCGGAGGAGCTCGCCCCGGACTGGAGCCGGAGGAGCTCGCCTACGCCTGGAGGAGGCTGCCGCCGGACGGAGCAGGGGCCGCACCCGGACGGATGAGGGGCCAGACGGAGGGAGGAGGCCGCGCCAGACGTGGAGGAGAGAAGTCGACCGCCCGAGTCGCGCCTTGCTGGCCGCCCGCCCGCCGAGCTCCGCCGCACGCCATGGCCGCCCGTCGGCTCCGCGCGCACGCCATGGCCACCGCGACCTCCTCTGCGAGAAGAACGCCATGGCGCGCGGCCGCCACCGGCGCATCCCCGCTAGCCACCGCAGCGCCCGCGACCGGCAGCCCCGGCCCCGGGCCGCGCCGGCAGCCCCGCCGCCGAGCCTCGCGGGCAGCCTCGGCCCCGAGCCACGAGGGCGGCCACCGCCAACGAGCCGCGCGGGCCAACCCCGCCGCCGACCACTGTGAGTCTAGTGACGAAGAGAGAGAATGGGGAGGAAGAAGGGGAGAGGAGGCGATGGAGGGGGAGAGAGGAATGAGGGGATGGAGAAATTATTATAATAAATCTGACATGTGGGGCCCACGATGCATAAAGGAGAGATATAAAGGATGTATGGATGCGGAAGAAATTGGTATAGAGGAGAGAATATCGATGACCAAGACGAAATATTTTTTTAAAAGAAAAATTTAAAGAATTATGGGTGCCGATAGTCTTGCTCTGCCACCCCACTCTCCCGAGCCGCGCCGTTGCTGCGCGTTTCTCCTCGTACACCGCGTGGCGCCCACGGATACAACACGGCAGACCGCGGAGGGGCCGGCCTTCCTCCGCGTCAACCCGAAAAGTAGCTAGTATTATATTAAAATAATTATTAAATTAATTAATTAATAATGTTATAATAAAATGATCATAAACACCATTCAGCGCGACCAAATATCCGATTAACCCCTCTTCTCCCGTTCGGCGAGAAAAAAAATCTGCTTCTCCACCGCCCCCAGGAAAGGAAATAGACGGATGGATAGCCCACAGAACGCACGCGCTCCCTCTCTCTCTACTCCCTTCCCCCTCCTCCCCCACCTATTCGCCGCCCCTCTCTCTCTCCTCCCCTTCCCCCCGCCGCAGCCGCCGCCCCACCCCGCCGACGCGCCACCTCCGTCTCTCTCCCTCTCTCTTCTCCGCCGCTGCGGGGGGCGGCGGATCGCCGGATCCGCGCGGGGGGAAGGGAGATCTGGATTGGATGGTCCTCTCGGGCCGCGGCTTGGCCGGCCTGATCTGATCCGACCGCTCCCGGAGGCGTAGTCCGGGAAGGTTCTGTGGGGGATTTCGGACTCGGGCGGCCGAGTCGAGTGCTGCGGCGAGGAGGGGTTTCCGGTCCGGATCCGTGTGCCAGGCGGTTGTTACCTTCGCGTAATCCTAGTCGGAGTCGCCGTGCTCGGATATAAGGGATCGATCGGGCTCTCCAGATTGAGCCCGGGGAGAGGTCGTGTCGCGCCCGTTCTCCGCGCGGAAGTCGTGATCTTGTGGCGGCGCGGCCTGTGAGTTGCCGTGATTTCTCGGGGGTTCCGGCGGGCGATCCGCCCTAGTTATTACCCTATCCTGTTCCTTCAGGGCGGCGGCGGCGGCCTCGTCGTTTGTTTGCCCGTGCCCGCGTCTTCCTAGGAGGATTTGATTTGATCTAGTGTTGTGTTGTCGTGCCGTTGGTTCCATGGCCAGCGGCTCTGATCCCCCGAAGCAGTACGGAATAACCAGGCCCTTGTCGCTACTCGGGCCGGTGGAGGCCGACCTCCAGAGGACGGCCGAACTAGAGAAGGTTTCTAGTTGATTTAGTTTCATGTTACCAGTATTGCCTCAATTCTTTGCCCGACTTATATTTGTGCTATGTAATTGCAGTTCTTCTGTTCTTTGCCCTACTGGTATTGTACTATGCAGTTACAGTTTTTCTGTTGTTGTTTTGCAGTTTTTGGTCGAGGCGGGGCTCTATGAGAGCCCCGAAGAATCTGCTAGGCGGGAGGAGGTGCTGGGGAAGCTTGACCAGGTACCTACTCTTGTCGCCACCCGTGTTCTTAATGCACGACATATCCATGGTTCAAACTTGCTCAACACAGCATTATCCTTCTCTAAGCATGTTCTTTCGGCATTTGCAGATTGTAAAAGACTGGATTAAGCAATTGACTAGTCAGAGAGGATATACTGATCAAATGGTTGAAGAGGCAAATGCTGTACTGTTCACCTTTGGCTCATACCGTCTCGGGGTAATTTCTACCACTTCCATTTTACTAGTTGCGCCTGTTTTGCTCTGTCTCCTATCTTTTATATTCATTCATTAGTGGGGACTGATGTGTACAGTTCAGATAGTCTTTGTACTTGTGGTAGTATATAGTTTTGATTCATTCATTAATAGTTTTGATTCATTTACTCATTAGTGGAGTCGTGATGGACTGATGTGTACAGTTTAAAGCTGTGGTAATTTAAAGTTGTTGTGTAACCTTGTAATTCTAACAAGTATTTGATCACACAAACACAATTTTGTCGGATTTTATAGGTGTAAAGAACAAACAACCAAACAAAATGAACTTGAAACACAGGATTATCAAGCTGGTAATAACTCATGATTAGGCCATCGGCATATCTCTGGTTAAAATTAATCAGGCTTGTAGTTTGATACTTATTTTTATGATGCTTCTGATCACAAGGCTGTCTTTAGAAAACATATATAAATTACGTGGAGCTGAACATTTTTTATTATATATAATATAATCCTGCTTTGTAAAAAAATGTTGTACTTTATTTTCTCCATAGTAATTTGTTTTTGCATTTGTATTTCACCTTCGTAGGTTCATGGACCTGGAGCTGATATTGATACGCTCTGTGTTGGACCTTCATATGTGAACCGTGAGGTGATTTTTTTCGTTCTGTTACACATTTGTTCTGGTGGTTTATGTATTAGAGACAGGATTACTAACATGTGATTCTGTTGGCAGGAAGATTTTTTTATTGTACTGCATGAGATATTAGCACAAACAGAGGATGTGACCGAGCTGCAGCCTGTACCTGATGCACATGTCCCTGTTATGAAATTTAAGTTCCATGGAATATCTATTGACCTTCTATATGCCAGTGTCTCCCTCTTAGTAGTACCAGCTGTAAGTCTCTTACTAGCTGTTTCCCCCAGTTACTTAATTGTTTATCTGTTCAACTCAGACATAGCTTTGAAGTGTTTGAAATTGTATCAAAAAGATCTTTATTTTCAGCTGTTCTTTTAGTGTGACACAGAATCAGCCATTTGTATTAAACATGGTACAGACAGTGTATTGTTTATGTCTACAGGTGTTGTTCCTGCTTTAGGTTTGCTTTATTAGGTTAATACATTTGATGAGGAATTCCTATGCCTCACTTGGTTTCTTTAGTTGTGTTTATAGCATGGGTAGAATGTGAGAGGTTCTATCTTACGGGGGCCTATGCTTGCAATACAAAATCAGTCTTCCATTTTGCTTCAGTTTTAAGTCGCAGGTTACATGTATGTTGGTAAAAATCTGACATTGTTGCTACCAAAGGTTTTAAAATTTGTTAGAATGCCTTCCATCTATCCATTTTGTAGTCATCCTGGTAAATTTTATTAATTTTATTGTTTTGTTACCCCTGGTTGCACTGCCTTCTGTTTCTCTGCTGTAGTGAGGTATCTACCGTGGACTTTTTATTTTAGATATTCCTGAACTTCGTTGTTTTCAATGCTATTTTTGTGATTTTGAGATGCATTTATATACATGTTCTTCACTAGCAGCCTTTATTCATTAAGACAAACGGGTTAATTTTATAGACATCAATGCATAATTCCTATACTATTGATTTCGCCAAATCTTTAGTATCTTTGTCGTGTCCTTAAATTTATGCATACTGGTTTATATGTGGGTCCTGCATCATGCCGTATTATACCATTTTGTTTCAAGAGATACATATCTAGTTAACATGCTACTGCAGGACTTGGATATCTCTCAAGGATCAGTCCTTTATGATGTCGATGAAGCTACTGTCCGTAGTCTTAATGGGTGCAGAGTAGCGGACCAAATCATTAGACTTGTTCCAAATATTGAGGTTGACTTGAGGAATCAGATACGCATGTTTTGTTTTCTCAACTGTCTGTTACCTCTACAATATCTGAAAGTTCTAATTCTTTACTTCTTCTCTTACAGAATTTTCGTACGGCATTAAGATGTTTGAAGTACTGGGCAAAAAGAAGAGGTGTTTACTCTAATGTAAGTTTTTGTCACAAGTACGCTTTGGCTAGCTTCCTCTTCAACTTGCTATGATATCCAGTTATTCTTTTTGCCAGGTTACTGGCTTTCTTGGTGGTGTCAACTGGGCTTTACTGGTTGCACGTGTCTGCCAGCTTTATCCCAATGCTGTGCCAAGTATGCTGGTCTCACGATTTTTTAGAGTGTTTACACAATGGCAGTGGCCAAATCCGGTTATGCTTTGTTCCATAGAAGAGGATGAAGTTGGTTTCCCCGTTTGGGATCCACGCAAAAATCCTCGAGATAGATGTCATCATATGCCCATTATAACCCCTGCATACCCATGCATGAACTCGAGCTATAATGTTTCCACAAGCACGCTGAGGGTTATGATGGAACAATTCCAGTTTGGTAATAAAATTTGCCAGGTAATCTTCGTTGCCCCATTGAAGATATTATTTCATAAATACTTACCCTGACCATGTATTGTATGCCCTCTGGTTCAGGAAATTGAAATGAATAAGGCCAGCTGGTCTGCTCTGTTTGAGCCTTTTCAATTTTTCGAAGCATACAAGAATTATCTACAGGTTGACATCATCGCTGAGGATGATGAAGACCTTAGACTTTGGAAAGGATGGGTTGAGTCTCGATTGCGACAACTAACGTTGAAGGTAATGTGCTCGTATGCCATATCAGTTGCATCTTACAAGCTTAGTCTACTTGCTAGCTTGCTGCTTGTTTTGTGGTACCAGAGGCGGTGGTAGGAAACATGTAGGCAAGCCACTGTTAGTTTTTCACTGTTTGATTTAGTTGCTATTCTTATTGTTAGTCACCCCTAGTAAGATAGTTTAGTTTTTTCATCTAGGTGGTGTCTATTATGTCAATCAATCCCATGATTTTGACTTATTGTAAATGCTGTTGCTGTTAATTTGTCATGTGCTGAACTTAGATAATTTGTTTTTGGTTGTAAACAGATCGAACGTGATACATATGGAATGCTACAGTGTCATCCTTACCCACATGAGTATGCAGACCCTTCTAGGGAGTGTGCTCATTGTGCTTTCTTCATGGGCTTATCAAGGAAAGAAGGTGTGAAAATACAGGAAGGACAACAATTTGATATTCGTGGAACGGTGGACGAGTTTAGGCATGAAATCAACTTGTATATGTTCTGGAAGCCTGGGATGGAGTTAGCTGTTTCTCATGTTCGGAGGAAGCAGATCCCAGCTTATGTGTTTCCAGAGGGTTATAAAAGACCTCGCCCTTCAAGACATGTGAACCATCATTCTGATAAAAATGACGCAGAAGATGGCACACCTACCAGGTCTCCGGACAGTCAGCTGAAGAGAAAGCATGATTCTGTTGGAACTGATGATATTGAACCCAGCAGCAGGTCTGCTAAGAGGTCATCAGTCAGCCCAGTTCATCCAAGAAATTCACCTCAATCTGAGAGCACTGGCGATGAGACTAGATGTAATAACCAAATAAAAAGAGCCCCTAGCGATGCAAGTGGGGGCAGTCCGGCTTCACCACAGGCATCAGAGAGAAGCCCGGATACTATTCTGTCTGCCCCTAGGTGTACGACAACAGGAGCTGTGTGTTCTGGTGATGCAGTTAGTAAGCATGATGCTCCTCTTGTTGAGAACTGCACCACTCCAACTGTAGCAGTGTGCACAACTTTGAAGCGAGTAGCTGAGAAAGTTGTATCAGAGCTAGTTGGAGGTGAAAGGTTGGGGGGCAACAACAATGCTGAATTGCTGGAGAGCATGGAAAATGATGTCCTCGCTGAAAATGTTCATTTTGGCGGGAATGGAGTTGCTCAAGGTGGCCTTCCAGAAGAGTTAGAGGTGATGCTTCTGGTGCACCCTGCTCCTGTTTTTGTGCTTACATGATTTGAACATTCTCATTTAACCTTTTTTGATGTATAAAGCCAAACCATAGGATTGAAGTGGTTTCTTAAGCTGATGCAGGTATGAACAAGGATGCGTTGTGGAAGTCATCACTGAGGCATGATCTTGAACTCAACCCTCGTGCATTCAGTATCTACATTGCTCTGTTTTCTTTATACTCGGCTGTTTGGTATTTGTCTGCTACTTTATGGCAGGTTTAGTGGCATCAACCGCACAAGTTTGGGAAAAAACGGTGTAGAGATGGACAAGTTCTACCCCTTGCTGGATGGAATGGTAAGTAG
Source organism: Bothriochloa decipiens (assembly GCA_023333625.1). Taxonomy (NCBI): domain Eukaryota; kingdom Viridiplantae; phylum Streptophyta; class Magnoliopsida; order Poales; family Poaceae; genus Bothriochloa; species Bothriochloa decipiens. The sequence continues at coordinate 19,415,264 of CM041638.1, forward strand.
CTCAACTCACAAGTTTCCTTCTGGACACAGATTTGCAATTGCGGGGGGATGGTCGAAATCATGCCTTGCAACGGCATGGCAAAAAACAACAAAGAAGAATTCGTGGATGGGCATGGTCGAATATCATCATGTCTTATCAGCATGGACCTTCAGTTTTCGGTTTGTACTTGTTGAGCAGCAGGCTCTTGTGTATGAACTGAGCTGCAGAGGGCTTCCCTGAGTTGACTTGTTCGAGTCTGAGATGCCCCTGCCATGCTGTGTAGGTCTAGAATAGAACTAGATGAGATGCTGTGTTCTCTAAGGCCCGTTTGTACCCCTCCTTTGTAATATGATTTTTGAGTGTCTCTCGTGTCTCTGGTGATGATTCTGATGAGTTATAAAGATGACATTTTCTGTTTACCTTTGGGCATTGGTACGAAAGATTTTGTGAGTAATCAGTAGCCATCGGTGATACGGATTGCAATCTGTCGTCTATACACACGGTGATACGTAGCACTTGGTTTCCATAAATAGGAGTACTTAAAAGTCATCTGCTGTATATTCTTTTGTTAGACTTCCCACGGCAACGGTCCCTACCGTCGCCGATACAGGGCAAGCAGCTCTTAGCAAGTATGCAGTATTAATTTGGGTAGAAGCAGCTCCTGGTATTAATTGGATGCAGTGGTACTAATTTTGTGCTAATGGATCTCATCGTTTCGTAACGTTTGGTATTCAACCTTGGGCTATTTGTTTACTTAACAGTCAGGCCCGTTTGTGGACCGTTCTTGGGGCCCGTCTAGGTGGGTTGCGGATTGTTCTTTAGAGAACTCGTCTGGTAGAGCTCTACTTTGAGCATGATCGACATCGTACAGATTTGGACCCGTCCGACGGAGCTCTACTTTGAGCATGATTGGCAGAGCTCTTATAGAGCTCGCTTTCTGAACTAAAGGTATTAAGTTGCATGCACCAACCAATTTAACCTAAAAGTTTAAGTTAATGAGAAGAGATGTGTATTTCACTTATATTACAACACTCCTCACGTCGAGGCTCTGGCGAGACATCTCAGCGACAGACGAGTCTTTCACGTGGAATAGGAGCGGACAGCAATTATTTTATTTTAATTACGCTAACCAGGATTCGAACTTGAGACCTCTGGCTTTGATACTATATTTAGTTGTATGCACCAACTAATTCAACCTAAAAGTTTAAACTGATGGAAAGAGATGAGAAATTTACTTATATTACAACAAAAGATGAAAAATACACTCCGAATAAACGCGCGAAGTCGACAAATGGCCCCCTTAAATTGTCAAGCTGTTTACACCAGGCTCCATTTCCCCTTCAGCGTGGCCTCTATTGATGTGGCTGCGCCAACACTTGGATACCGAACACAGGTGATAATATGCATCTAGGCCCCATCTTCACTTCAAGCTCATCGTCCTTGGGGCGAGGTGGGCGACGGTGACGCGGTTGGTGACGTAAGTAAAAGCCGACGACTTCAACATTGCCTGGTGACCGCAGGTTGCTGCAGTGATTTTCTTGAATCTGTGCCCATCGCGTGGTTGTTGCGACTGGATGTGGAACCGGCACTAGACTATGGTTAATCAATCGAAGCTCAAAACCGAGCGACATTGTTTGCTAGTTAATTGAATACCAAGGTCAGTTGCTTATTTCAATACTGAGTTTACATTGCACAAAATTTGTTTAATATGCACCATCGAGGCAAATAGGAAATTTTACTTTTGAGCGGAATGCATCATCTTTTTTTTTTTCACTAGAGCAGGCTGTGTGCCTGTATTTGATTAAAAAAAAGAGAGTGTTCAATAGACCTATACATAGATATTACATAAGGGTTCGCGGGTAGTCCAAAGATTACCACGAAGTCCTTAACACAGACACAAAAGCAAGAACATAGTGTGGGGACCCTTCATCTAACAGCCCCTCAACAAAGCATATTACAAGATATATCTCAACACCTAAGTGGATGAGAGTCATAGATGACATAGCGGCAAAACATCCGCTAAAACTTCAAATAGCAAAGCATCCGTCCAAGTCAAGTAACCTCGGCAGCAAACCATCTGCCGGAAAAGATGACCTTGGTGGCAAAGCATCCACCGAAAAAACATGACCACTCTGTTTGCTCCTCCGAGTCACTAAGGGCCAAGACCTTCAGAACCACGGGCGAGGAGGGCTCACTCGAAGGTAAGCCGGCAGCAAAGCATCCGCCCAAGCACCCACACGGCGGCAAAGCATCCGCCGGGAACCCCTCGACGGCAAAGCATCCGCCGGAAACGACCATAGTCACGGCTACAACACACACAAACTAGACAAACCAAGGTGATGAGAAATATGAAGCCCAAGAAGGCATAGTTGAAACAGCGACGAAGACGAAACTCAACGCCAAGGAGGAAAGCATCTCCGCACGCACCATGGCATGGAACTTCAAAAGCAACGACTTCAAAAAGGACTGCGATGCAGAAGCGCCGCCGCTGCCTACCCAGACGGGCTAGGTTTTCACCGCGAAGTTCCACGCCGGCTAGAAAGGGGGGCGCAACGACAGATGCCTCCAAGGAGGAAAATGGCTCCTAGAAAGGCGTCGCCATCGTCGGCCAGGTAGCACGACTTTCAACTTGCGCCACCCTTCCAAGCACCGACCGCGCCACTACGCCAACCACGTCACCATGACGTTGAAGGCGCACAGCCCGAGCAGCTGCCCACACCGCCACGATGCAAGCAGCTCACGAAGCAAACCACACGGACCGCCGCAGTCGGCCACCGTCAGGCAACCGGCCACCGTAGTCGGAGAGGGGTGGGGGGCTATGGGGGCAGATCCGAGGCCCAGGAGCCCGGATCCAGCCGAGCACCACCCGCCCTGGTCACTGGAGAGCCGTCGTTCCTCGTCGTACGCCGGCCGCCGGCGCCAGGCCAACTAGAGTGCCGCAGCCGTCAACCGCAGGAGGCAGCCCAAGGTGGGGGAGCCCAAGCCACCACGCTGTCCAACCTCAGGAGACGCCGTGCCCCTCGCGGGTCCGGCTGGCTGGCTGCCCCAACCAGACCACCAACCGCCGGAGCCCACATGGACGCTGACCCGACCTAAACTCGCCCGGGGGGAGGGCACCAGATCCAGCCTAGAGGAGGCGGATCCGGCCGGCCGGCAGCCCCCTAGGCCGCCATCTTCGCCGGTAAGCCCCATGGACGCCGGTTCGGCCCCTAGCTCGCGGGAGGAGGAAGGGGGAGGGGTGGGGCACCGCTAGCCACCAGATCCGGCCCACAAGTGGGCGGATCCGGCCGGCCGGTAGCCCCCTGAGCCGCCATAGTTGCCGAGGATGACAGGTAGGAGGGGGGTTGGCCGGAGTGAGGGAGGTGGAAGAGGGGAGGCGGGGTGTGGCGAGGCCCCTATTTTTGGAGCCGCCGGCATGGGCCGCCACTGCCACCACGGGCTAGGGCAGCGACAGCGGCCGGAGGGGGGTCGCGTAGGGGAGGTTGGGTGGCGCTGCCAGGTCGCCCCCGAGTCGCCCTCCAGGAGAGAGCGCTCGGGGGAAGGGGAATTTCATATCATTCATCATTTTTTTAATAGGGAAATGCATTGTCGGTCTCTAAACCTTTTCGTTTATTATCATCTGGACCCTTAAACTCTGAATCTAGGTGAATTCTGGTCCATAATTGGATCTAAAGTGAATTTAGAGTGAACCACTTGAAAAGTTGAATGAAAATGCGGGAAATGTTTAAAGACCTGCTGCACATTTCACTATTAAATTATATGCCACTTTAGCTTTATTTTAATTTTTTTTTAGAATTACACTGTACAGAATAGACACCCATAACATGCACCCTCACAAACTCTACCCACCCACAACATAACACACACTCACAATCTATATACCTAATATTATAGAGCGAATGGATTTTTCCATTAGTCTTTTTTACTTCTCATATCTCACAATGCCCTTATGTCTTTCTTGTCTCGTCTGGGGCTAGACTCACGACCTGTGTGCTCATATGAGTTAGAACCACGTCTAGCGACATTACGGAGTACGATTCAATATCTATTAAAACAGATGGCATGATCATTACATAAACCACCGAACGCTGAGTCATTCAGGTGATTGACATATGTTTAGCTGCAACATACGAGTACGTTGACTTGTTTATAGAAAACATACACAAATATCTACCAAATTTCTACACAATATGTCTTGATTGTTCTTAATTATTCGTTAACTTAATTAGAACCTGTAAATATAATATATATTGTAAAACTTGGCTAAATTGAGGAAATTTGATTTAGAAGTTAGAACGAACGTAAAATGACTTTTTTTTCGAGAGCGTGCATTTGTATGTATTTCATTAAGAAGAAGAGAGTTTTAGTACAACAAATTGGTAATCCATAGATTACCAACCCCACCCCACAAAGCACACGTGATTGTGTATTACAGATAATTAAACTAATTGGGCTCTAGTGTCAGCGGCAATCCAAACTACCGTCTAGCTTCAATGGCCACCAGGTGCTTGAACCCCACAGCCCCCCATAGCGCCGCCTCTTCACTGATCTCTTCGGTGAGCTGCTGCGCCGTCTTGTGGTTTCCGTCGAAGTGGCGTTCCTCTCTTTCCAAATTCTCCAGCCAATCAAGAAGAACATGGAGTCGAAGGCTCGCCGGATAGGTTTTTGCTGGTTTTTTCTTGACAACATCCACCATTGCATGAAGGGCATCGATGCGTCGACGCTGACGACCATGTCAAGATGGTAGAGGCGCAGGCATCGCTCCCAAACTTCCCGAGAGAAGACGCAGCCGAGAAAAATGTGACTTTCAACTTGTACTCCCCGAGAAAAAAATGATTCAAGAAATGGTTGCTGTGGCTACGCTTTCCAATCGAGGAAATTAGTGATCTGAAAGTGACAATGGAGCTCTCTAGAGCTCTCGGCGGCCTTCGAACGCCATGCCTTGCATTGCACCAGGTGGACCTAGTGGCCGCTGGCTCACTCCCCTACGCATTGTATGCTCCGGCGTTCCACTAGCGGCAAGGAAGGAAACAAAAGCGCCAGCAAGGTAAGGTCGAGTAGCTAGACTAGATCCCCTGATGCATGGGCATGGGCCTGCACGATGATTCACCGGGCCTAGGTCTCCGTTCTCCCGGCTTTTCTTCATTGGAAAACCCACAGAAAGCTGTTCATATGTGTACACTGGCAAGTGGCAAGTGGAGCAATAACGCTGGTCGCACCAGGTGGAGCTACGAGCTCGTTAACAGGACGCCTTTATGCCAAACTGAACGAAATATATTTGGAGTACTCTGAAGTCTGAACAAAAGAGGAATGTGCGTCACATGTTGCCTTGGAAAACCACGACGACGCTAGCCGGCCACCTCAGAGGGCCTCCCTGAGTTGAGCTGCTAGTAGGATGGCCACCTCAGCTGAGCCATTCATCATCGTACGCTACCGGGAGGTCTTGCTACCTCTTGCAGCACCCAATGCGCCAGCCAGCTAAACGCGCGCGCCGCCGCGCATGCAGCTTAGCTAGACTGCCGCTGATAATGCATGGCGTATCGGGCCCGCCGTGCGGCGATCCCGAGAGGTCGATCGGCGCGGCACTTCCACCGGCAACCACGGCGGCCAAGTGGTTGTCGCGTAGCCGCTAGCACACAGATCGGCCAGGCTACATGGCTCTGATGGAATGAGTTGGCTCATCATCCATTTCAGTTTCATGCCCTGCAGGCTGCAGCTAGCTAGCAGCAGCAAAAGCTGACAACATAGTGGGGCGTCTCATCTGAAACGCAAGATCCCAAACAGTACACTTGTATTTGATTTTCTTGCTGCAGTCGATTATATTCACCGATCGAAAAGAGCTGAAACCATCAGAGAACAGTATAAATTTGAACAAACCACTGTGTTGGTTAACTGAATGAAGCATGCACTTTTAGGAAACCGACACTAGTTTTATGCACAAATCCTGCCAGAACGGGTTACCTTTCACTCAGATAGAATCTAGTATTAGTGCTACCATAAGATAAGATATCCGCGCGTTTGCCAGTCATCACCTATATATATATATATATATAGCACAGCTAGCTAGCTGAATTGCGCCAAGGATATCGATGGACCCTAATGTTTGGCTTTCCGGGATCGAGGGGGCACACGCAATCTATCTCTTGTAGCCGGGCCCAATGGCGATTCCACACCGGGGCAGGGTTTAGTTAGGCTTTAGCAGATTAACATGACCACCAATCTTTCTTTTCGAGATCATGCAATGTCGTCCAAATCTAGATTAGTACCATTACCATCATGCCTCCTAGATTCCATCGCCTAATTTAGAAGGACACGGAGGATTGACGTTGTATGTTCTGAGGGTTTTGGTGCGGCAAAAGGCTCCTCAATGGATCGCCGTTCTCATGAGTCATGAGATATTTAATTATGTCTGTAGAGTTCTCCACTATGCGCTGTAATATTCACTTTGCACTACTTTGCACCTTGCAAGTCCCTGGATTTTTGTAATGGGTAATGGGCCGGCTTATCACCTTTTCTTTTTATAAATAAAATGTATAGTACATTAGAAGAATGGATTCTTTGGAGATTTTAAATAGACCAAGAGAGATTGCATGTCAAAAAACAAGTGTACCCAGCCTCCAACTCCGATTCCGTTTAATCCTCACATGCAGGGTAGTTGTGATTAATTCTAGACTTTTGAATGTTTTAATCTGATCCTTTGTATTTAAGAACTGTGGAAGTAAGTGATAACAAATGCTTCCAGAGTTCCTTGTTTCATATGCAGAATGCAGGTGATGTACGTAGGACACATGAAGCATACGGAAATAAAGCAAATAGAAGAGTACTATATGCGTACCAGTATTTTGCAGGTTGTGAACGCTGCATCGCCAAAAGCTTTCTAAAGTATATATTCTTTGTTGCTGGGTTTAAGCAAGCAGCACTGCTGACGTTGACGTGAGAACAGGAGATATATAGGGCTTTATCGGAAACGTAACTGTCGCTGCAGGATCGAATGGAAATCGAATAATATCCGTGATGCAAGATAAGCGATAGTGGCCTTTTATATTCAGTCCTGTCATTGGCAACTTTGATATCAGGAAAACTGATCTACGGGCGAATTTCTTATCGATCCTGACCTACGAGAAATTGGATTTACAGAACTCATGTTAACTGAATGGGAGTTTAAATATTAGTTAGTGTTTTTATACACTTTTATTGGGGTGTTCTGGAAGTGTACCTATATATTGTAGATACGGGGTACATCAGCTTTCATATTTTTTTTGAAAAGGGGATCCCATTTCCATTAATGACTTAACGGAAATACAAATGATCAGTTTGAGATCGGTTCAGAAAAGCAGAAAAGAAACGTTCAGAAAAGAACGGGTGGCTATCTACGCCAAACGACCCAAGCGCCGACCATACAGGAAACCTTTAAGATGGTCAACGCATAGTGCCAGAGTTACAGACAGTTTACTAATGATGATCATAGTTTAGACATGTAGCTTTTGCAGCAGCCCACGCTCACTTCTGGGAGTCCTCTGGCCACTTGCGCTTCATTGTGAGTACCTGGAGCTGGAGCTTCATCTTCTTCAATTTCTTGAATAGCAGGAGTTGATGCTGGCATGATCCTGAGCTGGACTGGCACCGACGTCTTCGTGGTTAGAAACTGCACAGCCGGTTTGTACATGGAGTCGACTCCTGCGATCAGCATCTCTTTGTCGCCCATCTTCAGAAGACCTGCCCAATGTTTCATCAAAGCACGAGCATGACTAATGCCCAATGTTTCATGTGGAATAATGGAAATAGTTCAAAGTTGAACTTATTTGCCGGTTCAGTCCTGATGATTTTCATGATTGTCGTTGACAGCTGGAGTAAATAAACCGGTGAAGGGACAAAAAAAAAACTTGGTTCAATGCTGCACCAAGCTGAATGCCTTGAGAAGATATATCCATGGGTGGCAGCCCATAACGCCGGCGTGTGTAGATAAGAAAAAGGTTTAACACCGCTATTGAAGTTAGGGATTATTTGATTGTAGTAAGCACGACTAGCTTGCTCAGTCTCTTGATCACCTAACAAAATTCCTAAGAAGACGGAATTAAACACTACTGTAAGACTGCGCGATACTAGACACTTCCAAATGGTTGCTAATATAGCAAGCATAGAAAAAAAGAATTTCTCCCTAGATCATGAGAACGGAAAAATAGAGGTCCCAAGGCTTTATAAGGAGTTATTTAGTGCACCAGAAGATAATGCCTTTACTCGGATCGGTCTGCTGATAAGTCAACGAATTTTATTTCTCTTATCACCCATATAGAAAACGATTTGCTAACAGCCCATTTTATTGGGAAAGAGGTCAGGGATGCGGTGTTTGAGATGGGACATAACACAGCACCTAGCCAGATGGCTTTTCATCTGAATATTACTAGCATTTTTAGGGGACCATTATATTAAGGAAACTTGTTGCAAATGTTTGATGATTTATTCAAGGGCGTGATTTACCATGTTTTAGCATTAATTTTGGAGTAACTACTTGAGTCCCAAAAATATGTAACGCAAACCTAATCCAGTAATACAAACCTATATGCAAAGTTGCATTATTTGGTCAGGAATTTTGAGTGAGCTTAAAAATCTTCCAACAAAGTGGCAACCAACATACTGAACATAGTGGTGGACCATGTAACTAATAATCCAACTTAGGTGACGTTCATGCAACGACTAATAAACAACCTAGAAAGTGTCATTATCTTACATGAGACCACACATATATATATGAATTACATGAGGAAAAAGGGGTTATATTCAAAATTGTAGAGAAAACCTTATGATAAAGTAATTTTTATTTAAAACACTAGAAATGAAAGTTTTGTTTTCCAAAATGGGTAACTTGGGTGGGATCCTTTATTTTAGGTGGAAGTTTGACCATCGATGTTAACGATGATGCTGGGCATTTGTTTTGGGACCAAAACAAAGCTTTGACAGGGAGATGCCCCTATCTCCGCTACTTTTAATATTATATTGTGGTCAATATGTTAGCCTTCATAATACATAGGGCCAAGGATGATGGGTAGATTAATGAGATAATACCACATTTAGTTGATGGTGGATCTATTCTATAATATGCAAACAATACAATCCTTTTTATGAAACATGATACGAAAATCTTGTAGCATGAATTTATTGCTTTGTGAGTTTGAGGTAGCTTCAGTCCATAATAGACTGATAGTGACCTATATTGCTTTGGATATGTCCAAAAAGGTTTGATTAAGACAAGGAGTTATCTGCTTGCAAGTCCATGATGGAATTTCCCATTAGATATCTCGGTATTCCCCATATAAGAGGGTTGAGAAATATACCCATCTACTTGAGCATGGCACGATAGTAGGCGTGCCCCTTGAACACCACATACCACTTTATATTGCATACAAAACGTAGTTTTGGAAATTAAAAGACAAATACTATGCCATTCATAAGGCATAAACACCAAGTCATTCACAATGCATGAACTCAATGTGTCATCCATACCAAATTGTTTCTCTAATCCATCCACGTCACATCATCCACCAATGTTTTGGATGTTAGGTATATGAATAATATACAAATGTTTATGTATATAGTTAAACTCCAAGTAGTCACTAGGCCTAGTGGTTAACTTATTTAAATATCATTGTAGAGACATGCTATGGACTTTTCACCTACAACAACATTGAAAATGTAATTGGTTTTCCACATTGGGAACACTGTCTAATGTTGCTGGTCCCTGTTCGCTTGAACTTATCAGCTCGGCTTATTAGCCATGAAATAATTTTTTTCTCACAACAAACCAACGAACTGTACTTTTCAGCTTGCCAAACACAACTTTAACAACGATCTTGGCATTATACTTCACAAACATTATTTTACTTTCATTTAATATTCTCACAAAAAAACATAAAAAGCTAACGTCAATAGGAAAATGTTTCTTCATTGCACTCCCTTTATCCTAAGAATTCGATGCTTTAGGACTTTTAGGATAATTTAGTGCTTAATAGAAATTACTCATACACCCCTATTTCTAAAGTGAACCTTAGAAACAGAGACTTTTATTAAAAAAATCACATGCAAACTACAACATCAAACTGATGACACAAATTTATTGTCTAAGACCCTAAGTCATCAAGTTTTCTAAGACCTTTTTAGATTCTAGAACACCAAGTTTGCTGGAACGAAAATGGGGTAGAGAAGATATGGCGGAACACAAACCACTTTTGAAAACCGCTATCCTAAAAGAGCCACTTCTTCGGGAAATAAAATGACCTGTTCAAAAATCTTTTTTTACGTAGTGGTAGCAGATTATCCAATCCACTTGGTGAGGACTACGTTTCTTTCAAACTTTTTACGGAGTCTTCAGCAAAGCATGAGTGCTCCCGTTCAGAATTCACACGTTGGTGCGAGTCCGAGAGAGGTCACGACTCACGAGCACAGTAACTTGTCGGAGAAATGGAAGAAGCGAATGCGTGGACGACAGCATCCGATCCTGTCGAGTGTCGACAGGCAGCCGCAAATTAGACGGATTAGTCTTCTTCAGTCGTCCATTTGATCACGGCCGTGTTATGGACTGAAAAGGACGACACCGATGGATATATACCCAGTATCATATTATTATTATCATTATGGATGTTAACATCATATATGCATGTTGGCGAAGCGCGCGGCCGCTAGTTCGTCACTGACGTGACTAAGAAAAAAAAAAATCCTGTTTTGGTTACTCACCCATTCATTGATTCTCAGTTGCTATTTTTATCTTGCTGAATTTATTAGTATCATGGACACTATAGCGTAATTTGGAGAGTAACCTTATTTTAGGAAGAGAAGCAGCAACTGTTCCTCTAGAACTTTTGTAGTATCATACTTCTACTATCACAAAATCGATTTACAGAGTTGACCAAAATTGGTTATTATGTGGGCTCTCTCCGCTGCTACAGAAATGAACTTCCGTGGCGTTGCCCAAAGCCACTCCGTAGCGGGTCTTTTTTTTTGCTCGCTGTGGTAAATCCCACGATTTACCGCAGCGGGTACTTTTTATTAACTGTGACGGGCACTTTTGACCGCTGCGGTAAATTAATTTACCGCAACGGGCACTTTAAGATGTCCGCTACGGAAAATATCCATTTTCTGTGACGGACATCTTAAAGTGCCCGCTGCGGTAAATTGATTTACCGCAGTGGGCAACCTTAAAAGCCTGCCATGGGAAAACCCTAGGCCCATCAGGCCCAAGCTGGCCAGATATTTCGCCTCCTCCCCACTCTCCCTTTCCCTCTTTCCCTTCTAGATCTGGCCGGTGGCGCACCATTGCATCCGGCGGCCCTAGGATGGGAACCGGCAGGCAGTGGCCGCGGGCTGGCACTTTCGGGCGACGACGTGGGGCTGGAACTGGCGAGCAGCTACTACTCTCCTCCGGTGCGGAGCAGAGGTGGCGCGGATCCGCTGCGACCCCCCGAGGTGGCGGCGGCACGCAACGCCTGCACGGGATCACGACGGCGCGGGGGTTTACGATGGCGCGCGGGGCTTCGATCCGGTGGTACAGTGGTACTAGGGATTCGATTCATGGTATCTCGCTCTTCCTCTCCTTCTTCCTCTTCCGCTATCCATCTCTGTCACTCCTCCCTTTTCTTCTTTGTAGATCCGGCGGCGCCTCCGCCTCTACTTCAACTGCGGCGAGGAGGCGGCGAGGAGGCCCAGATCCGCCTCTTCCTCAGCCGATCTGCGGTCGGCAAGGCCAGATCCGCCTCGACCTCGGCAGATCCGCGGTCGGCATGGCCGGATCCACCTCCACCTCGGCCGATCCGCGGCTGGCATGGTCGGATCCATGGCAGAGAAGCAGTTCCGGGCGGGCGAGGACGGTGGCTGGAGGTCAGATCGGTGAACAGCGGCGGCGCGTTCCAGGTCTAAGCAGCCCAGATCTAAACATGTGTGGCTGGTCCCTGGCGGCAGGATCCGCCAAGGAGGAGCTCTCAGCGGCGGCAGCCTGGATGGGTTCATCGGGCCCGTGGATGGGCTCGACAGGCCTATCTAGGGTTTTTTTCTTTTTTTTGTTTTTTGAAATGATTTACCGCAGCGGGAGTTTTAATGTGCCCGCTGCGGTAAATCGATTTACCGCAGCGGACAAAGATGTCCGCTGCGGTGAGGCCACGATTTACCGTGGCCTTCCATTAGTGACGGACGCCAATGCCCGTTGCGAAAAATATAAAACGCCCGCTGTGGTAAAGATATGTGTAGTAGTGCTCCAACATTACTATTAATCATGTATGATTTACACAGCTGGCCATTTACGCCAGCCTCTATTACTCAAATAAAAAAACAAAAAGGCCCAACCTTAGGCATCGACCGGGCCTGTGGGTCTCGATCTAGGCCGCTAGGGCGCATTGTCATTGTATCGATCCACACGCCACCACTAGGGCACTATATGTTGATTTAGAGGTTCTTGCCGCTACATGCTCTACCTCCATGCTGCCACGCCGTCTTCGCTTTCCGCCCGCCATGTCATCCAAACTGCAGATCTCAGATAGGGAAGGAGAGTAAAGGGTGAGATAGAGAGGGGAGGAAGAGTTGAGCTGCTCACTGGCCATATTTACATTGCTGGACCATGATGCTTCTGCCATGTCCACACCTTGCCAGACCTTCGTCGTGCCTCACACCCTTGGTTGGCCGCAGCCTATAGCACCTCGCGACCCACTCTCGGCCCCACACGATGCTTGAAATCTGTACCCACTAATGGGCGTGACCTTTGTAAGGAAAATGGACCATATGAGCCATTAAGTCTGATTTTGGTGTTTAATAGGCGTATAGTATATAGCACCATTTGGGATAATGATGTATGATGCTTCCTCTGTCCTAAATTGTAAGTCGTTTTACTTTTTTGACACAAAGTTTGGCCACTCATTTTATTCAAAAAATTTGTGTAAAGATAGTCAAATTTAAGACATTTTAAGAACTTCTATTAATAAAGCAAGCTACGACAAAAGAAATAATATTTCACATAAAATTTTGAATAAGACGAGTGGTCAAACTTTGTGTCAAAAAAGTCAAACGACTTATAATTTGGGATGGATGAAGTAGTATGGAAGCCATAGTTCAAATTAATGCAAGGTGGACTTAAACTAATGCAAAGTGGTGATCTGGATGATGAACACCTGGAGCAAGACATTAAAGACACGTTGAAAATCCACAAGACATGCCAAAAGTCCAAGGTAAAAGGGGCCGGGTGCATGCTTTTGTCATGCACCAGATTATAGTATAGGCTAAATTTGTTGCGTCGAGCATTTTTTTTAGAGCCCAATTAACTCACCCCTCTTTGTTGATTCCTCCATTTCAATGATCAATGGGAGCTACAAAAAAGAATCATACATATATGGGTGTACCCAAATTTAGTATTGAAGTCTCACTAGGTTTTAATAATATTACAAGCTGATAATTTTACATGAAATGTATGAACTTAAAGTCGCCAGTAGCACGGGTAGCACTTCACTATCGACGAAAGCAGCCTAGCAGGGCCCAAGGTGCTCGATCAGCTGCAAAAAGAAGACTCTAGCGACTAGCGTGCATGCAACAACATCAGTTGGTGAGACATATAGTTGAAAGAAGATGAAAGAATGAATGACCAGTCCTTACATTTGAAGGAATTGTACACATCTTTTGAACCGTCGTTATGACGACTAAGAATATATGCGGCCGGGGAGGACCAGAGATAAGTATTTGGTCATAAAACGGTACCACTTCTGCTGCACGCTCATAAAGCTTGTATACGTTTTGTTTTGTTTTGTTTTGTTTTTCCTTCGGTGGTGGTGTGGTCTTGCAAATTCCATAACCAGAAAGGCTCGCGATCGGTCGCATCATTGAGCATGAGTGGCTTGTCTTGTGCTAGATACACCTTTTTCCTCCAAGGAGATAAATAAAACAAAATCTTAGCCATTGATTACAAAGAAATAAAATTAATTGGAGAAGAAAACTCTATTAAGTGCCTCCTCCCTGTCATGCATTATTGACTTAAAGACTAGAACACCACCCATATACCTAGGAGAAGATATATATCTTTGGCCACCTCCACCAAACCCATCAAGCCATGTCAACCGCATTGCCAATATTTTGTAGCGCCGACTAGTAAATTTGTAGTTGTGCGTGTAGCTTAGGATGGACTGCACTTAGAGACTCAAGATCTGTACTGGTTCGGGCAACATGCCCTAATTTTTTTTAGAGTTCTAGGGCAGAATCGCCCTGGCCTATCAATATAAAACCAAAAGACCATATTCGGTTTACAGTTCAGGTTCTCTGAGACTCAGCAACATGACTTTAACCAAAGCCAAGCTGAAACAAAGCAACAACCATCCCAAGGAGACTAGCGCTCAGAAACTTTTTGAAACCAACATGCCCTAAGTTCATGGTGTTTGTTTGTGTTCTTGAGCACAAGGGCTTCAGTATTTGTAATAGAGCAAGTTTAAACGGGAGAATGTGAGGTTGTAGGGTTCGAGAGCCTTAGGAATGCATTATCCCTCAAGGAGAGTCCAGGTCCTCCCTTATATAGTTTATGTGAACCTCCTGGTCACAACAAAAGGACAAGAGAGATAGAGAGAAGGAATAAGGAGGTCACCGATCCGTCCTCATACCTGCATGCATGATCCTTATCTGTCTGGAGCAGCGGGAGGGGGGTATCCTGTTGTAAGCCATAGGAATCGAGCATGGCGTAAGTCGCTCCACATGGTGGAGATGGCATGTACACTGTGTTCTACATGCAAATGTTATAGCTGTTGTGTCCTTCCATATATAGATGTGGGAAGTCATGTTGACACTACAACTACCTTTTCTATTTTTTTCTCGAATACACATGAGTGTGCGTATCTTTGTATTAGAAGAATATAGAAAATAAGTGTTTGTACTGAGCTACATTTTGAACAATTACATCCATGAAGAAAGCGATCACCTATCCTAGTTTGATCTTGCCAGGGCTACCAGCCCCTTTGCACCGGCCTCCATCCAAGTATCTGCTTTGTGCTTGACGATCTATAAGATATAAGTGATGCTTGCCGCCACCTCCCTAAAACATCTTGCATTTTATTTTTTCACAGCGGCCATGAAATGAGCGCGAAGAGGGAGTCTAAACCAGCCCGTTGGTCACCGTGGAAGAGAACTCAAAGGTGCTTCCACCATCGCAGTGTCGTATTTGCCAACTGCGGGCGCTATCGATATGAAACCATATGTCGGTGTTTCGACCCCGGGGGTCTAGCACCAATGAGTGAATGTGTACTACATGCTCCCTAATTTGGATGGTGATGCAAGAAGAACACACGAGATTTATCCTGGTGCGGGCAATAGAAGGCCCTACGTCTAGCTGGGGGGGAGAGTTTGTATTATCTTGCACCAAAGTGCTTGTACAGGGGTGAATACAAGCGTGCGAGTGAGTGAGTTAGGACTTAAGCGCTACGAGCTCTGGTTTCCCTCTCTAGACTAGGGCCTGGCGTCCCCTTTTATAGGCGAAGGGGGGCACAGGGGTACATGGATCTTAGGGTGGACGTAACTGCTGACGTCGAGGAGGTGATGCCAATCATGTTGGTGTTGCTGTAGTGGCGTGCGCTCGGCATGGCATGTCCTGTAGCGACGTGTTCGGAGTTGACGCGGCCATCCTTCTCGTGCGTAAGGTGACGCAGCTGATGGTCGGTGATAGACGGATGTCCAAGCGCGGTCGTGTGGATCCCTGTGGCCATCGCGTCGGGAGTTTTTGGAGTGTTGACCGGCGATGACGAAGTCTAGCTCGAGAGGTGGTCAAGGGGGGGTCGAGGCCCGAATGGATAAGGCCGAGCATCGGGAAATGCGGTATGGATACTGGTAAATGCCCCTCGAGGAGTTATCTGATATTGGTAAATGTGCCTCGAGGGAGTGCCAAACGGGGCACAGTGCACGGCATGGGGTTACAGTATGGTACGACCCGCCAGATTCCCAGATATAGGAGGTAAAAGTAAGATTTGACTGGTGTACTCGTAACTGTTACCATCACTATGGCCACGAGGTTAGGCGGGAGCAGGTAGAATACATTAAATGCTCCTGGATTCGTACAGGAGGTAGGTACTCGAGGGGTGCGTCGCACTCGAGGACTGCCCGTTCGCTCGGGCGAATTTTTGTCACCGAGGGGTAGGTCGAGTGGCACCCTCGAGTGATCTGCTCTGCCTCGAGCGGGGTACGTCGGATAGGTAGCCGCCCGAACCGCCGAGGCCCGTTCGTGGGCCGGCCCAGTATGACCTGGCACTTGCGTTTCTATGCTAGGCGAGGACTAACGACACCGGGTTTGGCTTGTTGATGTCAGGGGTTAATTCTCTTAGTCGAGGGTTAAAGGTACCTCTTTTTTAGGTACCCGACACCATACCTCTCTAGTGACCGGGCATTCAGTGAGGATATGGTCGATTGTCTCCACTCCTTGATTGCACAGGAAACATCTTTCCTGGGCGTCAAGTCCATGACGTATCTGCCTGTCTCCTATCCAGTGTCTCCTCTTAAAGGCGAGCCAGAACAACTACCTTTTCTATCCTTTAGGGAGAAGACGGTCCAGAGTCTGAGCCTCCTAGGGGAGCTTGGATACCCCCTTACGTGGCCAGCAAAGAACTCGGAGCAGAAGCAGTACCCTTATAATAGGCCCAATCACTATGTGAAAAATGAACTTGCATAATGTTTTAAAATAGCCCTCCGCAGTGGACCTATTTTTTTGCCTGCTGCGGTAAATCACCCACAATTTACCGCAGCGGGCACTATTTGTTTACCATGACGGATACTTCTGCCCGCTGCGGTAAATTGATTTACCGCAGCGGGCATCATAAGGCGTCCACTGAGGGATTTACCGCAGTGGACGCCTTATGATGCCCGCTGCTGTAAATGATTTACCGCGGCGGGCAATTTTAGGAGCCCGCTGTTGGAAAGGCCGAGCCCATTAGGCCCAAGCCAGATGCCCAGGATTCGTCTTCGTATATATATCCATACTTAGGGTTTGCCCCTCACTCCCTCAACCCGCACAGCCCCTCAACCGCAGATGCACCGCACAGCCCCTCACATAGACGCGCCGCGACTCCCTCCCACTCTCCTCTTGTCCGGTCCAGTCCCCTCCCATCTCCTCTAGTCCCCTCCCCTCTCATCTCCGGCACAGGATCCAGGTAGGCACGGCGGAGTCCCTCGTCGCAGCGGCGGCCCTCGACGCGGCTGCGCTCGATGCGCGGCAGCGGCGCTCGGCGGCGGCCCTCATCGCGCGGGGTGCTCGGCACGCCTCTCCTCTCCCGCACGAGATCTAGGTGGGCACGGCGATGACCCTCCATGCGGCGGCGCTCGCTTCGCGGCGGCGGCCCTCCACGGGATACGTGCTGCATGGAGGCACGCGCGACCAGATCCAGGCGGCCCGGCGGCAGCGGCGCTTCCAGGTGCTCCTCCTCCTCTCTCCTTCGTTCAGATCCCGCTGTTCATTTCCTTGTCCTCCCTCCCTTGCTTCCCAGCTCAAGGTGGTTTGCGGTGGCGGCGGCGGGCTCCCTCCAACGGCGGCAGGCTCACGGTGGCGACGCATATGCCGGATCCGGCCCCGGCGAGGGTGGATCCGGCAATGGCGACTCCGGATCCGGCCTCGGCGAAGGCGGATCGGACCCCAGCGACGGTGGTGACGGCATCCGTGGCGTGGATCCGGCGGCGGTGGCGGCGTTGCGGCCCTGAATGGGCTCGTCGGGCCCGTTGATAGGCTCGACGGGCCTATCTAAGGCTTTTCTTTCTTTTTTTGTTTTTTTGAAACCTTTACGACGATGCCCCGCTGCGGTAAATCCGATTTTTTTCGCAGCGGCCACTGACGCCCGGTGTGGTGCCGCTCGTATTTACCGTGGCGTGGCACCGCAAGCGGACGCTGAGGCCCGCTGCGGAAAAGCAGTGAATGGACAAGCCATACCTTCCTGACTCGGTATTCATCTCAAATCCTGTGAGCTTAGCTTCTGGAGGTTAGCCCATGTGTGGAGCTAGTGAGCAATCGGGAATACTGCAAAGGAGCTGCGAGGATTTTCTTTTCAAAAAACATGATCACTCCTGCATAATTAAATTGACAAATAAGTAGTGGCCACTGGCCACTTCGAGAAGTAACTAAAGGTTTGAACTCTTTGTTAATCCTTATTACCTATGTCCTAAACATGTGCAAGACATTTTTTTTTGGTTATTGTGGAAGACATGAAGCCACCTGAATTATTAACCAAATTTGCTGGGCAAAATGACGATAAAAAAGCAAGTGCCGAACTGTCTCTAATTCCTTGTGACTAACGTAGTGATTGAATTCTGTTTTCTTGCCAATTATGGTTAGCTAGGTTATCTTTAGGATGAACTATTAACTCATAAATGTAATAAGTTTCTTTCTTTCATCACCTCTATTCATTCTTATGGACACTCTACAGTTATTCGGAACTCGGAAGCAGTACCATATCATATCTGGAGCCGACAGAAAAACAGAGGAATAAGGTTCAAACCCAGATAACGCCACCAGTACCGGTCATTGTTTTGGTCTGTGGCCATTTCACAGGCACGCTGATTCAGTACTTCAAAAAAGGTACGTGTGGCTTTGTCAAACAACTTTATTGTGGCGTGCAACGAATACCTGCACGTGTGGATAAACATATATGCTCTGTCTCAATGTATATACTTTTCTGTCTAGCATATGCATATTAATATTGTTGCTTTAGTTTCTAAGTGGGATGCAGCAGAATCCACCATGGAATTGTGTGTGCGCGCGCTTCGTAATGGGAAACATATATATAGTTCATGCGTGGTGAGAATGTCAAGCGAATGCTGGGTGCACTCAATTTCTAGAAAGAGGTTTGCCCCACTTTTATTACAGAACAAAAGCGTAACAGGTTGAAGATTCAGCATCAAAGCTTAACCAAGGCGCGCTTGGTACAAACAAACTAGGATTAACAAGATTAATAATGAGTTCATGATTTATATCACCTGGCATTTTCTTCTGCGACCATTGGTCAAGGAATGAAGACTGAACCTCCTGATGAGCAGAAGCTTCGAAACTTGATGGTGCTTAATGTCGATGCTGATATGCTGTCCACCCAATCCTTGGAGGTGCTCTCACCACCACCTACAAATTGCCGGTAGCAATATCCAATAGCACTAGCTTCTCTCCTTGGAACAAAATTCTCCGTCCTCTCAGCATCTTCCCTGTGTCTTCAAATACCCTGCCTCAGTTGGAACTTCGACTGAACTAGCCCTGTTCACTAAAACTTATCAGTCAGTTGTGGTACAATGTTTTTCTCTCACAACGAATCAATGAACAGTACTATTTTTCAGCTTGTCTTTTTAATGAAATGAACTAGGCCAGGTGTATATTTCTTTTACTTTTTAAATAATGGAAAGTTCCGGCTTCAGTCTTCTCCAAAAAGTGTTTATCAGTCCACAATTAAAATAAATCAACCAACATAGAACACATACAACATTTCTACATTATTGTTGTAAACCAGAAAAATAGAAAGCCATCCATTGGATGCAAATAACCCCATGGCGTTATTTTTTTTCATGGCGTTATTTTTTTTATGGGATCCACAGAGTTATTATTGTAAATGAGAAACCAAAAACCACCTTTTGAGCCAAAAGCATAGAAGCAACAACTCAAACAAACATGGCATTAGCTTCGCACCCTGGAGACTTTATCCTTCTTTCACTCTAACCTCATCATCCAAATTTAGACCCTTAAATCCATTACATACACTAACAAGGCCTGCTCATCGTTCCCTTTATATTGTCTCTCTCATCTTTCCCATCGCTCTTGCTCCTCATCCCGCGGTCACTCTCTCTTATGGTCCTTCCCCAATGTGGCGTCATGCAACTCCGCGTGTGGCTTCCCTGCTACTCGTCCCAGCTGACATCGTCTCCTCCCTTCTCCAACGCCCCCTATCTTCTCCCTGTGCTAGCGCTCCCATTGCTAAAGCGACGCTAGCCACGCCACCCTAAGTTGGTTGTCTGGCCATGTGTCATCGGGCCTCTGTGCAAGACTACCCAGGCTATGCCATTGCCATTGTATATCCACACAATCTTGTCGTGTCATGCTCCTCCCATAGTGGTAAGCTTGTGTGTGGCTGAAAGGTCCCTTGATTGGTTTTGATAATTGAGTGACAACTTTAGGATGGACTGATGTGCTTATGTTGAGATACACAGGGATTAGTCCATAGGTACATGTGTGTGAGAAACATATGCCATGGTGATAGAAATGGCTTGGAGATGTTGCAAGGCTCACACATGTGATGTTTATGAAGCTCATTGCACATGAGACATGACATGGAGTCATGTGACCAAGATGGAGATAATCAAGATGAGGCTTAGCTCAATGGACAGGTTGGATGTGTGAAGGGCAAGTAAAGGCTTTGAAGCGATGGACCATGAGACGGTGAAGCTTGAGCAAGACTTGGCGCTGATGGACTGACTCAACGGTGAAGAGCAAGTGAGGTCAAGATCAATGGACCAAGAAGGTTGCATGGTGATATGAAGTGTTGCATTAGAAAATTGGAGGAAGGCAGTGGAAATAGAAATGCGCAAGGCAAAGGTATAACCTAGGTCATTTCATTTCACCGGTCATAGGTGTGTAGAGAAGTTGATGACCAGATTTAGGATTGATAGCCGTACTATTAAGAGGGGCAAACTTATTTGCATATCGGTCATCTAGTGCCACTTGAGTGATCTAACATTGCGACATGCTAGGATCAAGTGGCATGGTAATAACAAGTGTAAATCCTTTAAACATGATTGTGAAAATGCTAACACACATGCACATGGTGATGTACACTTAGTGGTGTTGGCACTTTCACAAAGGTGGTGGAGTTCACAGGGTAGAGATGGGTTTGGGTCCCTCTCTTTTCTATTCAGCGCTTTTGGGAAAATGAAGTGTCTATTTTCTATCGCGCCAGAGGAAAATTTATTGGTGAAAAGGAGGCATTTCCGATGAAGTGGTTGGCGCTGTTTTGAGAGCGTTGGACGCTAGGTAGTAGAGCATCAGACGCTGGCCCCCACGTTCGACGCGTTGTCGGGTGAGCGACTGCGCTGAAGGTGGCATCGGACACGCCTAACGGTCACGCGTTGGACGCGTGACGTCAGCATCCGGAGGTGGTGTCGTGGCGAGAAACTTCCTCTTGACTGCGTCGGACGCTGCACAGGACCAGCGTCAGACGCGTCCATTGTGCGTCAGACTCAGTACAGAGAGGTCTGCAAATGGGGTAGCCATCGGACACGTCCGGAGGTAGGGCATCAGACACTGGGTCCGAGTGTCTGACGTGTCTAACAGCTAGTTGGCTCCGCGTGAGTTTAAACGTGTCAGACGCATCCAACGCTTGCGTCTGGTGCATCCGACGACCCTGAAAAAGCTGTTTCAAAGGGCAACGACTATTTCAGCCCATGTGGCTATAAATAGAAGTGGTGGCTGGCCTTGGCTGTTGGCTGAGCACCTTGGGTACTTGGTGTCCACCTTGGAGAGTTCTTGGAGAGCCCTCTACCCACTCTAACTTGATAGTGTTCATCCGGTTGATTGAGTGAGCGATTCCTAGTGTGTTGCATTGAGAGTTTGCATCGAGTGGCACTAGGTGTTCGTATTGCAAGCCGGCGTGCTTGTTACTCTTGGAGGTTGCCACCTCCTAGACGGCTTGGAGGCAAGAGGGGTATTGTGCTCACCCCGCGGGATTGTGAGGTGTGCTCCAGAGAAGAGATTGTGAGGGGTATTGTGCTCACCCCGCGGGAATCGCGAAGAGCAACTCTAGTAGAGCTCATGGATTGGTGGATCCCCATCTTGTGTTGGTTTCATCGCACCCGCTGAGGGTTTGGCTAGGAGATGTCGATTAGCGTGTGAAGCTCCAAGTGCGTGTATCGCCACAAGAGGACGTAGCTTGGTGGCAACCAAGTGAACCTCGGTAAAAATCGCCGTGTCATCTTGTGTCCACACTTCGCTGTGGTTTGCAACTTCTTCACAAAATTGTATTTACATTCTTTACATTCATATATATAGCTTGTGTAGTTGCTCTAGTGATTAGTTTGCTTGTGTAGCTTGCTAATTATCTTCTTGCATATGTAGCTAGAAGTATAGTATCTTGCTTTGCTTATCTTGTATAGTTAATTGACGTTGAGCTCTTGGATTCAGATTGTGTAGCCTTGTCCTTAAGCATCTAGTGAGTTTAGGTTGGCTTTGTGCTTTTGCTCATTAGAATTATGTAGGTGCTCCCTTGTTTATCAAAGTACATTGCTTAGATTTATGTGACCTTGCAAGTTAGAATTGATTAGGAGAGAACTAGCTAGATATGTATCTTGCTTTCTTGTTCAGGATCCTTACAAGGTGCATTTAGAGCCATAGTTAGAGGGGTGAAGTCTTCGTTAGGCCGATAGATTTAATTCCGCACTTGTCTCGGTTAGCCAGAGCGATTAGTAATAAAAGGCTATTCACCACCCCTCTGGTCCGCCATCTCGACCTTACAATGGCGAAGGCGCACAGACACCTGTGTTTGTGCGTTGTAGGCATGTGGATCGAGCGGGGAACTCACATTTCTACGCGAGCATGAGGAAAAAAATGATGAGACGGTGGGATGGGGGCCCAAAGCTAAGCCTCTAGAGATATGAGGTCTCTAGGTAGGATTTGGATGGCCACCCAAATTTTAGAGCTCAAGTAGGAGCCCTATTGTATCTTTAGCCTATCCTAGATACCAATATTTGCCTATGTGGTTCTAGTAGGGCCTGCTGGAGTTGCTCTTTGGTGAGCTTTCTAGTACCGGTAATGGCATATTACTTATCTAATTATCTAAAACATTATCTTAAGCTTTGTTAAGTTTGACCTATACTAGGTACCAAAATTTAGTAAGGCCTGCTGGATTTGCTCTTAGGTGAGCTTTCTACCATCGGGTATAGCATATTAATTATCTAGTTATCTAAAATATTATCTTAATCTATGTTAGCTTTCGTCACAACCGACCTATTATAACTTATTATTTAATACAAAATTTTCTTCTCAATTTAGGTATTTTTTTATTTTACAAGAAGTTTAGTTCTCTATGTTTAGAATTTGGAAGCCTGGTGCTTGTTCTACATTATATTGCTTGGACTTTCACTTGTATTTATTAAGAATCTGAATTCTAAACCATAGGTTGCGCTCCTAGACACTTTAGCTTCAACTACAGTGACCAAGATGTTGAATTTCCTCTATTACGGAACAAAATATATGTAAATAAAAAATCACGTCATATAATTTGGGAGAAATGGAGGTTGCCCAACAACCATACCCATATCAATCGCAACAAAAAAAAACCCCACAGGGATAAAATGGCCAATGACAAGCAAGGTTTGCGGGCCGACACGCATGCATCTCATATGTTAAATAATCGTTTATTCTTTGTTTCGGGTGAGGTTCAGTCGAACAGTAGTTCAATCCATTTTCTTTCAGAAGTGACGACAAAATTACTATTATGATTGAAGCCGTAATATAGCTCGTTAAACCTATGCTTCGTAGGTAACATGCCATGTTACCGCTATATGTCCCTTCTGCCAATTTATCGGAATATATTCTGTCAACATCTATTCGTGTGGGTGGAAATTGACCATTTTCCATGATAAAAAAATACGTTCACCCATGGAAAAGGGCTAATAAAGGAGAAATGGCCAAATCCAGTACAAAGTTATACGTACGCATGACGTCTTTTGGGTCAGGTACAGTGCAGATGTGCAGTCAGTCTATGTGCAGTCAATGTTTTATAGAGTATAAGTTTTTCTTTATAAACATACTGGATTTCATTAAATTAAAATCTTTTTAAAAACTAATAACTTAATATAAAATAAAATTACGTTGAACCGCACCACTAGGTCTTTATACTTTATTATCCTCACATTCATCTGCGTACGCTTCTTCAGAAAGCTCCACTGTGACTTTGAAAGTACACCAGATCTTAACTTGAGAACTATAGTCCCAACTAAATGAAGATTCCATAAATATAAAGGCGCATTATGCTCAACCATTGTAGGGAGTAAAGGGTGCCGAGAGCACATCGGCCATATCTTCTGAAGGCTAGACCGAATATAGATCCGATATTACTAACATCATCACCACCAGCAACCAGGAGAGTAGATCAGCTGTCGTTTGTGTCATCACTGGCGGCTGGAAAAACGATATCGCAAAAGAGAATAAATATATTCAATGCCTCCTCGAGAAGGATTATGTCAACATACCTCGATCTCAAGAGCATTGCCATCACCGAAGACGATGACATATCCACCAACGATCTGGTACAAAGTAAGAAGCCGGATCGAAGACATCAAAATAGCCAACTAAAACCTAGCCTCAATACATATTATGGTGGAAAGAGAAACAAACAGAAGAAAAACCTAATTAAAACAATAAATCTGCTAAAATGATGGACCTCCGCTCCTCATCAACAACCGGCAAAGAGGCCGGAGGCGAGGGGGACGAGAGTGGGGCGGGAGAGCAAAACTCTTCTCTGGTGTAGATCCTGTTTTATAGAGACTTTGGTGAAGTAAGATTGAGGATGTCTCTGAATGATATTGTCATGATTATAGAATATTTCTACCAATTGTAAGCTTTTTCAACATATTTCCACGGGTCAACACGCAAATCTCAGGACACTGAAGGGCTATTTTGGATGACGTGGCGTGTATTAGCAAGAGTTATTCTTAGTGATTTTGGTGCAATGGCATAATTCCTCATGCTTATACTAATCAGTAGCTTATAGGGAATGAACTAGTGATGCATCAACATTTCCAACTTAATCACACTATTAAGTTTAGTGTCCCAACTCAACTTTGGTACTAAGAATGAAGAACTTGGCTGAGATTTCCAGCTAGCTTAGTGTCTGCGCTATCGATGTGATCCTGAGTACTGCACGCTTGCTCAAACTCTTAAGACCCAAATTTTAAATAATAACCGTGATTTTGGTGCTTTGGTCGAGTTGTCCCATTGGGACGCTGGAGCCTTGGAGGAATCAACCTTTTTTTTTTCTTACAGCATGTGAAAAAGTGCTAGAACAAATTTATAGGATTGACGATTTGATTGTTTGGAGGATAGACAGGTAAAAATAGCGACGAATCTTTGTTAGTTCGTTCCCTTGTTGCCGAAAAGAGAGGTAAATTTTTGACTGATGGTACCAAGTCCATTATTGCTATTAACAAGATTATAAGAAGGAATTTCTCTATTTTTTCGAAGCAAAGTTCTTATTCAGTAGTACGATTGGGTCCATAGGAATTATAATCATCACATATATGCATAATGCACCATCAGATTATCAAACTTCACAATATCATTTTAAAAGGACCTGACAATATATCTTGAAGACTAGTATGACCAAGAAAAAAAAACTAATTTACCCTACAAAATTTACAGTTAAAAAATTAATCGCACTCTTATTATGTAGCTTGGAAAGGTTAAACGAAGCTTCCACCATTGTTATATAACCCCATGCACTCACTCACTCACCCTCCTCAGTGTCCACCATCACCAGCCAAGTACACCTCCAAAGCCTTTGCTCTGCCTCTAGTCCTCTGCTCCCTCTTCTCCATCACAAAGCTGCAGCACACCTGATCCACAAATGTGCACCACTCCCGTGCCACCGCCGCCGCCTGTGGCGCTGGTCGGTGTCAAGGAAGGCCACCACGTCTACGTCACGGTAGCCCGGCTCCCGGAAGGTGATGCCGACGCGGCCGTCCGTGGCGGCCGGCAGCTCAAGTGCAGAGCCGTGCCCCTGCCGACGGCGGGGGAGACCTTCCGGGAGGCCGTAGCGCTGTGCCGGCTGGCGTTCCCGATCGCGTTGACGGCTCTGCTGCTCTACTCCCGGACGGCCTTGTCGATGCTCTTCCTGGGCTCCATCGGCGACCTCCCGCTCGCTGCCGGGTCCCTCGCCGTCGCCTTCGCCAACATCACCGGCTACTCGGTGCTGTCAGGGCTGTCGCTCGGCATGGAGCCGCTCTGCTCCCAGGCGTTCGGCGCCAACCAGCCGCGCCTGCTTGGCCTTACCCTCTACCGCTCCGTCCTCTTCCTGCTCTGCTGCTCGCTGCCGCTCGCCGCGCTCTGGCTCAACATGTCCAAGATCCTCGTCTTCCTAGGCCAGGACACGGAGATAACGGCACTCGCGCAGGAGTACATCCTCTTCTCCCTCCCCGACCTCTTCTCCTTCTCAGTCATCCACCCGCTCCGGGTGTACCTCCGGTCGCAGGGGATAACGTGGCCGCTCGCCGCAGCCGCGGGCGCCGCCGTGCTGTTCCACGCGCCGACCAACTACGTGCTGGTGGGGTGGCTCGGGCTCGGCGCTCCTGGGGTGGCCATCGCGGCGTCGGCGTCCAACGTTGTGCTCCTTGGCGTGCTCCTGGCGTGCGTCCTCGGCCGGCGCGACTCGGCGCTAAGAGCGGCGGGGCCGCCCACGGTGGAGTGCCTCGCCGGGTGGGGCCCGCTGGCGCGGCTGGCCTTGCCCAGCTGCGTGTCGGTGTGCCTGGAGTGGTGGTGGTACGAGGTGATGATCCTGCTCTGCGGCGTCCTGCCGGACCCGAAGCCGGCCGTCGCGTCCATGGGCGTGCTCATGCAGACGACGGCGCTGGTGTACGTGTTCCCGTCGTCGCTGGGCTTCGGCGTGTCGACACGGGTGGGCAACGAGCTCGGCGCGAACCGCCCAGCCCGCGCACGAGCCGCGGCACACGTGGCCGTGGCCGGCGCCGCGGGCATGGGCCTCGCGGCCATGTCGTTCGCGGCCGGGGTGCGCCACGCCTGGGGCCGCATGTTCACCGCCGACGCCGACATACTCCGGCTGACCGCGGCCGCGCTCCCGGTCGTGGGGCTCTGCGAGCTCGGGAACTGCCCGCAGACCGTCGGCTGCGGCGTTCTCCGCGGCAGCGCGCGGCCGGAGCGCGCCGCGCACGTCAACCTCGGCGCCTTCTATCTGGTGGGCATGCCAGTCGCCGTGCTGCTGGCCTTCGGGCTCGGCGTGGGCTTCGTCGGGCTCTGGATCGGCCTCCTCGCGGCGCAGGTGTTCTGCGCCGGGCTCATGCTCTTCGTCGTCGGTTCCACCGACTGGGAGGCGCAGGCGCGGAGGGCGCAGGAGCTGACGTCATGCGCGTCTGCCGACGACGTGGACGAGACTGCGTCCCACACGTCAGCGACGGCCGTGGGAGAGGGAGGCAGGCCGGAGAAGGGGGAGCAGGAGGGCGTGGTGGAGAGGAGCTGCTACGACCACGAGCCGTTGATCTCGAACAGGAACAGTGGGGAGGCGGAGGCAGAAACTGTGTAGGCTGCTTCAAGATTGGTGAAAATCCCTAGATCCATCATACTTTTTACTCTATGATTAATTCGAATTACTGCAAGTAGTACTTCAGTTCTAATGGTAATGAGTAGAACTTTTTTATTGTTTTTCCTTTTCACCTTAATTTTTCTTTCTTCGCTTTTGTGTCAGTGGTAGCTGGTGCTGTTGAGGTGTGCTAAGATACTAGTTGGGCACCTTTGTAATTACAATCTCATCAATGGAGACAAGTAATGTATTTTTGCTAATTTGATAAATTCTTGCTACTTCTAAACGACAGCAGAAAAATTTTCTCATCTTATCAAACTTTAGAAGGTTCAATCATGCACTTGTTCACGTAGCTATATACTTTCTCTGTCCCAAAAGGATTGCTTGGACAGGGGGAGTATATGTGTAACAGGGTCAACATTATCGACTGAAGATGATGGAAGCATACTCGATCCATATAAGTACATCCCATCCAAGGAGTTATCGCAAGAAGGTAATATTAATTGGTAATGCTAATGATAGTTGGAATAAATTGCCACATTGGAGGATTCTTGGCTTGGCTCCTTTCACACCAGGCGTGCCTCCCGGTGGGGAAACAAGTTGGGCCATAGGATGGCAACAGAAAAGAACAGAACAGAGGAGAAAAAGGCGCTAGATGCGGCATTTCACGGGCAGTCAGTGTGTGTAGAAAAAGCACGCGGATTCGATCTGATTTTTTCAGCTTTCGGCTCCTCCCGATGGCAAATTGCACATATGTGCGCCTTCTGGCTGCGTGCTCTAGCCCACGAGCCATGGAACTTTTAGAGGAAGGAGACAACGCAACAAACAAAATGGATACTGTGCACAGGGACCAGCACGTAGCCATCCAGAAGGCCTCTGCTCTCTAGGCTTGCAACCATGAGCTGAGCCCCCCGGCCCCCCTCACCCCCACCACACATCCATGCTCGATCGGATCCATGTAGATACATGCTTCTCTTGATAATTGGAAAGTCTCGACTAATATTGGAAAAAAAGTTGAGATACTCCCTATAGAGCAACTATGGATATCTACCATGGATTTGCTATACGTATCTATATGTATTTATCGAGTACTCTCTCCATCCTAAAATATAAGGTACGTATGTATCCCTCATAACTTCTTAATTTATTAAAATCTGAGTAATTTTCAATGATTAAAGTGTGAACTCTCGGTCTCCTTATACAAAATATGATAAGTTACTTTCCATATTCAAAATGATTATATAATTTTATTTAAGTAAATATTATCTTCTTGCTCCTCGAATGCTTTCAGTATAAACTTCAAATGCCAGAATGCTTATATGGGTTTCTTGCTAATTTAGGACAATAATTGAAAAGAAAGGTTGTTGTTTAAATTTAGGACAAATAATTGGAAAGAAAATTTATGACTTTCTCCTGAGTATGCATGCTCATAGACACCTAACGTAAATCTAGGGAAGATACATATTGTCACTACCGAGCTTTTTTCGTAATATTAGGAGATCAAAGAGATAAATAATACAAGGATTAGAAAATACTATCAACGACGACTAGACTACCATCCCCCACCTCTACCTTCTTCACTTGGCTTGCACCTTCCATAGAGTAGAGGGAAAGGAGCATTATCCAAAAGAAGAAAAAGTTGAGTGGAAATGGTCTTTATAGACAGCTGTGGGCATCTACCATGAATTCGGATCACGATATGTGTCCATGCATTATAGTTATCTAACATGTGAGACTATTGCATAAATTTAATAAGAGTAGTAGTAGTTGAAAAGAAAATGTACCGCTCTCTCAAGCATTAGATAATTGTATATAGACACATGCTGTCAATCCATAGCAGATCAGGAGCTGCCAATGGCTGTCCCACTAGGATAGTCCCTATATATTCATTTTTTTTTCTCAACCTGTCCGTACCTGGTTTCTCCACTTTCTATTTGTTTTTTCTTGTCAAATTAAGTTTTCACAATAACTTCCAATCTTATGTGATATGATGCCACTGTCGTCTCACCATCACTCATCCACTGGAGCACTGCTCCTCCCTCCATACCACAAACCTTAAGTGTTAATCGAATAAACAAATAAAAAAGACACTTCCTTTTCATTCTTTAGATCGTTATATCATATACTATAAAGCTAATAACCAAATCGAAGCCTTTTGATCAGCTAGTGTGGCACATGTGTTGTCGTTAGGTTCAAGGACCGATACAATATAGACATGGTAACAAAGTGGCTAGTTTGGTCATTTTGTTTGTTGTCAAATTTTCACAATATTAGACCGCACGCTATTTTCTTATTGAGCGGTTTCAATCTATATTCATTTTAAATTTAAGTGGAGTCACAAGGGCAGGTACATTGCTATATATGTCCGTTGTCTTATATTTCATCCCATGCAGTGCCATGTAGGATTTTTGATGATGTGGAGGAAAGAGAGATGAAAGAGAGAATGAAGTCATTCTTGCTTCACGAAACAACCACCTCATGAGCCACAATCATATTTGTACTCTATGCATAATTTAAAAAATTATGAGTTATTATGAGACAACTTAAAAGACTAATCATTATACATATATAGTCTACTAAGTTGTCTAAAATTATGTGACACTTCATGAGACCAATCACGAGACAATGCCAATATACTTGCCTGAAGAATAATTTTGTTAGAATATGCTTTATAGCCCTACGTTTAGGGTTTACATTTTGTCCTAGAATACAATTATGTTTGAGTTCAATCACAGGAGTGTATGGACTAAAATCCCTATCTGCCTCATTTGTGTGCATAATTAGTGGAAATAATTAAGTTGTAGTTACAATTTTCATTGAATTTGTCCATTTACCATTCACTAATCTATCTAAAGTGTCAAATAATGTAGTCATTTTCTAAGATGAAAGGAGACAATTACTTGTTGAAAATTTTAGAAAATACAAATGTGTAATCTCTCATTCAATAAATATAAGATTTTTTTATTTGAAGTCAAATATTTTATAATTTTACTATTATGTCATGCACACAAAAAACATTACATTTGTATTCGTATTTGAATGTGCTCTGTATATGTACTAATTAAACGAAATATCATGTACTAATTAAATGAAATATCATGTTGTGTCAGTACCATCCATCAGAAATGCAAAAACTTTTACCACTTACATATTTGTCAGAATATTGTTTTTTATATCATCCATTTGTTTAAAATATTTGTGGAACAAAGGAGAAGACTACTTTAATAATACCACTGATTTTTTCACAAACTTTTGTTAACACATTCCCCATCCATCCTACAAATAATTTTATCAGCCCAACTTATTAATCATGGTACAATATATTTCTCTAATAATAAATCAGCATCAGCCAACTAACGGGCCGAATAGTACAATTCTAGGAAGCCCATACTCTCTGTTTTCCAAAACAAATCAAATTGTAGAGTTATCCTAAGTTAATTATCTTAACTTTTTGCTAATTTTATAGAAAAGGATAAAAAGATTTATGACATCAAGTATATGATCCATTTAGTGATATTAATTTTATGTCATCACTATCAAATTTAAAATATTTTGACTTAGAGTAACTCTAGAAATTTATTTAATTTAGGAAAGAGGGAGTACAATTAATCAGGTTTTCAGTAGTGGATATAAATGTGCAAGCATGCATACGAAGAACACCGAGATTCTAGCTCCAACTATGGAAGCGCATGTAGATGCAAATGACAGTAAAGTTTATGGACGTCATCACACACAAGCCTGACTTTTTTATTAATTAGTTGTTCTAGGAGACACTCAGGATTAGCCAATATATTTTATTATTTCAATATGGAAGGATCTAAATCAAATTATCTTAAATTTGAAAAACTTTACAAAAATAGTGTATAAATATTTATGGTACCTAATACAACGTAGTAGTGTGTTATACTTTCTTTTCCAGAACTTTCATCATAAATGTATTCTTATAGTATCTGATATCTGATATATTGATGTTCTTTTCTAAAGTTGATAAGGATTTTGAGAGCGAATAATTGCATGCTAGATGCGTCATGCGTGTATATCTCCGTATGCGTATAATTGAGAGTTTTTTTTTTGAACTTGTGTAATTGGAGTTGAGTGAACAGAAGCAGTGAGATTGCACGTTCACAGTCGGGATGGAGCCACTAAACTGACTGCATCGTAATTTGGATGCTAGCTTCCAAACATACATGACGAAAATTTGTATAGCTCTGATCTACTGCCTTCATAGGTACTTGTAGACACTTCCTTGATGGGCATATTTGGAATCTTAAACTTTAGTGTACGATTTTTTTATCTAACATGCTAGCACACAGTATTCATCTGGAAAGTAAATTTTAAATTAATAATATGTAATTTGTTTTGCTCCTGTAGTACATATTTTTTTAAGTAAAAAGCTGGCCATCAAGCTTGTATTATCTATGAATGAGATATACACTGTAACTAAACCTAACAAGTAAATAAATAGAAATCAAATAAGGATGGGAAAAATTGCCAGATAGAGGTACGTAGTGCACGTAAATGATGCTGTTCAAATGAATGTAAATTAGTTGGTTCGTTGGCACCTAAATTTTCAAGCATGGTTGTCAATATCCTCTTTGGCCTAACTAAAGCTACCCTACATGTCATGACACATTAAGGCCAACGGCTGTCACATTTTAATCATGTTTCTATTCATCTAGCAGGCTTACTAAAATTATAGTACCTACTATGTTGCGATGCGCGTTGGCTAGCGTGGCAGACCATTTGCAAATCTTAATGTTGCCCAGGGGGAATGATCGTAGTTAATCATAGGCACTAATAGATCCTCCAATTACTGCTGAGCTGGGGTCCAAATAAATTTCAAGACATTTGTCACATCTTTTTCACAAGACATAGCTCATAAAAACTTTTTCATAGCTCACAACTTTTTCACAGTTTATAGTCAAACCAAATAGAACCAGAAAGATTGGCTAATTTTTAGCTAGCACCATAATTAACAATCAACTAACTAGTTCACTAATTGAGAAAGGTGAGTTAATTTGTGCTAGCATGAAATTGATGCGATACCAAGCTATCACATCAATTTTGGCCATATTACATCAAAAATTTGCCAGCGCAACAAGGACAAAAATTAGTAGCTAGCAAAGTACGTGAGAGATAGACACAGAATTAACAAAACTACACCACCACCTTACCCTCTTCCTCCCTCTTTCTATCTTCTTTGTGACCATCCTTATTGACCGCCCACCTTTTCCAAGTTGCCACCAGTGACGATGCCATGGACTCTATAGTCTTGGCAGCATTGCTTGAGGGCTCGCACTTGGGTCATTGCTATGGTGGCGTTGAGAACACGATGCTGGTCATGACCACCTCTTCGTGACCCCAACCATGGATGCCTCCGTGATTGTACGCCTCGATGTGCTTCTTCTCCTTTTGCTCCTTGATCCATGCTCCCACCTTTTCCACTCTCCGCAAGGACCGAAGCAGCTCCAAAGAAGCAAGTGGGCATCATGAGTGAGGATCTGTCGTCACTAGAGGCCAATCTATGTGATGTGGCTGCAAAGAAGGACGACTTGGAAGGCAATGTCCTTGCACGGTGGTGGATCAGAGTGCCTTGGCAATAGATTTGCCCACCCCCCGCTGTCTCCCTCCTCGCCACATTGGAGATGTTGTGAGAGGTGTCAAGCAACACACCTCAAGTAGCTTGCAAGCGATAGTGGTGAACTCCTGCTGCCTGATGTCCACTAGGAGCACGACACCCCTCACCGCCTCATGAGAAGGCGAAGATCTTGTCCCTAATATCAAAGAGTAGGGCATGTATCCATACAATGGTGACATTGATGCCCTAATAAGGGAAGATGTCAGGCTTGAACTAGTGTGCCTCCATCACCCAAAACGGCTCCCAAAGAGCTGAGGTTTGTAGCTTGGGCCAAGGGAGGGTGGGTGCCATGGCGACGAGATCAACATGACAAACGATGGAATAAGTGGCGTGGAAGTTCAAGGAGGAGATGAGGCAACTTTGGACATGTGGTAAGGAAAAAATTCATTAGGGATGGTCCTCACCAAAATATGATGCAGATGAGTGCAGCGGACGTGTGGAACTATGGGCATAGATACGGTTAAAATGATATGATGGCCCACACGTTAGCCAAACAGTCCGCACCACGTCTTTCACCACATCTTGATAAGGATGACACTCACCTAATTTTTTTTTTCTTATGGCAGAGGCTGGGGACAGATGCAGTGGAGACAAAATGATAGAAGATGGTGAGATTTATAAAAAAGGTAGGGGTACTCTAGTCTGTTTATCTCTATCCAAGAAATTATTAGCAAGTAATAAGTCCTAACTCGTCTGAATAGTAAAGGTATTTATGGATAAAAAATATTATGAAAGTGTCTAGTCGAGGAAATAGACACTAATAATCCGATCCGACAAATGCTTCTGCTACAAAAAAAAAATCCTACTAGCTTTTCTAAACAGCGAAGATGATTCAATAGCTCTATCTATATGGGCTTTCTGTTTGTAACCCTCGTAAGGACGTCCCAATAAGAAAACAAAGTGCAATCCCTTATATTACTATATATGAAAATAAGTTTGAGGTCGTGGAATGAGGAGATAAGAAAAAAAAGAGGTATTATGGATCAAAAAACCTATAAAAGTTTCTAGTCGATGACATAGATACTCATAATCATCATCCTTCACAACGAGCTAGAAGAATGGATTATTAGAACGTCGAATATAAGCATATTTGGAACGTAACTAGGGACTTCGTATATATAAATAATATAATAATGTCACTTCAACAAAAGTTTTTTTTGTGACTTCACTACAACAAAAGTTTGGCAGAGAGCATGTCCTAAGAAATTCACAAATTG
This sequence comes from Bothriochloa decipiens, assembly GCA_023333625.1. Taxonomy (NCBI): domain Eukaryota; kingdom Viridiplantae; phylum Streptophyta; class Magnoliopsida; order Poales; family Poaceae; genus Bothriochloa; species Bothriochloa decipiens. The sequence continues at coordinate 19,449,365 of CM041638.1, forward strand.
GATACAAACATTTCAGTGCATTCACTAGCTGGTTAACCATGCATGGGACCGTACCGAAAGTTTCTTTTTGACCAGTGCTATTAGCAGTTAGTTTCGGCACGTGCATATGAACACAGAGGAGAGAGAGAGAGAGATAGAGAGATGTCGAACGAGTGGAGGATAGCACGTCCATTTCGGGAAAACAGGAGACGGAGAGGATGTTCGTGATGCGTGTGGCCGGCCGGGCCCTTTTGGAAGGGGAGACGTCCAGAAGGCGATGGGTGCACGTGATGGCTTCCCCTCCTACCAGCAAAAGACCCTCAGATTAAAAAGGAAGCGCGATCTTTGTAAGCTATAAGCCAGCCAGTCACCTCCTGTACCTGCTTACAGCCATCTCAGTTAGCTCATCCATCTACCTGATCGTCACCTGCTCCTCATTCCTGGCTTCATCGTCTTGCACTGCACCAGCAGATAACAAAAGTGTCCGTTGTGTCTCATCACCTCTACTAACCAATTAATTATAAGGCGTGATAGTCTGTCGTCCTAGCTCTACTCAACCAGACGACAGGTCAATTTTAGTTTGTTTTGTTTCGTTACATGCATGTATCCTTTTCATGTCTCCTGATGTGATGTCCATAAAAATCAGTCAATTTATGATTAATTCCTGAACCTAATCATGACGAATGCATATAGATTTTTTATAAATAGAAAAAAGTATCTGGTTTTTATTCTTAAAAGAAAGAAATCTAACCAAATTATTCTAAGTTAACCACGTCAACGACCAAACCAAGTCTAGAAAATAAATCCAACTCATAAATCAGTTCTTAAGTCAAATGGACATCTAAAGGACGCAATGAAACACATAACCACATTCTTTAACTTGCGACCGACTCTTTCTATTCGTCGCACCATTGTAAGTGGGTCAACAAACGGAGCCAGTGTATTGGACGGTTTCGGGCTCACTACAAATAACAGCATGTCGTATATCTCCATTTCAATTTCTCTTTAACAAATTGTCTTTTTTGAGAATGACCACCTTTTAAAGAACCAAAGGAATATTTTTCTTTTTCTCTTTAGTGGTATCTTAGTCTCCAAACTATTTATAGAATTTGGATCCCATTATTGACAAGGAACTTGTACATCGAGCTAACCAAGAAGATACTATTCTTATGCAGGCCCCGAATAAACACATTCTGGCCATGGTGCAGATGTACGTTAGCCATGCAACCAACCAGGCTATGCCACTATACTAGTTTGTTCCCCACTAATGCTCTCCTGAAGGATGTATTAAGAGGTTTTGACGTTAGGACCTCGGCAACCTTGGCCAGCCTGTTTTCTAGTGCCATGTTAAACAAAGTTGGATAATGGTCTTTAGAGGTTACTTACCTAACCAAGGATCTTCTCATAACTTGATTTTGTTGCCATCCTGTAATAGAAAACACCCATGGTGAAAAAGGTTTCTTTAACACCCATGAAATTCATCCTAGAATGAGAATAGCCTTCTTTCGTTTGTAACAACAATAATTATAAGCTTCTGTCACCCTCCTAAACTTCTAAGGTGTTACTAAAGCCACCAACTGCAATTCCTCATATGCAACATGGCCAACTTCACAAATACTACATGCTTCTAATGGGTTGGGATGATGTTACATTCACCCACTCAAGAGCTGATGCCCTCGATTGCTCACCACATATACAACAGATGCCCAGAACCATAAATGAGGAAACCACCAAGCTTTGAACCTCTAGATCGCACCCCCACGAGGACCGCAACACCCCCATGATCATGAACGAGGACCAAATACCCCCACTGATGGATCCAGACAATTCATCTTTAAATCAATTGAAAGTTTCATCAAAACCAGTAATAGGAGCTACTACTAAACATAGGAATTTGACTTGTTGACTTCGGAGGGTTGGAAATAACTATATTATGTACCCTGCCGAAGCTTGATTTACCGCTTACCCATGATCTCTTAGAAGCAGAATGTTGAACAATGTTGACTATTGTGATGTTGTACTAACTCCACCTAAATTGGCCTTATCGATTTCAATTAATGCCAAGTCGGCTTTATTAGCTGTTGCGTATAAACCTTGATAATTATCATAAAAATTGTAAGGCATGCTATACTGAGGTTGCTTAGAAGCAGATTCCTCAATCGATAGATCAACATAATCAGTCATCTTAATTAACCTCTAGCATTGTATCAAAGTGTGTATAATCATGTTAACAAGAGTCATAAGATTGTTATCATTAACAGTCTTATGTTCTTGCTACATCTTAGAATAATCAACATGAGTAGGATGAAGATCATCTACCTTTTCATCAACATTTACCACCTAAGGTAGCAGATGTAGAAACAATAGAATAAAGGAAGTTAGAGCATCCCCAAGAGACTTTGTATAATCTTCGTGATGGCCGGTTTACCGAGCATGAGAAAAGAAATCACGTCCAATAGATTGTCTATATATCGTGTTTTTTTTTACCATATTGTCTATCCCGTCATTGTCGGAGGCTATATTTCCGAGCCACAAGGGCTCGCTATCCATGCCACATATGGATGCATCTGGTCGTGGACCTCCATCTTCCGGTGAGCGCAGCTATCCCGTGAACATTTTCTTAAAATAGACAGTGGGTATGAAAAATCTGTTTGAGAAACCTTAATTTTCACAGAACCATTCTTTCTAGAGAAGTTCTAAATTTGGTATTTTAAGTCTAAATTTTATAAAGACCGTTGGAGATGCTCTTAGGCTAAGTAACCTTGCGCAGCAGCTATATATAGGAGCTCGTCTATGCGTCCCCTCGGGCCTGAGCCTGACTGAAAGAGGAAAACGTCCGAATGTTTACAAATTATATAACAGAGTGTCGGCCGAACGTGTGGTCCGTCGTCATCATCGATCATATACATGCCCGCGCGACCCCCAACAATTATTATGTGCTCCAAAAACCCAGTAGTAGTACTAGTAGATCATCAGAGCGCTGAGTGCGCAGCACGATCCGACAGTGTCCAAGGATCGGACACGGCATGCTAGATGTACTTATAAAGATGATTGGTTGCACGGGGTCCAACCTCGATGTTGGCTAGCTAGAGATGTTGCATGCGCGCAGGCAGATGAAGCATGCACCGGCCGGCCGGCCTGCCGGTCCCCGGCCGCTGCTGGCACGTACGCGGACGTTGACGCCCCGCGTACACGTGTCCACTGTCGACCGGAACCCGGACAGTTGGTGAAAGAGTTGGCGCAAATAATGCGCACCAGGAATGTGCAACGGTGCAAGGGCGTACTCTCGATCGATCCTGTAGATAATACACACGTACGAACGGATTTGACAGGCAACTATAGAGAAGACGTGCCCCTGGAAACATCATTTTAGACTCATAAATAGAGAAGACATACTATTTACGTACTTATATTGTGGGTTATTTAGAGCAAAGATATACAGAAGAGTTATCACCACTTGCACCTAGTGATTTAACAATGTTTTTCTTTCATAAGAAATCAGCAGCAACGACAGCCACTCCGAAACGACCAAACAATATTTCTCTTTGTCATTAGTCACTATCACACACACACGCAGCAACAGAGAGGGTAACGATAATTGGATGATTATTACACACATATATATTGCTGTTGTTACTACATGCCGGTCCCTGCACGCGTACGTGCGGCGTGCCGGTGCTCGTACGTGCCTGCATGTGCATGCGTGCACGGGACACCCGCTTTCTCATCAGGAGTCTACTAGGACCGCCGCATGATTGTTGCGGGGCAGATCCTTACGTGTCGACGGATCCGTCACTGATGCACACGCACATTGCAGTCTCCAATATATCCCACTACTGCAGTGTAAAAATGGATGCGCTGTTGAACATATTCATTAGGGGACGTACAGTTGCATTTTGTTGTCAGGGTTATCAGCGTCAATATATGACGACATGGTGTTGACGTTGATCCTGATCACACACCAGGACTAGCACCTTCAAGAACATACATGTATACATGGCCTATCACACAACGATTGAATTCGAGAATCAGCAAAACCGACCAGCACGTCAATAGAGCCGACCGATTTGAAGCCCGTTTTTTGCCTGACAAACTCGAGAACACCGCTTGGAAAGATCCATCAGGGCGAGTCTCCTAGAATCGTCGTCAAGGCCACCTACATCACTAAATCTCGTCAGGATAACAGGGCTTGAAAAAGTTGCTTTTTATTTTGACAATTGGAAGTTCGATTTCTCAATCAATCCTATAACCCTCCAATATATAGAGGGAGATGGTCATGTTCTAATAGGAAATATATATATATATATATATATATATACATACAAGATGTAATTTGCAACTTTCACATGTCAAAAAACACGAGCCAGGATCGAGTTGAACTCGAATTGGTCTTGGACAACTAGCTAGGAAAACCGGTAACCGGTTTCCTCGGGTCAGGGTAGCTAGCCTTGCTGGGTAAGGAACAAAGAAACTGGCCTAGCAGGTTTAAGAATTTGGTTAGGCTGCTTTTGACAGATTAGGCCCATAACCCTCTCTCTTTGCTTGGAGTCCAAATGAGATGATCCAAATTTTATTATTGATTGCCTTTGATGCCACTGCTGCAAAAACCTCATCAATACCATTTTCTAACCTGGTTATTAGAACTTCTAAACTACTATACTTCTATTTTGTTTTACTTCATGAGGTCCTCTTATGGAGTATTAAAGAGTAATTAAGATTGTATATGGTACATATATAAGACATTTGAAGTCATGTTTATGCTACGACGAACTATAGTAACTACAGCTTCTTCATGTGTTGTGTGTTCTATCCATAACTTGAAAACATGATGCAATTACACAATCATTCATGTTCTCTGATTGTCTATCTGTCTTAGCAAAAAAAAAGTATGAATTGATCGTTCAAATGCCACTAGTCTTGTTGAGCGTGGTGATTCTTGTTTCGTTGCCGTTAAAATTCTATCATTTGTCGAGTTCCAATTTCCCAACTGATCATTTGTCAATCCATTTTGTGAAGTGATCAGTAGCCAGATTGGAATTCGCAAGTGAATGGTGCTGAGGTACTAGTTGACAGTAAGTGAAGGGTTGAGCTTCTCTTTCATTTTATTATCATAATTGTGCTCTCGGTAGACTAAGTGATCCACTGGTTAGTGGTTATAAGAGCCTTAGTAGTACATAGTCTAGTGGTTTCCGTCAATAGGAATACACATACACATGTGGCGACTTCGTCGAACTTATGCCTTCGTGGGGAAAAAAAGAGAGAGTGTTTGGTTCATCATGAATTGCCTGTGCTTTTTTCTGTCAACACCGACCTTGCCATCGTCTAGGTCTGTAAAATTTCACGCCTCCGAGCTTTAATCTGGTGCCACTGCAGCAGCCAGCAGATCCAGTGGATCACTAGACTATTTTTTTTACCAGAAAATTTTTTCCATCAATTTTTTTTTTTGAGGGAACTTCCATCGAATAACAGGCAGCGCCCAACGGCCCAAGCAGCCAAGAAACCCGGGCAACTTGTTGGAGGTTCCAACAAACAGGCCCTAAATGCAGCAATTACAGCAATGGGCCAACAGATGACTCCAACAAACATGCCCAGCCTATGGCTGCAGCTGGAATCGTTTGAGCAGCGCATAGGCCGAAGGATGCTGCAAGCCCGCGACGGCGCCGCGGCACCAAGGGAGAGGGACTCCCGGGCGACGGTCCGCTCGGCGCTGCCGCGCGCCATCATCTATTCGGTGTCCAGGATTCGACGACCTTACAATTAAGACCATTTATGACTGGCATGCTCCCTTCAGCGTTGTAGCACCTGTAAGACCTCCTTCATCGTTGGCGTTAGTGATGGTTTTGGACCTGTGCAAATTAGTCCTAGCTTGAATACTAGTTAGTTGCACCTCACGGAAGTTGGATGCATCTCGAATATTTTCATCGATTACATCTGTCAACTGAAAGTTCTCTTCTTGGAATTGTCGCCAGGCCCATTGTGCTAAATTCTCATGACCACCATCCTCACCAGTTGCTCGTCTTCCAGTTGTTAGCTCCAAGAGAACCACCCCGAAGCTGTAGACATCAACTTTCACGTTGATCTTTCTTATGCTTGCAAACTCTAGCGAAATAATGGGATTTATCTCCATCATATAGCCATACCACTAAGTTCAATATAAAAGGGAAAATAAATATACTATGTTCTTACCTGGAGCCATATATCCAAAGGATCCAACCATTGCTGAGATGGACTCTGGGTCGCCAGCTTTAACAAGTGCACGCTCCAGACCAAAGTCTGCAATTTTTGCTTTGAACTCAAGATCCAACTGGATATTTAAAACATCCTCAATTTTTCACGAAGGGAAAATGCACAGAATGACGGATAATATAATAGTTCGAAGCATCAAACCATCTCATTATCTCGCAACAGTCGATACAGGATCCATACATCGAATAAAAGAGTACAATTAGGGGGAATTACATAGATAGTTTGCCGTCACACTGGCGAAATCATCAGAGTAACAGCAGCCTCTGGAACGGCTGCGGAAGGCGGAAGTAAAATACATCTCCAAAAGAAGCCTGAGCGTAGGAACGAGACATCTACTCCTCCTCATCGTCATAGTCGTAGTCGGGCTCACCTGCCAAATAATTTTCAGTACGGTTTGTACTGGCCATATCTTCCACCCTATGCTTTGCTTTCGCTATGTAGTATTTGGTGGGATGCAAAAGATATAATCAGATCGACCTAACATATGACTGTAGTTTCCTATACAAATAGTGACCAAATTCATATAATGTAGTTCATCAAGTTTTAACCCATCTCATCCACATATCCAATCCCATTTCTTCCCATCATACATATCTCACCCTCTCGCACTTAGTCGACAGGTCTAACTCCCTCTTGGAGCCTGTCTCAGCAGCTCACAGCCGCAAGGGTAACACCAGGGGGAGAATAGAATGACTCCTCTCACTACTCTCGAGAAGCGTGGGTCTTAGGAAGAAGCCATACCAGTGGCTCGCGGACTATATATAGATTCATAAACTCTGCAGAGCGTGTACTCCCGTAACCACAAGATCACTATCATCGGCGGTGCCCCGCCTAAGCTGATTCCGGCTGCTTTCTAACCGGTGCGATGCCAGCCTACCACTCAGTACTGGGACATCCCGGATAGGTACCACCGGCACACTGAGACTGTGAGACATAGTACCGGGCCCCCCGTGGTCACTATGCTGTCTAAGGAGGGTGCGGGTCTCCACGCCCGTACCTCCCGACACTATCTGCTAAAAACCTAGTAGTAGTGGCACCGTCCTAGCTAGTCAGACATCCGTCTCCCACCCATACAAGAGCGAGTGGTGAGCACGTAAGTCCCAAGGTTCCGGTCCTCAAGAGATATCAGGTCCTAGGGGGATCAGACAGGATTATCTTCCCTTAGGGACTACAACAGTCCGTGCTACAACAGCACCTCCTACCCAAGGCTTCGCTCCACGAAGGTTCTCACCCCCGGGATCTCCTTATACCTCACAATGTGCCCGCCACAAGCACCTCACACAGGAATGCCCAGAACACATTCTCCGGCAAGACTTGCCCACATGGCTCGTCGTAGAATCCTGTCTGATCGACTCAACCCTCACCACACACCCAAGACGCACGCAGCACTCTCCCCGAGTAAAAGTGGCACCACGTGCCTTAGCCATTCAACCATACTCTCCACCACGCATCATTATCACACCGATATAAGCGTAGTAGAAGTAAAGCATCATAAGTAAATAAGCATGCGTCTAGCCTATCAGCAGGTGTGCAGGAGTAAGGTTGCAACAAGGTAAAGGCTCATCAAGCAGTTCTACCATGCAACATATCATCAGGTGATATTCATAATTAAAGCACTAGCAAGCTAGATATTATGCCATGCATAATAGGATCTACTTGGTTGGGTGGGGTGTGGCACCTGCGAAGTCGTCACCGAGCTCCTCCTCGTACTCGTAGTTGTCCTCCTCAAGCTGATCCTCCTCTGAAACGAGACATAATAGCCGCGTTAGCGGCTCCTATAGAGTCAACACAAAGAAGCAATAAAATTCAATAACTCCGAATGCCCTCATACATAAGCCTATGACGTAGAGCTCATTTTTATGAAGATTTGGACACTTGGTTCATATTTTTCGGAGATCGTATGAAGTAGTTATGAATTTCCGAAGTTTATTCTATTTTCTGAAAAAGAAAAAGGGCTGATTATCCAGAAGCTGACACGTGGCGTCCTCTGATTGGGCCACATGGCGCGCGGGCATAGGTGCTGTCGCAGTGCTGACGTCATGTCGACGTCAGCACGGACGCGGGGTCAGATGGCTTGGATGACGTCATGCTGACGTCAACTCAGTCAGCGGCTGACAGGTGGGACCCCCGGTCAACAGTCACTGACTGGTGGGGCCAGGTCAATGGTCAACATTGACCGGTCAACGGTCAACATAGACCGGGCCTCGACCGGGCCTCGGCGGGCCTAGGCAGGGCTAGATCTGGGCTGGGTTGGGCCGGCCCGCTCGGCTCATTAGCTGGGCCACGTGGTGGTCGGAGTCCAGTGGGCTCGGTCCACGGTGCTTTGGCTCACGGACTCGGTTCACGGTGCACCGGAGACAGGGTGGCTAGGTGGCACTACGCGGTTGGCTGGCTGGGTCCACGTGGTGGACTTGGTCCACATGGGCAGGGGAACCTTTCCCCTTTTCTCCGTTTCCCGCGCGCGGCCGGTGCGGTTGGGCGCCGGTGGCGTGCAGGCGGGCAACGGTTGCGAGTGAGGTTGGCCAGGCTGAGGCGTGGCTAAGCGGGCACGAAGGCTAGACTGGTGCAGCGGCGGGGTCCGTGCGGTCCCACAGGGCTTGGCCTTGCCGGCGCACGCGCTTCGGCGGCGACCGGCGGCGAGGCCACGGCTGCTGGGTGCTACGGCATGCAGGAGGTGGCTTTGACTCGCGCCCTAGCTTCGTGGAGCCATGGCGAACGTGGATGCCTGTTCAATTTGAGGGAAGGGGCTCCCAGCTTGGTGGCCATCGGACGGCGGCGGCAGACGGCGGCTCTTGGCAGCGGCGGTGATTCCTCCCGTAGGGCACCATCTTGCTCCTCATCCTCTTGTCCCAGGCTCGATTGGGGTCGTGTAGCTCCTACCGAAGGTAAGAAAAGGGGGCTCGGCAGGGCGCGCGTGGCCGTAAAGCCGCGGCGGCGCTTAGACGGCCGGAGTCCGGGGAAACCGAGGTCGGCAAAGGTGCTGGCCTCACTATGGTTCATGCCGGCTCCATCTAGCATGTCAGGAATGTGTCCCAGGCCAAGGCGGGCTCAATGGCGTGGCTAATGATGCCTAAGGCGGACAGGAGCGCGGGAACGGCGGCGTACTGGCGGCGGCTATGGCCGAGCAGGGCGATAGCGGGGGAGCTCACCTGCGCAGCAACGGTCGAGGCAGGCGACGAGGGCTTGGTGGCGGCTTGGCACGGGGGAGGCAGAGCCGGGGCGTCGAGACGGTCATGCGGCGCTCCGGGGTCCTCCTCAGCGCGTGGACGGCAGCGGCGGCGGCGGTGCTCTAGCTCCGCGCGGCAGCGCTCCCTCCCTACTCCTCCCTCTTTCTCTTTCTCTCGGCTGGTCAGGGCAGTGGGTCTCCACAAAGGCGGCAGAGCGATGGGGAAACCCTAGAGGGCCGGGGCGCTCCTCTCTTTATAGGCACGGCGGCCGGCGGCGGACGGTGGGGATCGAAGATCCTCATCAAACGGCTGAGCGCGACCGCGCGTTAGGGTTAGGGTTCGGGGAAAGGCGCGGCGCGGGCAGGTGAGGATGGACGGCATCTGAGGCGCGGTGGCGGGTCACGGGCGAGCAGCGGACAGTGGAGGGCGCTGTTTCTTCTTTTGGAACGACGGACGCGACGCGCGGCGAGCAGAAATGGTAAAAGGTGGAAGCTGATAGGTGGGCTCCGCTTGTCAGCGAGAGTGGCGGCGGGAGCGCGCGGGCGACGCTGGCGGGCGTTTTGGCGATGGGCCGAGCTGCGTGGCAGCGTGCGCGTGCGGGCGGCGAGCTGCGGCCTTGTTGGGCCGCCTTGATGGGCCGTGGCGTGAACGCGTGAGCGAGCGAGGCCGGGCGTGCGGGCAGGCCGCGGGCGAGCGTTGCTGGGCCGTGTTGCTGGATTGGCGCGCGGGCAGCGCATGCTGGGCCATGCAGCTGCGCGGGCCGCGAGTGAGGGCGCTCAGGCAGGCCGGGCGCGCGGGCGAGAGCAGGCCGAGCGGGCTGTCTGGGCTGGTTCCCTCTTTTCTTTTCCCTTCTATTTTCCAATTCCTTTTCTATTTCTATTTCTTGCCAAGCAACTAATCAAGCCATAACCCTATGTTAGTGTGGTTAGTGACCATGATGTATCCATGGTGGGTCCACTAGGGTCTCTAGGTCATCATGGATCCATTTCCGGAGTTAGTCGACACAAATTTACACTTGCGATGATAGGTTATTCGATTTTATCGGTCATCACATAAAATCGAAAAAAAATACGAATCAAGCTTTGGTAATTTAAATGCAATGCTTGAGCTAACATTGGGTGCTACTTGTGCATCTATTGGCGAGTTTCCTACATGACGTCCACCATACACTGGTAATCTTTAGAAAAAAATTTTGAAAGTCCGTATTTTCGGTGACCGGATTTCTAGGGTTGTTACAATATTGCTGGACTTGACATCTCTATGTGCTATAGGTGGAGATAAATCATGGTGCATGTAGCTCAGTGTCCTCTAGCTGCATCAATTGCTATTGACATCCTCATTGGCCAATTTAACTGTTCAGTTGTCAGATCTCTCTGAAGCAACCAATCATATAGGCTACCATGTTCCATGTATTCATAGATCAAGAGCTTTGAATTGGAGGATGATATGAAGCCAAGCAGCTTGACAATGTTAGCATGCCTGATAGATCCAAGAGTCCCAATTTCAGCTTGAAACTTTTTTTCCAGCATATCAGCCTTCTTTAGGCTATTACTTATTTTCTTGACAGCTACCTTGCAGTTGCTACCAGGGATATCTTGTATACCTTTCCCGAGCCGCCGCTACCCACAAGGTTATTGTTTGTAAGACCACAAAGAATGTCTTCAACATTGTAATTAATGGGCTGGAACGTTGTTAGCTTCCACCATGGAGATGGAGCCCCATGCTTTTGCCTTGTGGAGAAGGCCCTAATCTTAATGAAACAAAATATCCCTTAGAATATGAGAATTGTTGAACCAAGGATCAGGAAAATGATTATAGGCCTTTTCAAATGTTTGTCTTGCTCTTCTGTACCTAGTTGTCTACACATACGATAGTTGCCAAATTTGTAGGAGGAACAGAGACCAGGATTGGATAGAAAGCTCTACTCAAATTCTTTTATCTGAAAAATAGGTGGAATCTGGCCTGTCAGTTGGTTATTAGAGAGATTGAGGAGGGTAGATCTCATATATATAAGGTTTTCTGGTATTGGGCCAGAGAGGTTGTTCTCCGAGAGATCTATGGTATCAATTGCCATATTTAAATCCATAAAAGTCATGGTTTCTTTTGAGATGTTTGGGATTTCACCAGAGAGATTGTTTTTCCTAAGGTCAAGCTTCTTGAGGTACTGTATGTACCAGATGCTTGAAGGTAGTGACCCTGATAACATATTTCCAGCGAGGACAAGGACCTGCAAAGGTGCACATTGGATGAGGTTTCTTGGGACTTCACCAGAGATGAAGTTGTTTTCTGCCATTAACATGTTTAAGTTCTCTGCTGACATTGGTAAGCTCCCAGAGAATCTATTATTGCTGATATTAATTGTTGTTATATTTGAACTCAACTTACTTGGCAGTGAGCCAGAAAAACTGTTTTCCTGGATCATAATCATAGTCAACTCCGGCAGTGACCATATGCTGCCTGGAAAACTGCCTCTCAGTTGGTTATTGTTCAAGAATATGGAGCACAATCTCCTGCAGCGCAAGAGAGACTTCGGCAGTTCACCTGACAATCTATTATTGGATAAATCAATGTACTAAAGGGCCTGAAATGAGCAAAGGCCCTCAGGTAGCTTCCCGGATAAATTGTTAGATGAAATTTCAATATTAAAAAGCATGGAATGCTTCCCCAGCTCATTGGGAAGTCCACCAGATAGAAAGTTGTGTGACAGTTGTATATCATGGAGCATGGGAAGAAGTGCAATACCCTTTGGAATCAAACCTGAGATATGGTTGTCATGCAACAAAAGGAGGGTCAGGTTCTTGAGCTTACCAAAATCCTCTGGTATCCTTCCTGTGATTAGGTTGTTTGAAACACTGATCTCGGTCAAACTCATTGCTTCAATTGGTCCACTTATATGACCACAGAGAGAGTTGTTGTCTAGATAGAGCATTTCCAGACTTCTCAACCTCCAAACCCCACTAGGAATCATCCCATTCAATATGTTAGAAGACAAATCGAGTAGTCTAAGTTGACTCAGCTGAGACATGGTGTCTGGAATTTCACCAACTATATTCATGTTGCTCATCCACAAATATTTTATGTTGCTCAGATTTCCAAACTGTGGATGCATCCTGCCTGGAGCAAAGGGATAGTAAGCAAGAGACAAAACTTGAAGTTGAGATTTCCAAGCTCTGATGGGTAGCTTTCATTAAAATAATTGTTATTAAGGTGCAGAACTCGAAGACCATGAAGCTGGCAGATTGCACTTGGGATGCTGCCAGATAAGCTATTTGATGCGAGGTTTAGATAGGTAAGCTTTGGTAACAATTTATGGATGTTTTCAGGAAGAAAACCAAACAATGAATTGAACGAGAGATCGAGGTGCTGAAGTCTAGAACAACTGAAAATAGATGTAGGGAAAGAACCTGATATTTGGTTCTTGGATAGATCGATGTAAAACATATTCTTAAACGAGCAAATGGCTTTTGGAATTGTATAAACGTCACGAGCAGAAAGTGATAAACCTGTTACAAAGCCATCTGTGCAAATGATGCCTGACCAATCACAATGATCGGTGTTTGCAATGGAACTCCAGTTCAGAGTCACAGGCTTGCCCCAGTCTTGCTCAAGCTTTAGAAGTGGTGCCTTCTCAGAATCCCTAGTGATGGACTCACAATTCGATTTGAGGATATGAATATTGAGGAGGACCAGAGTTAGCATGAGGATGGCACGAACAAGGTTGAGACTAGCCATGATACTTACCAGAAGATGTTGTTGAGTTCATGTATTATATACAGTGAATCTGAATGAAGACCTGGCAGTCAAGGTCTACTGAGAAGTCAAAACATGTCACCGTCTTTCTATTATGGCCACTCAGGACTGTTGACTGTTTCAGTTCCTTGAGCTGTACTTGAGCTGTTTTGTTTCTTTCTGAAAACACAGCAAGAGAGCAAGCAAAGAAAAATCAAACAAAGGACAACAAGAAAAGAGGATAAATCGCTAAGAGAAAGGGCACGCTAACACCCGCTTCCGAACTAAACGAAAAAAAAACCACCAGATTACAGCTCGGACCACCTATAAACTCCTAGAAACTATTTTCCCCATTTTGTGAACCAACTTTTCTAGTCGCCAGCTTGAACATATTGATGTCTTCCTTGATGAGAGGCTAATTGAACAGGTTGCAAAGATGCATGATGGAAAATTCTTCGATTCTGCTGCTTCTAGATATTCCACCAAAAATAGACCAAGATGCCATCAGTTCCTTGATGTAAATGGACTGGATATGGACGGTTATAAATACGGATAGCTACATTATTAGTCAGACTTGAATTTGGATAACGATAATGTCAGCTGTCAAATAAGATATGCATGGATATCAACAAACTACAACATATATATACGAATTTGAGTATCCTAATTTTGTTACATACAGCATGTGGGTTTCTGAAAGTAAAGATACTGATCCAAGGCACAAGGTGCTATGTGAAGTAACTCGTTATTTCTGTCAAATGGAATTTATGATTGCTGAAATCCAAGGTGGATGGAATTAGAGAGGAGGCTGGCATATGCCTGTTCTCTCCCTGCTACCTCCTCTATAACCAATGCTGGGCTGGTCTCTCTCCCCACCTAACCCGAGCAGCACCCTCCATTGTCATCCCAACAGCCTTCACGCACTTTTTTTTTCCTTTTTTTTTTTCCCTCTTCTACTTACAGGGTCTGCCCTATTGATTTTATCTTGTTTGGGTTGGGCCTGATCTTTTATATGTTTGTAATAATGTTGTTATACTTACTTTAAAGCTGGATGCTGTGATGCTGTTTTTTTCTTGTGTGTGCACATGAGAGCTGTGTGTCATTGCATTAAGAAAAAAGAAAATAAATTTGTTACATGCCATGTGGGTTACTAGATTACATGTGCCTTTTTTTTATTGATACAAAAACAGTCACAGCCTGACTCCTATTATCTACTGGCTTCTAAGAAAATCAACGCTTCGACAGGTGGATGGAATGGTGCTAGGAAGTAGTCCTTTAGATGTGTATCGTATCTGTTTTTCTTATCTTGGGTGCTGCTTTCAACCTTCAGTTGTGTGGGATGGTATTGGTACCATGTTAAGTATCTTTTTCTTGTTTGTATCCAGGACTCCCTAAGAACCCTTTCTTTCTGGTTTTGCTAACTGAAATTGGTGTGACCTCCAGTTGTAATAGAATATATTCTTTTTGTTCCCCAAAAAGTAAGATCACATAACCTTTTGATATCTAAAACTCATGAATACCTGTTCATTCTGTCATATGACTGACAGAATTGTCTGGATGATGCTTTTGAATTTTGATACAGTTCTGTTCATGGTGCAAATTGACCATCGCGGTGCTGTCGATGATTTGTCGTCCTGAGAGCTATGAGGGGAAGGTGGGCCAGCCCCTCTCTTTCTCTTCTCTTCTCTTCTCTTCTAGAGTTCTCCTAGTACTCTTGAGTGCCAGTGTGTTGGTCTGGATGGGCGCCAGGCAGACTCCCTCTGCCTTCCCATCATCTTGTTTTTCGGCTTTAGAGGTGAGTCTGTTATTCCTCCTGGCTTCCAACCCCTACCAATTTCATCTATATATATATATGTCCCTCGCCGCCTCTGTATCTCTTGCCATAGCTCCGGCTGCCCCTTTGGAGATTTTGGCCGATTCATTCGTGAAGGCATCATATTCGGCTATGGCCATGATGGATCTCGTTCTTCTTCTCCTTTAGGTCCATATCAGGAGGATCTTCCAGCACTTGGTGTGGTTTCAATCTCAGTTACGTCGGCTCGTGCTTCCTGTTTTGGAATCAGTCGGGGCTGGTTTCATCCGCATTTGCAGGTTATCAGTTCTTGTGTTAAAAGTGGCTTATGGCCAATCACACAGTGGATACGCTTTGTTATTATGTGCGAGTATTGGTGCTTGTGTTAAATAATGTGGCTTTGAACCAAACAAACCCTCTATTGCCGACCGGAGAACTCCAAGAAATTTGTTCTTTCACTTCCTAAAAAAAGGTGAAATGAACTTAGTGTCTCTGGTTGTGCTGCATTTCATTAGGCTACATGAAAATCGTAAAATGCTGCTTGTTTCAAAGAATGTTCCCCAGAAGATCCTATTTTACCGATTTCATTTGAATGTCACTTGATTGAATTGTGGTCAATCCTGCAAAAACAGAAAGGAGATGCAATGATGAAAAATCTGACACGAAAGGGATTGACAATCACGTGAAATGGAATGCAACTTATCTGTCGGCTTAATCTTCTGTCGCTTGCTGCTATCAACGTTTTTCTGCTGAGGAAGTGCTTGTCAATTTGTTTCCTGTCTGTGTTCTACATTCTCTGGGAACCTTTTATTTCTTATTTCTCTATCTGACACATGAGGGAAACTACCTACAATTCTAGTTGTCATCTAAAATTCAGTGACCCATTATTTTTGTAGGATGGATCTGATTTAATTTTCAGGGTGCTCCTTTTTATTCCGAAACAATTTTATGTTGTGCACATGCAGTAAGGAGGTGTTCAGTTTGAGGATAGGGTGGTCCATCATTCATATTAATTGTTTTCGTGAAATATGACGTGTTAGTCCACTATTATACCATCCCTCACAAGCTAATAATTAGCATAAACATAATGAATGCAGTCACCTTACCAGAATTCATCAAATGAACTAATGATAGATCAACTCTCGACACATATATGTTAAAAGAAAAAAAAACGCCACTAGTCAGGAAATAACCTCCTCTAGATTATTGCTTTTGAGTTAGAAGAACCCAACCGTTTTTGGTCGAGAAAATCCTTGAACGACTGCCTTTGCTCCCATGAGAACTTAGAACCGGGAGGTGCTATTAACGCTTGATAACCACTACACTACAAGCTGTTTCACCAATCTATGTCCACAAAGAATTGCTGTGCCGAAAAGTAGCATGGTTATAAAACCTTGCACAGAGGAGGAATAGGCAATACGAGTATATTACCGCATTAAAAAAAATTGTCTGTTCAGAAAATTAAGTTTATTCCTGAAACCTTGCACAAAGGAAGAATACGCAATACGAGTATATTACTGCATTAAAAACAATTGTCAGTTCAGAAAATTAAGTTTATTCCTGTTATTGATACTAGGTAATGCTGAACTTAACATTTCAGCTGGAACCCTTCTTTCGGTACATTCTATTTTAGATACGACATATTTTGTGCCCCACACGAATATACTCACAAATGGAACTGTTAGAAATCAATACGCAGAATTCTATATCGCATTCGAGCCACGTTTTCTAAGAATGTTTGGCGCCTTAATGGAACCTGATATTTACAGATACAAAGAAATCTGCCGACATACTCCAATTCTCCGAATGTCGCCATGCAGTTTCCAACTCATGTCCATTGTTTCTTGTCCCATATTCAGTTTTTTCCAAGTTCATGCCGGCCCACGGATTTGTTCTTTCTGCGTCACGGCCATCCCCACTTTGAAAAAGGTGCGTCACGTCACAGTCCCCACATATCGCAAGGCAAATTGGCTTCCTAGTATGTCACTATATGGCTTTCAGCATGCTGTACACAGCACAGACAGTTGCAGATAAGCCGCCCCACTCACTGGCATTTCCCTGAGAAGATTGTGTTGTGTGGTCTCCAGTTTTCTGAAACTCCAAAAGTGCCCAAAAGTTTCAGAGAAGCGAAAAGCAGCTCAAGCTACGCTAGTAGTTCATGCTAAAACTGCCGAGCAAACAGTGGATACATGGCGTTATTACACATTTACACGCAGTATTGGCGTTATTACATCCTCTATACTGCACTTGGTTGTTTGCACTTGCGCCCATGCCGGATCGGCCTTCTTCAGGCTTCATCTGCCAGCTCCGCAGAGACCGGCTCCTCTGCGAATTCCTTTTGAAGATGAGCTTGCAGCTGGCAGTAGCTATATACTGTCCGACTACACGACGTGCACAACGAAGTTGCCGCTGTCCTCGTCGTCGTCGTCGTTCCACCGGCCGGAGTCAGACATGCTCCGTCGCCGGCTGCCTTTCTTCCTCGACTCGAGGAGCGGTGTGCCACCGCCGCCGCCGCCCTCGTAGCTCACCTGGCACGCCTCTGATTCAGCGGCGATCTGTTCACAGCGGATGAGCTGCTGCATGACCTCTTTCATCGACGGCCGCGTCAGCGGGTTGTCCCCCGTGCAGATGACGCCGAGGGTGAACACCGACAGGATATCTTGCATGTAGGCCGGCTCCCGGATGGCCTCGTCGACGACGTCGTCCAACGGCGCGCCTTTCTGGTACCGCCGCCACGCCCATTCCGCCAGGCAGAGGTCCTGGCCGCTGTCGTTCGCGACCTTGCCGGTTGTAAGCTCGAGCAGGACGACGCCGAAGCTGTAGACATCCACCTTCTCGTTCACCTTTGGCCTGTACCCATACTCTGCAGAGTTGCCGTTGCCACACATCAGTCAGCACTGCGGTTGCAAATTCTGACAGACTGAAAATTGAAATTGAAATGGATGGCAACTGAAATCCCTGAGCTTCTAACCTGGAGCCATGTACCCGAATGTCCCGCCGATGGCTGACACGGACTGGGGCTCGCCGGACTTGACGAGGATCCGGGCGAGCCCAAAGTCGGCGATCTTGGCCTGGAAGTCCGGGTCCAGCAGGATGTTGCTGGACTTGACGTCACGGTGCACGATCGGGGGAGCGCAGTCGTGGTGCATGTAGCTGAGCCCCTTGGCCGCATCGACGGCGATGGCGAGCCTAGTGGGCCAGTCCAGCGGCGCGGGGGTGCCCTCCCGGTCTCGGTGGTGCAGCCACCGGTCCAGGCTGCCGTTCTCCATGTACTCGTACACCAGCAGCTTGGCTTCCTGGCTGGAGATGCAGCACAGCAGCTTGACGATGTTGTTGTGCCGAATGTTGCCCAGCACCTTCACCTCCGACTCGAACTCCTTGTCCAGCTTGTCGTCGATCTTCCTCGAGTTCCATATCCTCTTCACGGCGACCATCCTGCCGTCGCCGCTGCTGATGCCGCGCTCCTCGTCGTGGCTGGCGTTGCCGTTGCCGAGATGGATCCGGTACACCTTCCCGGAGCCACCGCTGCCGATCACGTTCTCCTCGCGGATGTTGCTGAGCACGTCGGACTCTGAGAAGTTGAACTGCGTGAACGCCGTCATCTTCCAGTCCGTCACCTCCTGGCTCTCCTTCCGGCGCCGGAAGAGCAGCCAGGCAATGCCGACGCTGCCGACGAGCACAATGGCGGCCAGCAACGCGAAGAGGATGATCAGGCCCTTGGAAAGCTCGTCGTGTCTCCCCAGGCCTGAGCACGCCGGGAGGTTGGTGCCTGAGTCCGCCCTGGCGCAGAGCCGGTTGCCGAGGAAGCTCTGGTCGTAGGCCGCATTCTGCAGCTGCGCTGGCACCTCGCCGCTGAGCTGGTTTGATGACAGGTTCAACACGTTGATCCTGCTGCTTAAGTCTGACGGCATGCTGCCAGTGAGCTCATTGTCGGACAGGTCAAGGATCGTCAGTCCTGGGAGAAGCCCGATGCTCCCCGGCGGTATGGCGCCGGACAGCCGGTTGCCTCTCATGTCGAGTGAATTCAGTTTCTGCAGCAGGTTGATCGATGTCGGGATGGAACCAGAGATCCGGTTGCCGGGCACATACAAATCAATAAGGTTGGCGAGCTTGCTCATGTCAGACGGCAGCTCGCCGCCCAGCCGGTTGTTCTCCGCATGGAACACATTGAGCCCTGGCGCAGAGGCCGGGAAGGAGCCGGAGAACATGTTGTTGCCCATCTCAATCCGTGATATGTTGGGGGATATCTGAGCCGGCAGCATGCCGGTGAAGCTGTTGTTCTGGATCTTCACCAAGGTCAGCTTCGGGAACGACGACCATATCTTCACCGGGAAGTCGCCGGAGAAGTTGTTGTTGTAGAGCATCAGGTTGTTTAAAGTGCTGCAGTCCCCGAGTTCCGCGGGGAGCTCGCCTGAGAATCTGTTGCTGAAGGCGACGATGTCTTCGAGCTTCCCGTTGGCGCAGAGCGACTCTCGCAGCGGGCCGGAGAGGTTGTTGAAGCACACCTCGATATTGCGCAGCGGGGAGTGCTTGCCCAGCTCCGGCGGGAGCTCTCCAGACAGCTGGTTTTGGAACAACCGGATGTCTCTGAGCAGTGGTAGCAGCCCGATGCTCGCCGGGATGGTGCCGGTGAGCTGATTTTTGTATAGGAACAGCAAGGTGAGGCTCTTGAGATTGCCGAAGTCTTCCGGTATCTCTCCGGTGAGCTGATTCGACGACAAATCAATATCAATCAAGTTAACCGCCGTCACGCTGGGCGTCAGCTCGCCGGAGAAGCCATTGTCGAACAGGTAGAGGAACTGGAGTTTCTTCAGCTGCCACACCCACGCCGGGATCGGGCCGGTGAGCTGGTTCGACGCGAAGGACAGAGTAGCGAGCTCCGTGAGGTTGGAGTAAGCCTCCGGGATTTCTCCGGTGAGGTTCATCTTGTCCATCCAGAGATAGGTGAGGTTGGTCAGCTTGGCGAACTCCACAGGCAAGGGCGCCGGCGCGAACGCGTTGTCGGCCAGCGTGAGCGTCTCGAGGCCGGTGAGCCTGCTTATCTCGGCCGCGGGGTACGCGCCCGTGAACCTGTTGGTGTCGAGCAGCAGGGACCTGAGCTTCGGGAACCCCGCCGCCACCGCGGGCGGCACCACGCCGTCGAAGCCGTTGGTGGAGAGGTTGAGGTGCTCCAACGTCGCCGGCGAGAGGCGGTCGATGTCGCGCGGGAGCGGCCCCGAGAACTGGTTGTTGGAGAGGTCGAGGAAGGCGAGCCCCGCGCAGGCGTACAGCGCCACGGCGCCCGGGAAGGCGCCGGTGAGGTTGTTGTAGGAGAGGTCGAGGCGGGTGAGACTCGCGAGCGCGCACACCGATGCCGGGACGGAGCCCGTGAGGTTCAGCCTGGACAGGGTAAGCTCGGTGACGACCCCGCCGCCGCCCGTGGTGCAGGTGACGCCGGTCCAGTTGCAGTGGTCGGGGCCGGCGGTGGGGTCCCAGGACCTGAGCTGCGGCGGGCTGCCCCAGTCCTTCTTGATGGCCAGCAGCGTGTCGCGGTCGCTGGTGCCGGAGCCGCCGGCCGGCTGGGAGCGGACATCGCCGGCGAGGAGGAAGAGGAGCAGGACGAGCAGCAGTGGAAAGCGGCGGCAGCACGTGGTAGGCCCAGACATTTTTCTTTTTTTCTCGGAAGCTTCCTCGGCTGTGATGTGATGCGAGGAGGTGAGGTGAGCTGCCGAGCAGCGACGGGGAGGAGATGGGAGTGAGGCCACGGGAGTGACGGCTGGTTTGCGAATGCGTGCGCGGCTGTTATACGGGCGAGTCGTCGGTCAGCGCGTCAATGGTCTTCGCCTACTGCTATGAGCACTGTGGGCCAGCGATGCAGAGTTAGTGGCGCACTCAGTGATGGATGGATGCTAATCAAGTTTGTTCTGTCTGTCTTCTGTTTTTAGAATCCAGTTCCCGTAGTCTTGGCTCCTACTGACATCGGTTAGTGTTTCATAAAAAACAATAACCCTGTAAAGTAATCTCAATGACTCCATGAGTTCAGTACTACTCCAGTACCCCCAGTTGCTCTTTCTTTTCGTTCCTTCGGACTTCAGACAGTGTTGTTGACTAATTGACTATTGGTCCACAAGCATGGGTATCTATGCAAGTCACATGACATTTTCGAACGTATTTCGGTCACTTTTGGCACGTTTGCAGCAAGGAATGTTACGGGAATTGTAGGATTAAGAAACCAATTTAGTTTCACAGATAAAATTGTAGGATTAAGAAAAGATTTTGGGCAGCCTAAACATGGCCTCAATAAGTACTGAGTACTCAAATCAATTCCCCATATGTTGATAATGCATAATATGCATACCAGAGCTTGTTCAGACCGCCTCCAATTGCATACATGTTACGGTATCCAAACCAAAAGTGGGGGATTCATATTGCTTTAAGGGAAAAAAAATCAGGGTCCAACGGTGGAGGCAAACCCAATACCCATTTTGCGTTGGAGGTGAGTCGAAACCTAAAAATATGTCATCTCTTTGTCTATCATTTACAAACACAACCTTTTTTACATTTATTGTCACTAAAAAGCTTAAATCTTTGTGTGGATGTAGATATTAGAGACCATAGATTTTAATTGAGTTCAATACCAAATCGGCTCCAAAGGCCAATTCAAATCTCACACGTGTGGAGCTAGGCTTAGCTTGGCCGACAGTTAACTACGACCATGGTAAAGCAAAACTTTGCGTCAGCCATGGCAGGGTGGACCTAGGCCCATTGGCGGCAGCCCATGCTAGGAAGGAGATGGACGGTGACAATGGTGGGAAGGAGCTCAAGCGGAGGTTGACAAGGCCATGGAGGGAGGAGCTTGGGAGGATGTCAACGTTGGCCATGGCATGGAGGAGCTCGTGCGAAGGTCAGTGGCGACAATGTCAGGGAGGATCTCGGGCATAGGAGGCCATGGTGGGGCAGATCTGGTCCCCGTCGGCGGTGGCCACGACGGGGAGAGCTCGAGCGGAGGAAGCCATGACAGGGAGGGGTTTGGCGACGCCCATGGTGGAGCAGATCTGATCCCCTTAGTGGCAGCCATGGTGATAAGGAGCCCAATCACAGTCATGGCGATAACTCTGGTAGAGATGGAAGAGGAGGAGGAGGAGCTACCACCGGAAGAGTAGGAGCCATTGACATATCAATGGAGATGGAGGGCCGCTTGGTTCGCTGGCATCAAAGACAGGGAAGGAGGGAGTGGTAAGGCTCTGTTTTGAGGGGTGGGGCTCTAGTTGGTATTGGACTCAATTTCCAATTCTGGGTTCTAAACATTCAAATGGCGGTAATTAGCCCTAACCAATACTAATACCAATTGCAATACTTGTGGCTGTGTATCTACATCCAAGCTTAGAAAACCCACCCAACCTAGTCGAGTGGCACCGTAAGTCCTAACCATAACCCACTTCTCCCCTAGCCGCCCTTCTCTTTTTTGCCTTTGCACTCTCCTTTCTCTCTCTTGCATTGTCTATGCTCTCTTCTTTAATTTCTTCCCATCTATGTTATCTCCTCTTAAATTTGAGGGCATGCTTTGAATCTTTGGTTGGTGCTTGCCTCGCCTAGCTGAGCAAGAAATCTTGATTTTCTTGATCAGATGAATTATGATGAGCGAGGAGAGAGAAAGTGCTTTATGATATGATAGGTAGAGGCAGCATGGAAGAAAACTTCATCTTCTCTACTCTCTCTTTCTCAAGGATTGACTTGTGATCATATTGAGTGTGTATTTTCTAGGAATCTCCTTACTAACAAGTGAGCCAATATGTCTCACTGCCCGAGTGTATTTTCTAGGAATCTCCTTACTAACAAGTGAGCCAATATGTCTCACTGCCCTTGCCAAGGTTTGCTCGCCTAGCAAGCAAGGGTAGGAAAGCTAGCCAAGAAACAAATCTTTCCATGACTCCCCAAATCCACGGCTAGTGCATGTCCCATCGGCCAAGAGTGCATGATGCGGGCATCACGAGAAGAAAACACGTGGCCCGTCTACTGAGCATGGCGTGCAGAGGTTGAGGCCTGTCAGATAACATGGCGCGTGGATAGGGCGAGGTGGGGGGGCTACGAGTCTGATATGTTACGAGCTAATAAGTAGGAGGCAACATATCTCTAGAGTGAGAATGAAGGCAGTGGGACCTTGACCACTGACTTGGGCCTCTCACCCTCTCTTCCCTTGTTCTCCCCTGCCATCGCTTCTCCCATTCTCACTCACCTTTACACCCTCTCACAAATTCTTGCACAAATTTAGGCCTATGAACAATGTAAGCCACCCTAAAAACAAATATGCAGCAACATGTGTACAATAAACACATTTTCATTTGTAGTTTTTTTAAACCCACATTTTCATTACCTAAATTGAGTACAGTCTAAATGGATTAAAAATTATTTATTTGGTGTTTTCTACAAAGTAGAGGATTTTGGGTGAGACACGTCGCATCTAGTATTGTAAGCATGGAGTCGTATCTAAAAGAAGTCATCCTAAATGCTTATATAACGATTAGTTATTGGTTTGTAAAAGTTGACTTTTCAAAATAAAACTGTTGACGTCGATTCATGACCGTGCCAACACACCGGCGGGCTTTGGACGCCAAAGAGGTTGTCTCTACAACCTGCAAAGCAGCAAACACGTAGCGTAACCAGCCAAATTGATCTAGAGCTCATGTATGGCTGAATAAGCTTCAGAACTACCTCCAGAAGGATCCGTCAGGAGGAAGCACGTGAAGGATCTATTAAGACCGATAAGGCCGCCTATGATGCCAACAAATCACGCGGAGAGAGGTGCCGGACAGAAAGTTGAGGGGTTGAGAGGAAGAAGAAGGGGTAAAAAGAGTTGATAGATTGATTTTGATTCGATTGATTGGATGTGGTCAATCAGCCATGTACCTCTTATTTTATAGGGGAGTAGGGGTGGTCTTATCCCATTAGAAAACCAATATAGTACTATTAATTTATTTAAATTTTTCTTAAATTGGGCTAAACACTATCATAGCCCTATTTAATTAACATGGACCCAATTTAAATGTCAATAAAAATAATCTTTTGTTTCATAAAATAGTTGAGGGGGTAGTACTTTGGTTAGTACTGTAAAAAGGCTGCATAGCATACAGTATTTTAGGTCGAATCCAAACAGGGTAGAGGATATATTTCCGCCCGCTGGAGCTAGATGGATTTCCCTGAAGTTATTGTTTGTAACATCCTTGCTGCCATGTAAACATGCTCTTCTTATGCTATGTATATCCCATCCGATGCATGCGTAAGCAGTACTGGAACAGCTCCTCATGTCATCACCTTATCTTGAGCCATTTTTTTAAGGAAAAAAGAAGAAAGAAGTGTCCACGTCCTTCGTGGAACTATTTAACTCCGTGTTTTTCAAAATAGAATATTTTATGCCTGACAGAACATATGTGGAACTATCAGCAATGATTAATCAGTTGTTAAGTCATGCATTGACAATAGTTTATTGTACTTAGAGAAAATAAATTGTTCTTTTCTGCACCGTTAACTGCAATTGACTAAAATCGATGTGAATTGCTCAGCTCCTTTAATTTGGAGCAGGTGATCGTCCCAAGAATTATGGCCCTACCTATCAATGAGCTCAGCACTACCTGCTAGCTACGTCATGTTTGTACGAGTAGCTCAGTAAGTAGCTAGCTACTGCCACTACCGACGAGTATTCTACCATTACCATAACACCATATCATGTCATTAACATGAAAAGCTCTCGATGCTTTCGGTCGATGCTACAATATTCAAATAGAGGAGATCGATCTGTGAATCTCATTTAGTTGGGAGTTAGGCTTGCGCTGAGACCACTGCAAAGCGCTGGATCACAGGGAAATGCTCCTGTATGAGCTTTGTCGGTCAGGTTAATGGACGGATCGGATACGCTGAAAAGCCTTTTGCTAATGATACGGTTGTTGTATTGATCTTGGGGGCCGAGCGTATATAAAAGATTTTTGGCTAATTTAGAAGCAAGATGAAGGCACGCTCAGAGACTGAAAACCCTCCATAACTAACTTATTCAAATAATATCCTCATGGATTTCCCAGCCTAGAAAATTTTTCATAGATTTTAGTTAATAAGGAGCCTTAGAGTATAAGTTATTCTAGGTTTGTTTTGAGAGAGGAAGTTATGCAAAGTTAAATCTATTGTATACTGATTTTGTATACAACTTCAAGTGTCTCTAACCGCATAAATATATACATGTCCTAACACACAGGGCCTTTGCCAACGTGAGCGCGGCTATTGCAATGCATCGGTTCACATGGCCAATACATGAAGAAATGACGCATAAAAACCTAGACAACCCTAAAAATTGTTTTACAAAATTTATAAATCAGGTTAACATTTTAAACCCTAGATTGCAAGTTATAAGTCCCCTAGAAACTGCTTTACAGATTTTTAAATTGGGTTGACTCTTTTAACCCTAGATTGCAAGTTATAAGTTACGTGATTTTCTTGCAAAATACATGCACACGAAACTATGGCTTATGGGCAATCGAACTTAAAACCATCGGACTGTGACCAAATGATACAGTCCCTTTCTATATTCGATTTAACAAAGATTACAATATTATTTGAAATCCTAAATAAATTCGAACAGAAATGTTTGGATCGAAAATTTTTACATCACTTCAAGTCCTACATATGTAGTGTAGGTCATTTCTCTATCCAAGGTCATTTAAAAAATTTAAAAATAAAACTACTATGCATTTAAAATAGAATTTTTGATCCCTAAATCATTTTAAATGAAAATTTCATATACTATAGTATCGATCTCTTTGAGCACAACAACTTTTTGGATCATATGTAATTTGATTTTTTTTAAAAGAAGATCTAAATTTTGAAATTTAAAATAGAGTTTATCAAGTCCAAGATGATTTCAAATGAAAAAGTAATGAATTACATAGTCATTTATCTCTTGGAACGTTGCAATGTTTGTTTAAGTCGTTTATCCATCTAAGGTCATTTAAAAAATAAAAAATTGTTTTTCTAATTATGAAATTTAAATAAAAAAATTCTAGGCCTTAAAATGTTTTCAAATGAAATGATTGTTGACTACGAAGTTGTAGATCTTTGCAAGTACTACAAGTATAATCACTTTAGTATGAAGTTTTCCTTCACTCCTCATCCAACTTGGATTTGAAAAAATTATGAATTTTACTGTTGCACCTATTTTTAGAGCCAATACCAAATTACTAGGCGCCTCTATATATGCTTTCATTTTATTTCTAGAGACGATGGGTATGTCGGGTTGTCCCTAAAAATTGATGCTATTCTTGATAGAGCTGCGTCTATACTGAAAGTGATGTCTCTAAAACTATTTTCTGTAGCAACAATATTTGGCGTGCCAATGCAAGAAACAACAACCAGTTTCTACCGCTTTTCTTTTCCACAAATATTCCATCTTCATCTTATCAGCCTCAGTTCAAATTTGAACTAGGTTGGTTGCTGAGAAATGGTTTTTGTGTGATGGTAACGGAGATATGGCAGAACACCTATGTTGATGGCTCACCAATGGAGAGATGGAAAGCTAAAATTAGAAGGCTTTGCCAACACCTAAGAGGATGGGCAAAAAATATAAGTGGTGCGTACAAAAAGGAAATTTTTTTTTGAATAAATTAGATGAATTAGACAAAAAGGCATAAAACATTC
The DNA here is from genome assembly GCA_023333625.1 of Bothriochloa decipiens. Lineage (NCBI taxonomy): Eukaryota > Viridiplantae > Streptophyta > Magnoliopsida > Poales > Poaceae > Bothriochloa > Bothriochloa decipiens. Next base: position 19,475,936 of record CM041638.1, read on the forward strand.
TTCTCTGCCGGTATAAATTAGACTTAAAACATGTGCTAAACGAGAGACTAGTGGAACTGTTAAGGGAAGAAGAAATAAAATGGTACCAAAGAGCTAAAGCAAGACATCTCTTAGAAGGTGATACAAATACTAAATATTATTACTTGTTATCTAATGGTAGACACTGTAAGACTCGTATTTTCTAGTTAAAATATAGCACCAATATGATTACTGGTGATGCTCAACTTAAAGGGCATATCACTAGTTATTATAAGAATCTGTTTGGCCCCTCAGAGAGTACTCACATCTTGTTAGATGAGACTCAAATTGAGGATATCCCACAGGTCTCATCTAAAAAATGAGTATCTAATTGACTCCTTTTCACAACGGTAATTTTTCAAATAGAACATAATAAGGCACTAGGACCAGATTGTTTTCCACCAGAGTTTTGTCAGGTCTTCTAGAAAGTGATAAAAGATGATCTGATGACCCTGTTCACGAATTTCCATCAAGGGAACCTACCTTTACATCGCCTTAATTTTGGAACTATAATTCTCTTGCCCAAAAAGAAGGATGCGAAAGTAATTCAGCAGTACAGACCGATCTATTTACTGAATGTGTCTTTCAAAATCTTCACCAAAGTGGCAACAAACAAACAAACTACCACAGCTCAAAAAATTATTAGGCCTACTTAGACGGCTTTCTTACCAAGAAGAAATATTATGGAGGGGTAGTAATTTTACATGAATACTTTATGAGATGCATTCAAAAAAGAAAGATGAAGTTATTTTTAAAATTGATTTCGAGAAAGCATATAATAAAGTGAACTGAAGCTTTTTGTAGCAAACCTTAAGAATGAAGGGTTTCTCTCAGAAGTGGTGCCAATAGGTGCAACATTTTGCTAAAGGGGGCAATGTTAATATTAAAGTGAATGATCAACTTGGCTCTTACTTCCAAACTAAAAAAGGCTTAAGGCAAGGTGACCCATGTCGCCCAAACTATTTAATATAGTGGTCAACATGTTAGCTATACTTATTGCCAGAGCAAAGGAAGCAGGGCAGGTCGAGGGGGTTATTCCACACCTGGTCCAGGATGGGCTCTCCATCCTATAGTATGTGGATGACACTGCAATCTTCATGAGCCATGACTTGCAAAAGGCAGTAAATATGAAATTTTTACTTAGCACTTTTGAGCAAGTATCAGGCCTGAAGATAAATTTCCACAAGAGTGAAGTATTTTACTTTGGTAAAGCAAAAGAACATGAAGAGTTTTATTCGCAGCTGTTCGGATGTGTCATCGGGAAATACCCCTTTAGATACCTTGGACTTCCCATGAATACTCGGAAGCTTAATAATAAATATTATAAGACTATTGAAGATAGAAGTAAAAAAAGTTAAGCAGTTGGAAAGAAAAAATTCTTTCAGAAGGGGGTCATTTGGTGTTAATAAACTCGGTACTATCTAGCTTACCGATGTTTATGATGTCTTTTTTTGAACTACCAAGAGGGGTGTTAGAAAAAATATACTGTTTTAGATCCCGATTCTACTGGCAAAATGATCAACATAAATGCAAATACAGGCTAGCCAAATGGGAGGTTTTGTATCAGCCCAAAGATCAGGGAAGATTGGGTATACAAAATCTTGACATTCAGAACAAGTGCCTATTAAGAAAATGACTATTCAAATTACTAAATGAAGATGATATTTGGCAGGAACATTTAAGAAATAAATATATCAAAGATAAAACTCTAGGAAGTTGAACTAAAAAACCGAATGACTCTTATTTTTGGAAAAACCCGATGAACATTAAAGATTCTTTTATGGCCTTTGGCTCTTTTAAGGTGAAGGATGGATCTCAAACTAGGTTTTGGTTTGATACCTGGTTGAGAAATAAACCACTTAAAGATAAGTTTCCGACTCTGTTTAATATAGTAAGAAGAAAATAGGATTACGTGGCAACTATCCTTAGTTCTTCACCCCTGAATATTTCCTTTAGACGAAATTTAGTGGGCGCAAACTTAAGGGCTTAGCATAGAATAGTTGCTTCCTTACAAGATATTAATTTACTAAATCAAAGGGATGTCTTTGTTTGAGGTTTGAATGCGTTCGAAAACTTTACAGTCAAGTCCATGCATGTTGCGTTAGTTAACAATGGGGTCAGAGTATCGCAAGATATTTGGCAAATTAAAGTATTATTGAAAATTAAAATCTTCCTTTAGTACATGAGAAAAGACGTAACCTCAACTAAGGATAACCTAGTTAGGCGTGAATGGTGACAAGCACGGCTGTTTCTGTCATTTTCTGGAAACCATAAATCACCTCTTCTTACATTTTATGCCAAATTCTTATGGCGTACGGTACACCTCCTTTTTGGATTACCACCATCGTCTGATATGAATGACATGTTTAACAGGTGGTCAAAAATAGTTAGCAAAGATTTTAATTCATTGTTATTAACAACAGCAACAACAGCGCTTTGTTGGACAATTTGGTTAACAAGGAACGAAATGGTTTTTGATAAATATAGATCAAAAACGTTTTTGCAGGTACTATTCAGGGGAACAGATACTGGCTGCGACAGTGGGCAAGTCTCCAAAGGCATGATGATCGGCGAGATCAGCTGATTCAAGCTGCACAGTCCATGGAGATGTCAGCCCTGCAGTTTTTAGTTTCAATGGGTGGTTATCATCAAGACACATCGGTCATGTTTAGGCTAAACTTTATTTCGTTTGTTTTACCACTAGGCAGGATGCAATGTTTTGCAGTTTTGCAAGTTGTGTCATTGTCCAAGACTATTTAATAATTGGCTGATTCTATCTGTTGATAGATGAAGCCGGGTATATAATATCCTTTAACTAAAAAAAAGTTATTTAGACACTATACATAGAAACTATATTTTCTGTGGATAGTTTTGAAAATAAATTTTTGTCCAATCGCATGTCATCTCCGTAGTTTCTCGGTTGAAAGTTTCCTTACTACTAGTCCATTGCAATTGTGTAGAAAATGTCACTACTCTTCTCGGTACTTGGCCCATTTATTTTCGATCATCTCTAGAAGAAAATACTATCAGGTTTCTCTTGTATGATTGGGGATCTGATTCGAAGAGCAATGGAAGAATCTCATGAGAAACGTCTCCATTTTCTGATGGCAATTGAGACGGCCGTAGACCAATGAATGCACCTCGCCTGAACTCGCACCCTTTTGCTCGTGTTATATCTCAAGAAAACTCCAATCCCTATTCTCTACAAAATTGAGTGGAAGATGTAAAGCATCTGTGTACCGATCTTGATCAGAACAGAACCGTAGTTTCTTCTAACTCTCGATGATAAAACCACGGGACCACTTGTTCGTTTCGCCACCATATTACGGTAGGTATCAGATGAGTCATGAGTGCACGGCTCGCCATGCCTATGGGGCATGTGAAACGACCCTTTTTTCCCGGTGGAATTAAAGGCAGCCGCTAGCATTGCAACGCGCGCGGCGCGGATGTGCCGAACCTGTGCCCCGCTCTTGTAGCGAAAACACACGCGTAAACGTGACGGTGACTCACGAGACAACAGTAGCGCTGCCTTCTACGTCCCGTGAACTCCGGCGGATGAGGCAGCTAGCAGAAGAATATCTGGCGCGCTAGCTCGTCCGGCGTCTCCGGACGGACTCCCGAACGGTGAATAGAATCGTAGGCTCTCAAACACGCGCTTCAATTCATTTCTCGTGTGCCGAGAGATCAAAATGTCCCGTTGGCTGGCGACATGGACGTGGGGCCTCTAATCAGATTCCCGTGCCTGATTGCCACCATTCACACACGTTTATGCAACCCGTGTCCTTGTGCTAGACACGATTAATACTTTTGTATTCTTTGTAGTATATCGACCTCTGCTTAAACAAAATTTGACATTTGGAGCATCGGAAAGGAAAATTAGTTGTTACAAAAAGGAACCCTCTTAATCATCTCGACTAGCCCATCAAACTGCATACAAGAAGTATTGCCCCAATTTGTGTTTGGCCAAATGCACCGAATTTATTTTTGCCCAAATTTCTAGATTTTTTATTTAAATAAAGGAAGATGTCTATTTTTGGCCATCTAATTATTACCCAAATTTTTTTGGCCACACAACATTTTTTTAGAGTTCGAGGGCAATGGTCCAACCTTTTAATTAAAATAAAAAAATGGGTTGGTTTACAGCACAGAAGTTTAGAAAGAAACTCAGTTGTATCCCGCAATGGGAAGATCCAGATACATAACCAAGACATAACCGTTACTAGAAGAGGTTCACAAACCTCAGATTAAGCAGCCATCCAAAAACTAAAGCATAAAGAGGGCCGATTAAGACATGTAGACATTCAAAACTTCAATGCTTCGCGCGCGCTGCTCCATTAGTGCTTTAGTGGTTGCTTCTTGTGAGAGCATCAATGGAACAGATGGTTTGGACAACAAAGCACTCTTCTTCTCTGTACAGAACAATCCCAGTGTCGTTACTTTGAATGTGGTTGTTTATCTATCTTAGCTTTTCTAGATATATATCTTTGCAATGCATATAAATATATACCATTGTAGATATGTAATAAAGCAATGTATCCACAAAAGACAAGACGCCATAGAATTTAGAAGGAAAGAGTAGTATTACTAATTGAGAGTCATGTGTAACACAAGCATGAAGTGAATTTTAAGCGTTTTACTGTCCTATCCCTATTTTTTCCCCTTAGTGGATATGGGAGGATACCTGGATAGGCTCCTCCAGTTTAGCCATATTAGTTTTGGCCACTTTATACAACCCTTAATGAACAAGGGGGAACCATTGCTGATCTATGGGATGGCTTCAACCTTAAATGTTCTTTTAGAAGAAATGTCAGTGAAGCTCTAGTTCAATCTTGGTCAGGGGTCAGTAACTTAGTGCCCACTGCAACTGTTTGATGAAGAGGATGAAATGGTCTAGCAGGTAACTGCTAAAGGGACTTACTCCTCTCAATCCTTTACAGAGTGATTAACTTGAGGAGCATCAAACCAGTGCATCTTTCAGCTATGTGGAGTATTAAGCTTCCCCCTAAAGTTCATTTGTTTCTATAGTTTCTCATTGACAATAAAGTCCTCACCAGGGACAACTTAGCTCAAAGGAGGAAAGTAAGGTGGAGCAAAGAGACCTTTCCAATGGCCAATCGAAGAAGATCAAGGTGTTACAAGTGAGGCTACTACCTCTGGATCGGACACTGCTGATGGGCCAGAAGAAGCTAAAGTCCGACCCAACCGATAGAAGAAGCCCAATCCGCGTGTTGATGGTCCTATCTAGGTTCATTAGCTGTCATTGTAGCAAACTAGGAACTACTTAAGGCAAGGGAGAGAGAGAGCATGAAGGCTCAGAACTAAAGTTGTAATCAGTTACTTAAATTTTAAGATTCCTCTGCAAGTCAGCTATCTTCTGTTCCTCCCCTTCTTCTCCCCGATCCCCTCTCTCTTGCTAACAATCTGGTATCAGACTTCTCGATCCAATCCACCTTCCCCTTCGCCGTGCTCCGATCCTGGCTCAGACCACGCCCTTCCACCACCACTACACTTGCAAGCAGAAAGCATGCGGAGCCATGGAGCCAAACATGAAGTTGCTGATGGATGAGATCGCGCACCAGTTTGTCGCGCAGGACGAACGCTGGGAGAGCCGCTTCTCGACCTTTGAGAAGTCTGCGGGGGAGCAGGCCACGGCCAACGATTCCCGCCTCGCCGCGGTTGAATCGGTGGCGATGTCTTCGTCGACGGCGCTCGGGAAGTTGGAGGCGGCTCAGGAGGCGCAAGTGGACAACATCACCAAGCGCCTCCTCAACCTCGAGTCCCTTCGCCTCGACGACACCGTTGATGAATCCACCGCTACAAGGGTTGCCGCACTGGAGACTGATGTGAAAGGGATGGCGTCATGGTGCCCTGAAGTGGACGGCGCGGTGGAACATCTCAAGCTCCGCGTTGCCAAAGTCTCAAAGCTCTATGATCGCCAGGTGCTCGACACATCATCGCAGCAGCCCGGAATCTACACTTCTCCAACGTTGGTGGCCGCGCGCACACCTACCGGACTCACCATCGACAGGCCCATAGGGCACGGCACTGCATCGTTTACATGGGACGCTGGATCGGGGCCTTCCACGGTCACCGGTCCACTTCCGGCCAATGGTACGTTCCAGGCCCCCTTGTACTCTTCTGAGGATGTGTTCACGTATCAGCCGCCGCCCTCGCATCATCCTCCACCAACTAGACCTCCACCGCCCCATTCCCAAACCCTTCGGCCTTCTTTGGTCGCCAACCACCTCCCATTCAGCAACCCCACCTCATGACCGTACAATTCATCAGCCTTTAGGTCGAATTCCCAAAATCCCTTTCCCTACGTTTGATGGTGACAACCCTCGCCGTTGGCGCAAGCGTAGTGAAAAGTACTTTCAGATGTACGGTACTGAGCGTGAGATTTGGATTAGTATTGCTGAGATGCATTTTGAGGTTGCTGCTTCCTGCTGGTTTCAGTCTATTGAGTCCCAGTTAGCTTCTGTTACTTGGGAGAGTTTTGTGACATGCTGAGTGAGCGTTTTGATCATCATCAGCATGAGGTCCTTCTTCGTAACTCCACACTATCTGTCAGACTACCACAGTTACAAAATATGTTGCTGAATTCATAACTCTAGTTGAGCAACTTACTGCTTATGCCGTGGCGGTGGACCCAATCTACTTTATCACACGTTTTGTTGGCAGTCTCAAGTCTGAAATTTGTGCTGTGTTGATTGTTCATAGTCCCAAAACGCTCGATTCTGCTATCAATCTCGCCTTGTTGCAGGTGGAGGCTATGGACGAGAAACCGGTTTCCAAACCTGTTTCTCTATTCTACTCTAAGAGTGTTATGAAGTGTAATGCTGCTTCAACACTTCTAAGATTGAGAAGTCAGGCACTTTGGTAGTATCTCAGGCTGCAAGTTCTTCTTCTGATGTGGAATCCAAGCTGTCCACGCTCAAGCAATATCGAAGGGCAATGGGCCTCTGCTATAAATGTGGAGCCAAATGGAGCAGAGACCATCATTGTTCCCCTGATGTTCTACATGCAGTCCAAGATCTTTGGGAAGGCCACTCTGATGATGAAGAGGAACAAACTAAAGAAACCACAACTGATTCAATATGTTTGGCAATATCCAAGTCTGTTATTCTGGTAAATCCTCACCAAAGACTATTTAATTTATGGGTTCCCTTCAAAGTGTACCTATCAATATACTTCTTGATTCTGGTAGTACATCATCTTTTGTTAGCACCAGTATTGCTCAATAGTTACCATCTTCAAATATTGTGCCATATACTTCCTCAATTAGTGTGGTTGGTGGTGGGGTATTGGACTGTACATCCATCCTCAGAGATGCTAAGTTCATTATTAATGGTCATAATTTCTTTGCTGATCTCAAGGTCCTGTCTCTAGTTCATTTTGATGTTATCCTAGGTATGGATTGGTTGGAACAATTTAACCCTATGCAAGTACATTGGAAGCATAAGTGGCTCCATTTTCTTTATCAAGATATTTTCATCACTCTGCAAGGGTTATCTCCTGTGTCCTCTGATGCTTTATGGATGCAGATCTGTCTTGTTACAAGTGATATAGGTGAATCTATTGTAGCTCTTCCTTCTGAGATAAAGTCCATCTTACAGCAGTTCAGTCATTTATTTGATCCACCTACTGGACTTCCACCTCCAAGAGCCTGCAATCACACTATTCCTCTAATTCCTAGGTCCAAACCTATTGTTGTGAGAACTTACAGGTATCTACCAAAGCTGAAGGATGAGTTGGAACAACAAGTTGCTGATATGTTGAAGCAAGGTATCATTTAGCCAAGCTCTCATCCTTTCTCTTCCCCTGTACTGTTGGTGCCTAAGAAAGATAGAGGTTATAAGCATTATGTTGATTATAGACAGTTAAATTCTATTACTGTGAAATCCAAATTTCCAGTCCCAATTTTTGATTAGCTCATGGATGAATTGGCTAATGCAAAATGGTTCTCCACACTAGACCTGAGATCTGGATTTCACCAAATACTCATGGAAGCTAGTGAAGAGCATAAAACAGCCTTCCAAACTCACCTGGGTCATTATGAATTTAAGGTTATGTCCTTTGGTTTGACTGGGGCTCCTAGTACTTTTCAAGGAGCAATGAATTGTACACTGGATCCTGGCCTTAGGAAGTTTCTCCTAGTATTCTTTGATGATATCTTGGTATATAGTAAAACTTATGAAGCAAACCTGTTACATCTTGAGCAAGTGTTTCTGTGGTTGCAAAAAGATCACTGGCATCTCAAACTCAGTAAGTGTAAATTTGCACAACAATCTATCTCTTATTTGGGACATGTCATTAGTGCTGCTGTTGTATCTACTAATCCCACTAAAATCAGAGATGTTCAGAATTGGCCAGTTCCAAGCAATGTCAAAGAGGTTAGGGGATTTCTAGGGCTTGCTGGTTACTATCAAAATTTTGTCAGTCATTTTGGTGTGATTGCTAAACCACTCACACGGCTGCTATGTAAGGATGTTCCCTTTGTCTGGACAAAGTCACATGACCAGGCTTTCAGCAAGCTTAAACAGTCCCTGTCTTCGGCTCCTTGCTTAGCATTACCTGATTTTGCACTTCCTTTCCATATTGAAACTAATGCTTCTGCAGTAGGTTGGAGCTGTGCTTACACAAAATGGCCATCCTTTGGATTTTATCAATAAGGCATTGGGTCCTAAAACCAGGGTCTCTCTACTTATGAAAAAGAGTACCTGGCCATTTTGGTAGCAGTGGATCAATGGTGGCCATATTTTCTTTAGGGTCAATTGTTTATACATACTGATCAACAAAGTCTGGTACACCTGAATGAACAAAGGCTCCATACCCATTGGCAACAGAAAGTGTTTCCAAAGCTATTGGGTCTCAACTACAGAATTATCTACAGAAAGGGCAGTGAGAATGTTGCTGCTGATGCCTTGTCCAGAAATCCTAATGGAGAGTTGTTGACAGCTACCTGGTCTAATTTTACGGCTAGTCGATTGATGATGGCACGCTCTGTATTGATAACATTTGCTCCGCTTATTTTTTTACTCCGCTTGCAGCCTTGCACAAGGATCACATTTTCCACTGTTCGTCTTTTCCTTTTGGCGATAGTCAGTATGGCTCAGTTTGAGGTTAGAATGGGTAATAGCAGTCACACCTGTTACTCCACAGCGGTTGGAAGATATTTGTAATGCCTATCCAAATGATCCTAAAGCCTTGTCTCTCTTGGCTAAACTGGCTGTCAATGGTGCTGCTAATCCTCATTTTAGTATTTTGGATGGAGTCATCAGATATGATGGTAAAATTTGGCTGGGCTCCAACAAAGAATCCAACAGAGAGTGTTTCAGGTCCTTCACTCCAGTGCTATGGGAGGCCATTCTGGAGCTCCTGCTACATTCTACAGAATCAAGCAGTTGTTCTATTGGCCCCATATGAAGACTGATATCGTCCAGTGGGTACAACAATGTCATGTTTGTTAGCAAGCTAAACCTGATAGAGCTAAGTATCCAGGACTTCTGCAACCAATACCAGTACCTGATTCAGCCTGGTCTGTTACCTCTATGGACTTTGTAGAAGGTCTTCCCAACTCTGGCTCAACCAATGCAATCTTGGTGATTATTGACAAATTCTCCAAATATGGACATTTCCTTCTCCTCAAGCATCCCTACGATGCTCAATCAGTAGCCAAGCTATTCTTGAATAATGTGTACAAGCTTCATGGATTCCCTAAGGCTATAGTCTCAGATCGAGATAAAATCTTCACCAATCATTTTTGGCAGAATCTTTTCAAGTATGCTAAGGTGGAATTGCGTTTAAGCACTGCTTATCATCCTCAGTCTGATGGTCAGACAGAGCACTTGAATCAGTGTTTGGAGACTATCTGAGATGCTTTGTTAGTACATGTCCTTCAAAGTGGAGTGAGTGGCTATCCCTAGCTGAATTCTGGTACAATTGTAGCTTCCATTCAGCATTGGGCAAGACTCCATTTGCGGTCATGTATGGTCGAGAGCCTAGACATTTTGGCCTTAGCTAGGATTCTGTTGACACTCCAGTCACAGATGTCAATGAGTGGTTATCCAACAGAGCCTTAATGCAAGAATCTGTGTGCCAGCATTTGATCAGAGCACAACAACGTATGAAACGCCAAGCAGATAAGTCAAGATCTGAACGCATGTTCAACTTTGGTGACTGGGTGTATCTAAAACTTCAGCCATATGTCCAATCTTCTCTAAGCTATCAGTCTAACAACAGCTCTCATTCAAGTTCTTTGGACCGTATCAGATCACAGCAAGAGTGGGCTCTGTGGCTTATCGTCTAGCACTTCCATCACAGCAGCTATACACCCGGTGTTCCACGTTTCTCAGAAGCCTCCCATGGGTCTGAACCTGTAACAACATCAATTCCTTCTTCCATGATTGAGTTGCAGGTACCCTCTAAGGTGCTTCAGTGTCGTTGGACTCAAGGTAATCGTCCTGTTGAAGAGGTGTTAATCCAGTGGTCCCACATGCCGGCCTCCTTGGTGACGTGGGAGAACTTAAAACAGCTCCGTCAGCAGTTTCCCCATGCTTCAGCATGGGGGCATGCCGGCTCTCAAGGGAGGGCGATTGTTACAAGTGAGGCCACTACCTCTGGATCGGACACTACTGATGAGCCGGAAGAAGCTAAAGCCCGACCCAACCGACAGAAGAAGCCCAATCCGCATGTTGCTGGTCCTAGCTGGGTTCATTAGCTGTCATTGTAACAAACTAGGAACTACTTAAGGCAAGGGAGAGAGAGCAGGAAGGCTCAGAACCGAAGTTGTAATCAGTTAGTTGAATTTTAAGATTTTTCTACAAGTTAGCTATCTTCTGTTCCTCCCCTTCTTCTCCCCGATCCCCTCTCTCCTGCTAACACAAGGCTGCCACGAAGATGGTGCGTTGGCTCCCCCACATCCCTAGGGATGGGGCCAGAAGATTCACCGAGGCATGGCGGATGCCTCTGATGACACCTCCTCTGCTAGACAAATTAGTTGCCATTTAATTTGATCGACAACCTTATGCTAACCATATGCATGTACTCCATCCGTTCCAAATTATAGTTCACTTTAATTTTTTTAAGGCATGTATTTTGCTACGTACTTAGATAAATAATATGTCTAAATATATAGCAAAATGCATGTATCAAAAAATTAAAATCAATTATAATTTGAAACGGAGGGAGTATGTATTATTGTCATTATCATCATCTCCGGTCCAAGAATGTAGTACAGGACTATAGTTGGACCAAAGGGATTGGACACATATTCGTCATGCATGACATAGTTTTAGTTGACACAGGTCAAGCTACTACACGATAATTTAATATGATAGTCACTACATCAAAATCATTCATGCATGTGCCTATTGCTGGAAGTTTGGCACAGATAGGGTCAAAACAGTTCACACTGAACTAATGAACCAAGTCGACATTGGTTTTACTCCGATCCTCTTCATCAGTCATCAAAGGTGATGAAATGGAATGAAAGTTTGGTGCTATCGTTCTCGATCCATATACATATCTTTCACTGTGAGACTCACCAAACATTGACTGGACTGTGCCTACTAGATGGTAGATGGAGCCAAAGGATTCGCAATCCATGGCGGCTAGAATCCATGTTCGGTCGCATCGAGATTAATAACTATACAATTAGTTGATTCTTAGCGTCGATCCTAATCTTCCACCAAAGCACTTTTCCCAAATTTAATTCGAACGCCGAGCTTACCTGATTATTATTCCAGTTAGCACTAACTGTTGCATTGGTTGAATTTTCTTAACAATCGATACGATACCAACCCATGCATTTGCGAGATTTGCAAGGATACGGTCTACGGGTATTGCATAGATTATAGCAGCTAGTAGTGATTATTTTGACTGATGAATGGCCGGTCAATACTCGCTCGTTGAATAATACGATCGATGCTGCCCCCAGTGCCACTTGTTTATTACTGTCTTCATCATGAACAAATAAAATAGCGAAACAAAGATGTGGGCATGCAAATGCAATTGATACGGAATCACCTGCTTTCATGGACACAGTGGTAGTTAATGACGACATAATAAAGCTGAGTGTTGCTGCCATACAATTTTGCTTTATCTTTCGCTAATCTGCAAAAGAAAGTGAAAACATTGTACGAACGATCGATGCGTTTTCATTCTCTTTTCTTCTGTAAGATAATCCGCGCGATAGTGTCATTGATTCCTCTTCATCTTCTTTGTTATTATTTACTTACTCCGATCCAAAAGCGAATTTTTTGAGGGAATGATCGATACCTCCTTCCTCGAAGTGGAAGATAATCATGCTTGGGCTTGGTCACACCCACACGAAGGGATCGGAGATGAGGCCGAAGTGCCGAACCGAACCGTGCATGTGCCTCTCGACTACCAGTGGTCGTCTGAATGTTTGCTGACCGGGGGAACTCACAAGGCCTGGCCGACACGACCGATCTAGCCACTCATGTAGTGCAGGCAGCGACACGAGAGGTGATTTGAAGGCTACAATGACGACCGGACGGATGCCGACGATATTTGTTTGGCCCTGCCCACTGCCCGGCTACTGCTGCTCCGCCTGTCAGTCGAGTCAACAATGACGGCCATGGCCATGCTCTGCAGAGCTGTACGTGTCTTTCATCAACCACGTATAGTGCAGCTGCGTTCTAGAACCAAGCACGGAAAAAACAAAAGTCTCGTTTGTAACTTGCAAATGGCAGAGTAACAAACTATGTCCACTACTGATCACCAAAGAAATCCCGTGAAACTAGTATCGGTATATAAATCCATCCAAAATTGTAGTTAGCGCACCGATTTAAAGTCTTCACCCACCTTTCCAGGCTTACCTGAACGCCGAAAAACCACAACCAAATGTTTATTAAATTGTTATATACTCTAACGACAAACATTTCTATGAAAAATCAATAGAACTTTGACCATTTGAGCCGTCCCCGTCCAAATCAGATAATCCAAATCAAATCAACCATAGCCATATAAAAAATAAGGACAGTTATATATGCCGTTGTCCCTCACTAAGATGACTAATTTGCCTTGTGCAGTAGTGCTCTATATGTAAGACCAGTTGCTCCTCATTTGGAATCAAGTGCTCCACATACATTTTTATGAACCGGTCCCTACTTTTATTTGTATTTGTATAATCTTATCTGAAGAATCCAGGAATTTGTAAGCTTTGCAAAAGAACTCCCTCCATTTCTAAATTACAATTACTCTAGCTTCTCTAAATAAATATATAGTTTTACAATGTATGTATCTAGATATAACATAAATCTATGTGTATATTGTGTATTTAGAAATGCTAAAATGACTTAAATTTTGGAGTAGAGGAAGTAATTTTTGAGAAAGCAAGCAAACAAGTTTAGCAACCAAAATAAAGATCCTAGCACATTGGACCCATATATGTTAAACTAACTACAAATTCAACTTCCACTCATCTCTCTCCGTCGGCCAGGTTTTCACCTAATAAACAATAAACACATGCTTACATATCATTTAGCCGTATAGTGTTTAAATGGGCCAATGGTCATTCAGGCAAATGAAGGCATTAGCTTCCTCCACTTGACTGCACATCCTCCCAACATATTTCTTCTATAAATTGTCCACTATCTCTTTTGTTTCATCATAAGCCCGAGTGATCTAATGAGGACACCACTTCTTCGAATACAAATGTCGCTCATAAAACAACTATGTTAGGATCAATTACTATAGCTTATAAGCGCGACAATTAAATTCACATGTGAGTTCGTTCCTAAGTAGTCCTTTTTGTGATTATGAGTATAGATTACCACCTGATGATGCTATTATTATTAGAAACATTGGTGAGGATCACAAAGAAATTGGAGAAAGACTTAGAGGTGGAGTCAACCAGATGGAGGTCTAGTCCAACTCGACTCAGAGTCCACCGTAGACTCTAGGTGCAGCCCCTGCTAAAAATGCCACCCCGGGCGCATACATACTCCAATTTTGATTTCTATATATCTATGGAAAGCAAGGGAGATAAGCTTTGCAATGCAACCTAAGTCAATCCAAAAACTCCCGAGTTCATGAAAATCATCAAAAGAAGTGGAGATCCAGATTCTATTAGAGTGCTTTGTCAACGTATTTTGGACAATGCGCCCACGCCATATCAATACCAAATTGACCATCCTGCTAGTACAGAAATGATTTTATAAGCTCCACCGGTTTTTTCAAGGACGGTTTACATGGCAAACGGGTTTGTAACTAGCTCTGAGAGCACTATAGCTTATAAACTGCTCCTGCAAATGCATGTGTTTAGGGGTCGTCGGCATAAGAGGACCGCTCCTGAAAATATAGTTTTCATAGACAATTGCTTATTTAATCGTCTCTGAAAATAGGTGATTTATATATAGGGATCACCCTTAGAAAATGATTTTCAAAGGTAGTTGACTGAGTCATCTATCCTAACAAATAGTTGAAACACAAATAAATACAAAAATGTTTAAATGAATTAGCATGAAGATAAAATTTATATCAAAATTGTAGACGTCGATGAGAGATAAGATTGTATTTGATGAAAATTTTATTTGAGATCATTTATTAGGAGCCTATATGTATTGAGTTCCTAGATTTCGGATTTCAATTTTTTGATTTTTTTCCAAATGACCTTGGATAGCGAGACATGTTCTATATCGGTGTGGTAGTGCTTAAAGAAATCTTATTAAACATCAGGGCACTCACAATGCAAGACTCTACCATAGAGTTTAAGACTATTTATTACCCCTTATTTATGATATTTTGCTGATGTGGCAGTATATTTATTAAAGAGAGAGAGGAAAAAAACAAGACTCCAAGTCAAAAAACAAGACTCCAAGTCTTATTTAGACTCAGTTCACCATATTCGAGGTAATAAATAGCTTTAGACTCTATGATAGAGTCTGCATTATGAGTACTTTTATAGTTAAAAATTTACCCATTTAACATTATTTTTCGAGTCAACATATTAACTGCAAGATTTGTATATTAGTACAGATGAATAGCGTCGTATAGGTAGTCACACGTGAGAGCGGCGCCACCATTACGGATTGGCACTGGTCCTACCTCTCGGTGTATACCATTAAGCATTAATAATGTTTTATTTTCGATATGCACGGTCACTATACTAGATGTCTCTAGCAAGTTTGTCATATGAAATTTGATGATAGCACTATGCATATATTTCTCGCATATACTTCCTCCATCGCAAAATAGACGTCATTGTCACTTTCCGAGAAGTCAACGTTTCTAAACTACCGACAATTATATATTAAAATATGTAAATATTTATACTAAATAAGTAATATCATCGGAAAGATTTTTTAATCTATTTTTAATAAATTTATTAGGAGATATAAATATTGAACATATTTTCTACAAACCTAGTCAAAGTTAAGAAAGTTTGACTTACACGCTTCTCATAGCGTCATTCTTTTTGGGGCGAAGGAAATCCATGCTATTTTTCTGAATTAAAATGTGCCCAAATTTCTAACATAGTCTCCATTTGGAAAATTTTTTGCCTTGAACAAAGTTGTCTATTTTTGCTGGCTATTCGTCAGAAACTGTCAATTCTTACATAAATCCTTCAAGTACAAACATGGTCACCAGTGACATCTTTCAGCTTGTTCAGCAAAAGCAATTAGTATTCCTACGATTTCCTCTTTCTCAGTTTTGTCATCGATGTTCAATATAATCATTAATCAGTGACTTTCAAAAGCCGGCAGAAACAATAATAAAAGAAGCGTGGCACTAACAAAGCGTTGTGAAAGTACGTTCCTACCTGAAAAGGAGAAGCTCTATCCATGGTTAGATTTACCGCTGGCGGCCTCCTCCAGTGGTTGAACAAAAAGCAGTCAGTTGTTCCAACTTCCAACCCCTTTTTGCACAGATGAATGGCCACCACGAACTCCCAGTTCGGAAGTCGCAAAAACGGCACGGTATCTGTGTCCAATTGACTGATCAGAAACCAGATAAAGCTCTACTATACTTGATATGAAGATGCTGGTCCCAATCAGGAGAATTCCGGTTGGTACGGTGCAGTCGTCGTCAGTGATGAAAACGGAAGAAGGGTTGGATACTGGTCGTGGCCTTTAATTTGTGGGGTGGGCAGGAGACACATCGAGACAGTGCTCAATTAACGATCACCGTCGCGCATGCTGCAGGCTTTCGGCAAGCTATCTTCTTCAGAGAGTGCAGTGTGTTTTGGTGTCACCAAGTGCTGGAATATTGTGAGTTCAGGGATTCAGGCCAATGGCAAGCGTTTACTTGTTTGACTGATTTACCTGGCTTTGACCATGGTCAGAGTATGATTTGCGGCTTGCTCTCACCCACCAGTCGTAGAGGTTTCAGACATGGAGTAGGCCAGAAATTAGGACTCCAGATATGGATTTCAATCAGGGTCAGTACTCAGCAGGGTTTCATTGAATTGCAACATTTGATTTCCACTCGATCTATTCGGTGGTCTGTGTTTGTGAGTGCAGGTACTTCTTGAACTTGCTACTGGGTATCTCCAAACATCTCTACAAGTTTGGTTTGATCTAGAACTCTAGGCGTACTTATTATTTGAGCTTCTTTGTGTTGTGTGGAGGTTCGAGTCTTGTGCGGAAGTTACGCGAAGCAGAAGTTCCGCACCCCTAAGAAGCTTTATTTGTTGTCAAATTTCAGAAATGTCTATTCACCTCCTCTAGGCGAACATTGTACCTGAGCTGCATTCTATATGTATGGAAATAAATGCATGCTGATTGTTATTCGTCAGGATGAAAGAAAAGGGGGCAAATCGAATATAATTAAGCATAACTTCCTTGTTGGGTTGCACCATCGGATTTTAACTAGAAGTGAGGGGCTAAAAAACACCGGACAAACAATGTTGGGCTCCACATCGACAATTTTTCTGTGCCTACAGCAGCCTCTGTGCGACAAAATAATACGTAGTCGTCCGTTCCTGATCCACGAAATGATCCTGGGCTGCTTTTCACGTCTGGGCCTGCTAGGAGAAGATGGGCAGACTCCATTGGATGCCATCTGGTATCGACGAAGTTCCATATGTGACTTTTCTAAAGAAAATTAGAGAATCAGGGCGTGTTTGATATTCTCGCCAGCCAGCTAAACTCGCCTTGCCTTGCCGAGCGAAGCAACCTTTGTCAGGAAAAGAGAGTGGATTTGGGTTACTTGAATTGGTCAAGAAAAAACTTGGAGTAAAGCACAGGAACCAAAGCAGTGAGCAAGCTGTTGTCAAAAAAAAAAAAAAAAAAAAAGCAGTGAGCAAGCAAACCATGAAACAGAACATCTCTATGCTTGCCTAATCACGAGGGCAATCTCTATTCACGAAAGGAGCATGTCCCTTTCTTTGATTTTTTTTTCTTGCGTTTCCGTATTTTTTTTCTAATTGTTTTGTGACCTAAAGTATATTATCTTTTATTGTTCTATATGGCTATATGTATATGTCAAGCTAATACCACAAGCCTTGTATTTGTATCCTTGTATGGAATATATATGGCAAGACAAATATCTCGCGATCATTATTCTTGGTATGGAGTTCTTTCCTATTTTAGCTGCCGTCGCGCAACTATTATCAATAACTTTCTGATTAGTTTGTTCCATTTCCAGCATCCCGTTTTTCCTGAGCTGAGATGCAGGAGTTCATTGTGTATTCAAAACGCATCAAAGTATATTCTGGTGCTTAGCACTAGACTAGTCCGGTGATGATTTTTCGGACGACACCTGAATACCTGATTGATCCAGTGTTTTTGGGTCACCAGGCTATTAAGAAACCATCGTAGGACGGAGGTTTTCAAGATATGCACATATTCGAGAAAAATAAATGTTGTCTCTTAGCGATGGGACAATGACTTTATTCTGCCCCTCCTATGTGCTTGCTCATTTTTGA